>OZ026492.1:16510223-17000223 GCA_964019985.1 Aurelia sp. 4 Dawson et al 2005
TTGCGATTGCAAAAAAAGAAATTTTCTCAGCCAGTGATTCAAAACAAACAAAGCCGCAAGAGTTGGCCCTAAACCAGCGGGGCAAACTCTCACCTTGTGCAAGCGAAAGATGGTTTTTAAGAGAAGTTATGTGTTGAAATCTAAGGATCTGCCTGGCGGATATTACCAATTAGACTCAGAAGCCAAGCAGAAGGCATTGTAAATCTTGCGTATATTTAGGACTCAAATAAAGCAGTTACTACTCAGCTCCTAAGGCAAATAAACAAAATCCGCCATACAGATCTTTAGATTTACCCTTTTTTCGTTTTTTTGTTGTTTTTCGATTTGTTTTGAGTGGGCTTGTCAGGATTTTTAGCTACTGAATGCTAACTGAGGCCCACTTTGCATGCCACATCCAGGCAAGGGACCCCTATTTTAAGGTCCTTCCCGAAGGGCGATGAGGTGAATTGTGAAGTCAGGCCTCCGTGGTCACCCATCCGGAATTTGACCTCACTCGATCGAGCTTAACTTCAGTTACCTGACGAACACTGTTTGAGTCACTCGGCCACTCACCCCGTAATATGTACATAACTTTTCTTGGAGACCACCTTTCGCTTGCAAAAGGCAACAGTTTGCCCAGCTGGCTTCGGAACAACTTTTGTGGCTTTGTTTGGTTTGAGTTACTGGTTTGCAGAATTTCCTTTGTCTTCATTTACTAATCGCTTTGAATTGACGTGTCAATCAAAAGCCATTGATGCTTTCGTATTACCAAATATGCCATTGTTTATGTAACTGTTCCCTGGCTGATCGTGCCCATACTGAGAGATATAACAAAGATCTTCATCTTCTTCTAATGTGCAAGCCATTTACCAAGTTTCGAAACATTGCTGAGGTCCGGTTTTGGTGATTTGTTTCTAGGGTGTTACCTGAATGAAATCGTAGGGCTCTTGTGTTCTTGTGTTTGTGTGAAATTACATTTTAGCGAGAGAACATTGCTATTACACGGACACTTGTCATCTCATAGGAAAAATCTGATTTAGATCTTTTCTGATAGATTTATTTAAGTAATTAAGTATCATTTCATGATAGATCGTTGAATTTTAAATTGCCAACTGGTTTAAATCTAACTATTTTGATGTAATGTCAAAGTAAAGTTGCCTAAGGATTGCTTGTGAAGGGAGAAGAAATTTCTGTTCGACTAACTTGACATAAATATTCTACGTTCTGCATTGAGGACCTGCATAAAAAAGAAGCTGCTGATCAAGAACCCCCAGGCTGATTTTTGGCAACGTAAACTCCTTCTAGATAAGAGGCACTTTATAAATTTATTGGAGGCACTTCAATCTGTTACAGAAAATCACTAGTTCTTCCCGTGTGAGTTTTCACTGTGTTGCATATACACTTCTTTCAAAAATGAATAAAAAGACATTATGAATTCTTTTCACAGCTCAAACAAATCATATTGCGAACGTTGAAAAAATTCACTTTGTTATTTGACGAGAAAGATGCCACTCGACTGCCATTGTTCAAAATGGAGTTGATTCTTGACGATGATGATAACATTCAGTTTTACCCTATGCTTGAAGATCTGGAAGACTCTATTCTCGCAGTTGTGAATAGTATCATTGGAACATTGCAGAATGTGCAGTCTGTTCAGGTAATTAATTTATCAGTGTCACATTGAGACTACCAATGATTCATTTATTCAGTTATTAAGTTACAATAGGCTTGAAACAAAGATAGCTAAAGTACAGCAATCGAGGCCACACTTTTACAGTGGCCTATCTAAATAAGAATTTGAAATGGACTGGTCAGCCTGGGGAAGGAGTTTCGATTTAATGCTAACAGAAAATGGGTTTTCATGCTCAAAGATAAGTTGATATTTTGCACCTTGAATCGGATGATAGTTTTATAACAAATTTGGAAGGCTTTGGGCTACCTTTTGTAAGAATTAACTAGTTGAATTTCTGAGGTTTGCTTCTTTTTTTGTATTGCAAAACCTGTGACTTCTGACTCACGTATCGCAAATTTAGCTTGCTTTCTTATTTCTTCTGTTTATAAATCTTAAATCGAGTGTGAATTGCCCCATCAGTTAAATTTTCATCCTGTTATAGTCTTGGTTGAGTGGTGGCCCAGTTTCTGTCAACATTGACGCAAAAATTGATCCACCTGTTGTTCAGGAGGTTGTTACGTTCCTGAAAGGAATAATCTCAGGATACTTGGAAGGCCCAAGGAAACATCTTGCATCTTTTGGTAAGTCTCTCACTGGTAGTCTCTTTTCTACATTCCATTGCAAATTTACAATATATGATACTTACAGCACTACCTAAAGCACTCTATAATGCTGCAATAATAATTCTAGGAGGTGCAAATGGTAGTTCTGAGAGTGATGTGGGGTACAGTTTTGTTTATGAATTGATTGAAGCTCACAGATATGGAATATATGGCTTTTAATTTGTTCTGCACTAGCCTGATGAGTAGCAACAAGGCTGTCATCACATTGTTGCAATAGTTGAACCTAGAAATCATTTTGTTGTAGGAAACTACGAGAAGATCTTCGGAGCTTTTAATTTGCTTTTTTCCCTTATTTCCTTACTGCTCTATATCACCTTATGTTTCCATCATATTTCCTATGAGCAAACTGCATAGGACAAAGGATAAGAATTACTTTTCATCAACACAAAGACTTCAGTGAATTCATTGTCTTGTTTAGCACCGCTTTTAGAGATATCGGTCGTTGCTTTTTGATCGATTTAGGCTTTTTTTCAGGCCAAACGTTTTCATAAAGTCGCTTATAACGCTAGAAGGAGGCGGCAGCAAGTCAGAAAGAATTGCTGAGTATAATTTGGTGCTCAGTTGGGGATTTAATCATCAATCCTTAGAATCACCTCAGGGATGCGCGATTTTTATGGCCTCTCAGAGGTGTATTATTTTCTTGGCGTGCCAATAACGTATTATCTTTTTCGATCTTTTTTGCAGACAAATACAGCATGCTGGTTGATGGAAGATCAGCCACTGAACTTCAAGAATTCCTCGAATCCGATCACAGTTTTGAGGACTACACAGTTGTAAGTTTGCTTTTATACTCAAGTCTGTCTCAAATTACATGTCATGTAGGAATGGCGCAAAATTACTCATGCAAAATTTTGAATAATTTTTGTTCGTTGGCATTGTCACGTGACATCAAATTTGATACAGGCTTTAGACTTGCTCCAAGACCATGTTTATTCCCTGTTTACATTTGCAAGTTAAACCAGCTTAAACTAAGCCAAGTTTCGAATGAGGCTTTCTAATTGGTCAATCCGACAAATCGAATGCATTTGATTTACTGAGCGTTACCTGGTTTGGATAAAGCTGGTTTAACTGTGTCAGTGTGAAGGAGGTATTATTTTACAATAAAAGAGGAATAATTTCACTCTATCGCTGCGAGGAATTAATCCTGCAAGGGAGAAACGATTCATTTCTCTTCCGTTCTGGCAGCCTGTTCTCAAGACGGGTTGTTGATATTCAAAACAGCAACCTTGGAGCAAGTCCAATTTTTGATGAATTTAGGTGTCTTGCGCTAAATGGCACTCGCTTGGTGCAGATTCGTATCCATCCTTTTTAAATTGAAATTGAGCTTTAGATATACCATTTCCTTGTCGTTAAAAGATGATTTGCTATTGCGTTCAGTACTGGGTGTCTCAAGCAGGTATCCCTTTTGAATGGAAACAGGAACAAAATACTTTTTAAAACTTCCTTCAAGTTTCTTAAGCAAGAAGCTTATTAGGTTGAAATAACGTCGGTATTGATAGTTCTAAAGGCTCCTTTGCACTTCACAGGAAATTGAAAAATACCGAACTGTTGCACGCGAAATATCGAGCTTAGTCACAGTTGCCCGTTTTGACATCATGAGACTGGATTGCGATGATTTAAAGAGAGGACTTGCAAGCAAAGCACATGGATATGCAGAGAAACTCCTTACAAGACTTGCTGAAGACCACAGGAAGGAAAGCCAACGGTATGACTTACTGAGCTGGATATACCGTGCGTTGAATGCTTAGCAGCCTTAACTGATTTAAAATATCGATGGAAATGACACCAGAATTTGAAATTATACTGCCTGCTTTCAGTTTCACGAATTGTTGCTCAATTCTTGTGCAGTCGTTTTATATTACTTCTTCAATAAAAGAAATTTTTCTCCATAATTTTGAGTTCTTTTCGATGGTACTAAGGACCAGTTTTCTGCTTGTCCCTTGAGGCTGGTCTATGCGAAATTCGATCGATATTTTGTGATCGATGTAAGCCGTTTCCAAGCCAATAATTCTAAAGAAATCACTTATAGCTCTTAAAATCGACAAAAATTCCAACATCATTTGAGATCTCGACTAATTACCTTAAAAGCCCCCTCTCTAATAAGTCCTTCCCCTCTAAGTAAAAGTTTAAAATTAGACCCCCCCCTCTATTAAGTCTTATACTAAATTCCAGAAAGTTCTTAAGATATTCCCTTTATTTAGCAAAAATAAGGTTGCATTTGATTTTGATATGGTTTGTGATGAAAGTTGTGTCAAATTTATTCATTTTACTCTTAAAATCAAATGTTGAATCTGCGAAATATGGGATAAAAGAACTGATAAGCTATCATTTGATTTTGTAAATAAGGTCCCCTCTCTTTCAAACCCCCCTCTGGAGTGTCCGATATTAAATAAGCGCGCAAGGGGCTTAATGAGCTTTTATGGTAAAGACGGCTTTCAAATGCTCTGTTGTGCCTGCGGCCAAATGTTTGGGAAGAATCTGCTGGAAATCAAGGTTCTCTGTGTACGGTAAAGGTGCATTCTCATATTTGAACGAAAAGTTGAATGTCAAATGATCAATCGTCAGAATCAGCCTGTTGTTTGATTTTGCATGACTGTTGAAAGTGGATGCTTTTTGCTGCACCCGGTGGTGCGGTTACTTTTGTAATACTTAAATTGGTTCTGTTTTGTTACAGAATCTGTGCAGCGTTCGAATCAATGAAAGAAAATGCTTTGCGGCAACCGAAAGATACCAAAGAGATGATAGACCTACAGAAATACGTAGAGGAGGCACAGCAGAAAACGTTAATCAAGTTGAAAGCAGATATCAAGGTTTGTTTAGCAGAAAATGAAAACATTGAAATAAGTTCTCGGGTTCTTCTGAATAAACTTCATTTCATGATTTAAGGTATTTCAAACCCATATGCAGTAAGTCTCCGCTTGTAGGAAACTAAAAGTTTTTAATCAGGCTGTACAGGCTGTGTTGTTTCTTATCTGCAAGGAAATATCACAAAACGAGGCTAGCATGTTTCTGATATTTCCTATAGAACCTTTGGGATGTCTTTCGTATGATTTTTAGAATTCAGGACCTCACTGAATATGGTAAATTCAATAAATCAGGATATCCCAGTCTTCGAATGGTCTTGTGAATTTAAGGCTGAAGAATCTAAATCATATATACATCGTTAAATGTATGGGATTTTGTAAGATTCGAAGACAGATTTGAAGATAGCTTTAACATTGCAATAAAATCTATTTCACCTGTTTCGTCATTAACAAGAGATTTAAAAAAGCAGGTTGTCTAATTTCTGTAAAAGAGAAAATGTTTACGATGAAGGCAGGCTACAGTTGTGTTCTTTTTTATTTATATGCGACGACTTGCTGTACTTTCACTAAAAACAACTGCATCATAAAGCAACTTTATCACCATAAGATTTGCCTTACATGGCCTTTTGTTTTATTGTTATGAGTGTTTCAGTTGCATCGCTATGTGCATTTAGACTGCGTTCACAGGATGCTGGAAAGACTTGAATTAGGTAGGAAATTCGTTGCAATAGCCTTATGTCAAATGAATATAACTACACCCTAAGAATAATTAAAGAACAAGTCTGGGGTTGATGAAATTATTGTTAAAAAGCAACCTTACCAATTGCTGAATACCAATCGTGAGTTCTTTCCAAGTTTTGATGCCTTGAACTTTCATAAATTGGATGATCAATCTTCGTAAGTTAGGCCAAATATCGTCGCCATTTTATATTTTGTACGAGTGTGTGAAGTGGCGATAAGGAGGCTAGCAATGTGAGTGTTATGATATCAACTCATTTGGCAGCCTTGTTCAGGTCAACGTGAAGTGACGTCATATAAAATGATGTCGTTTCACACTTCTTAGAAGATTGAAATATGTAGTTTCGAAGATTAAAAGAGAAAGACATTGAACAAATTACTAAACACCATTCAGAACAGTGTAATCTCTTGAATGATCAACAATTATACCAATCAACCCCTGGACTTGTCCTTTAAGTCTCGTTCTGGGAGCGTCGAAAAGTGTTCTGTTTTCGTCATTTTGAAGTTTCCAGTTGAAACCATTTTCGAAATGTGCTGGTGAAAGTTCTGTTTTCAAAGTCTACCGACCAAAAATGTGCCGTTTTTGTGTGAATGGAAAGCTATCTGTCACATTTTTCACCGTTTTCAAAATGTGCCAGCATCGTGTGAATGCAGTCTTAGCGTGGTTTTTTAACTTTTTCCTTTGTAGCTCAAGCTAAATAATCGACTCTTACCGGGGTCACTACACTTAGACCACAAGTATATTTCAATGGGTTTATTCTGCATGTAGCAACTTCTGTTTTACGAATATATACAGCTGAATGAAATTTAATGTTGGCTGTCTTGTAGCTTCGCAACTTTTGTTTCTCCTGATGATGTTTCTCCTTCTCAAGGGAGGTGAAGACAGGCTCGCTTACTTGCTTGAACATTACAATTTCCAACCGGATGACATAGCACTCAACAGCACAGTACTGAACTGGCCAACCGATATCAACCCTGTCTTCGACGAGAGTGATGAGGTAATTCTTTTGCTTGTTCTTTTCAGCATCTTCTGAAAACACCCAGGAGGGAGCACTCTATATTAGTTGGTGACGGATGGGGAGGGGGGGTCAGACACTTTTTGGGTTTGCGAATAGTGGTCTTGTATACCTATTTACGAGTACGCTTTTTTGGTGCCCAATCAATATATTTTTTGGTTGCTAATGAGAAAGCTTGACAAATTGAAAGCTTAGGCTGAATTTTCACCAAAATTTCAGAACAGTTGTCGAAAAAGCTATTGAACCTCTACTTTTTATGCACCATGCAGCAACCAGTATATTTTTGAGATCTAGAAATGTCCCAAATTTTGTATATTTTTGGGTTTTTCAAACATTACTCGTGCCTGATCCCTTTTCAAATACCAATAGAAGTCCCCCCTGCATGAAAACGGCAGCATTGGAAAGAACTGAAGTCCCATTCCCTTTGGCATAACTCTACTGAAAGCGGTAGACTTCTCAGGCTTCAGATCATTTCTTATGAAAGCTCATTCTTTTGGTGACCTTGTTTTCGGTAGACTTCCTAGAGACTATTGTCGTATTCTTTTGGGGTCTACTGAAAACGGTGAACCTCCAGGAGATAGCAACGAGCTTGCATCATGAACGAAAAAATTTGAAAAACATTTGAAAATAGAATGAATTATTGTAAGGTCTTCTCTCTTGGGACTTCATAAAACAGGTATAATGCATTGTGATGGCTTCATTGGACCAAGAAATCGTCCACTTTCAGAAATTTCAGTTTTAGGGCCTTTAACAGCAAAGTCTGCGAGCTCTATTGTTTTCAGGATAGGCATTCTTTCAGGCCTTTTTCTGCGAACTCACCGATCTCGTCTGTTTTCGGAATGCAGATCCTTTTGGTAACTGAGATTTTCTTGTGCGAAGTCTACAGTTTCAACTTCCGATACTTTAGATGGAATCATGACGATTCGGCTGCAAAACAGAGACTACTTAGGCCCGATGCGTCGAATTCAGGGAGCATCCATCCAGACTGCAACTTTCTTACCGTGGTCAGACCACATGCCAGTTCTTAGCGCTTGATTGGTTGATTAGATCAAGGGTCGACTTTTGGAATTGATGCTCGATTTTTCGTTCAACGTTCAAAGGATACAAGACGTTCGACTTTTTCCTCAATTTTTTTGGTTCGACCCATCTTTAGAATTGATTTGGTAGTGAGTTCTACTATGAATGTAAGTGAAAAATCAGATTTAATAAAAAAATTGAACGAGTGAAAGAATCACGTTGTCGGTGTAGCATGGCGCAAGGAATGCTGCGAAATTTTTTTCCAACGGAAAATTTCATTTTTCTTGCCTTACATTCATTCTGTTTCCTTTCCTGTTCCTATATTTTCAAATAGCCGTGAAGTATGCGTATATTTGATTCCTTCTTAGATAATCGTGGCGGCACAGAAGAGTGGAGAATCTGCGTTGACAGACAAACGAGAGAAGGTCATGTTGGATCTTGATCGGCTCAAAAAGTATGTATTAGTTTGTTTTCTTCGTTTAATTGGCGTGGTAAGGGAGGCTATAGGGAGCAGTTGTCCTCTGAGCACTGAGACTTATGAGGTTCAAAATTATAAGTTGATAACAAACTTGCCATTACATGCGAAGTGAAGCTATGCCACAATGTAATCTTTCAGGCCAATGATGCAATATTAGAAGGTCCACTTGTTTACAAAAATATTCGAGTTTTGCAACTTTAGAATTTTTTCACTTTGCGAGTGGACTCGGCATCTATTTTTGTCGGAAAAAGGTAGTTGTTTCTTTTGTCTTGCAAAGAATGCAAAGGCTGCTCGTTTGCAAGAAATCTTTGATGCGAGCTTGGCTTACTTCGACATAGTCGTGTAGGGTTTGATCGCCTATATAGTTTGTATTTATGATTTAGCCGCACTTAGAGTCTGGTTTTTCTTATGTTTTTCTTTCCTTGCAGGCAAGTTATGGAGTTTGTTGAGTTCGGTGACATGGATATGATGGTGCAATATTTGAAAGATGTCCAGGCTGTTCAAAGAAAACTTGCAGAACTCACAGAAAGCATAGAATTTATTAACGAGGTAAATAGATTATAATTGTTGATGACTGCTCAACTCTTACATTGGATAGATCTTACGTAGCAGTTGTCTTCTACTTTATTGCTTCAATTTCTATTAAGAATTTTCAGATCGAAATTATTGGTTTTAGGACGTGTTTTATTACAGATACTTTCACTCGTTTGAAGTCTTTGATAACCTTTAAAAGAGCACTGCTGTTTATATGAGACACAAAAATTCAGAAATTTTGATTTGGAACAAAATGTAAAAGGACAAGTCCAGAGTTGGTATAACTGACGCTACAAGACAAACTTGCCAGCTACTGACGCGAATTTTTGTTTTGTTTCTCATTTTGAGCTTCCCAACGACCGTCAATTCTTTGAATGTTCTGAAAATTTAGGTTCACTCTGGTTGTTGCATCCCCATTTTCTTGCATGAGCACACGATAAGGAGGCTAGCAACGATTAAGAGACGAAAAAACATTGGGACAGCCTCGTTTTCGTTTGAGCGATATGAAGTCATTTCGCTCAAATCGCGTATTTTTGAATACGTAATTTCACAGAGAATTAGAAAAGTGGTGGAAAAGTACGACGCACCATTCATAGCAGTATTTATCCTGTATTTTGTCATGAAGTAGACCAACCTCGGACTTGTCCTTTAAAGTAAATATTTGAAACAATTTAGAGAAAGAATCCAATTGTTTTTCCCTTAACTGAGATAATTCAAGTGCAAGGGTGACTCGCAGATATAAGTCATAGTCACACAGGCCTCTTTAGCCAATAGACGATTACGCTAACGATCGCGGCGAGGAACTTTTTACCAAGGTGCAATGCGTTCTTTATTCGAATTCCTATAGAGCCGTTAAGGATTCGTGATTAGAACGCAATGCATTTTGGTAAATAGTCCCTCGCCACCATCTTTAGCGCAATCGGCTATTCTTTGTCACTCTCTCGCAAAGTTTGAATGAATTTCTGGTCTTTCACTTCTTAAATATTTTAGTATCGGTAATCCACTCAGTATAGATAGCTATTTAAAGAGAACCATGCAAAGATTAGTAAACGCCTTTTTATGCAAGTTTTTGAATGAATGAATCAATGATTGAGTGAATGAATGAATGAACTAATCAGCCAAGAATGAATAAATGAATGAATGAATTAAAAAATGAACAAATAATGAACGAGTCAAATGAATGAATGAAAGAATCAATCAACAAATGATTGTATGTATGAGTGAATGAGTGAATGAATGAATCAACAAATGAACGAATGAATAAACGAAGCAACAAATCAATGAATGAATGAATAAATGAATCAAACAAATGAATGAATGAGTCAATCAACAAATGAATGAAGGAACTGTTTAATTAACAATTAACTAATAGATGAATAGATGAGTAAATATATGAGTGGATCATGAATAGTTGGAACTGGCATTTTAAAGTTGAAAGTGATGCAAGATTTGCTATTTACGAACCCCATAAGCTCAATTCCAATCCATTTGACTTCTTCAGGAAGAAGACCTATTCAAGTGGGAACAAACGACATATCCTGAGATCGAAATCCTGACGACTGCAATTGAACCATACTTGAAGCTTTTTACGTTGGTTGTGAGATGGCAAAAATCAGAAAAGAAGTGGATGGATGGTGCATTTGTAGATCTGAATGCTGAAGTAATTGAAGCAGAGGTAGCTATTGTTTCTTTCTTGTTGTTGCTGTTGTTGTAAATATGTATCTGCCATCAGCGAAGCATGTGACTTAGATCTTTAAGAAAATCAGTGTAAATGGTCTTTTTGAATAGAATTGCGTGTTAAAGAACTTCATGTACTTTGCCGTGAAAAAGTTGTGCTCAGGATGGTACCAGGAAATCTTTTGCTACTGGTTTTCAATTTCGGTGAACCAGTCAAGTCTACACGCAGGCTATTCTTTTCGGAAAAACTTTTGGTTAATCTGATTGGTCAGTCTGTGACATAATGCAGAGGATCATGGTAGAAAAATTCTTTGTGCTCCTTCTGTAGCGCAATCGTCTATTCTGTTTGACGGATTTTTTACGTCATGATTCCTTTCAGGATTACAAGGTTTTTTATGACTTTTTCCTTCAAATAGTCTAAAAGCTACGACTTCATCAAAATGCTAAATCATCAGGTAAAAGGTGACAAATTTAGACTAATTACATGGGTCTCATATTTTCGCATTGAATTGGGTGATGATTATGGCTTCAAATAGAGACTAGTGACAAGGCATCTTCAAAACGCCGACTAATTTAAAAATTTAGGCCAAGTCCGCTGTGTTTACGGCGCGACCAGTGAACTCGCTGCTTTCCCCATATGGTTGGCTCACGTGCCTATTCTTAGCTTTTGATTGGCTTATTAGTTGAAAGCTCGACTTTTGGAAACGAAGCTACGTTGGAAGTGACGTTCTAAGCGATTCAACACTCACTTTGAAGATATCATAGTTTCTCTGTTCAGAAACAGACATCTGAATTTCTGTGTACCGCCAAAACTTCCAGATAAAGTCAATTTATTTCTTAAATTAGTTTCACTATCAGACCGTATTCAAAGTTGGTGTAGCTATATCGCAAATCCACCTCCTTTGGTTTCGCGAAACCTTATTTCTTTATCTTAGATCTTGAAAACTGAATATTTGTAAGATCTTTGTGGTGAGCTTCACACGATATTTTGATTGTAAATTAATTCTGGTTATTTTATTTCATCAAGGTCCATTCAGAAAGGAATCCACTCTGAATTCTTCTTATAAATGTCAGTCGCATCCTCCACCTATTGCTGAATGCGTAACACCATAACAGTATTTCCGCCACTCATTACGTTCATCCATGATTCGTCTTTTCGGCCTCCCTGTCGTCCTTTTCCCTCTATCATTCCTCTTATTCTGGCAGTCCTTTGAAAGACTCCTGGTCATATGCTTCGCGCGTCCAAAGAGTCTTTGCTTAAGTTCTTTTACTAGATTTTAACCTCAATGGAAGATAAATGAAGACTGTGCCTGGCTGATGAATGTGTATTTTGCTTTATCAGGTGGAAGAATTTGGACGCGAAATTTATAAACTTGTGAAGCAATTTACTGCAATGGCAAAGAAAGGGGAAGACAGAGACAGAGGTGACGTCGTCAAGAAAAAGAAAAAGGCAGAAGAGGACGATAAATTAGAGCTCAAATTTGCACCATTAAAAGTGGCAAATACTGTCCAGATTCAAATCAAGGACTTCAAGGTATGGAATTAATTTTCAATCTTCTTTCATAGATGCATTTATTTTTAGTAGCAGGTTTGGCCAAATTTCAGTCAAAGTTTGAAGCAAATAGGACTTCATTGGGATCTGCAGCAGAATTGCAGTTGTAAAGTTCTCTTGTCGACGTATTGAAAGGATTGGGTAAAAAGTGTAACTAAGATTTTTAAAATTACTTAGTGGTTCGCTCGGCAGCCATGATATGCCCACATGACCATGAAGGCACAAGCGCACGATGAAAGGTGTCCATTTCTAATTTGGCATGATAGGCACGGTATCTGTCTCAGGCGAATCTTCAGTCTTATTTAAGTTTCTTTATTGAAGATATTAGTCAAATTTTCATTCAGCCTGAAATTTGAAGTAGGTTCTTAGTAGTAGAGATCATCAAATTAATTTAAAACTCTGCTCTAGTTACTTAGTCATCGAACCTATACGAACTGATAGTACCATAGGTGCTATTGCAAAGAACTCTAAAAATGCATTGAAAGCCTTTCATTGGGTTGTATGAAATTTCTGATTCTTGCACAAACTTCTATGCTGTAAACAAAGACCTCATGAGCTCAAGTGTTGTGAACTGACAGTAAAAAATAGGCTTGAATTTTTAATCTGAACAAAAGAATAACTGACAGCCCTGAATAGAATGAGAAACCAATTTAAAAGATTAAACAGCTTCATTTCCCACAAGATACCCAATATGATATAAGAACCTAGTAAGGCTGACTTGCAAGATCGTAGGTTGTTTAAGGGGTTTTTCTACTGGATACTAAAATACTGTGAATACAGTCGATTCGAAGCTAGGATTAATATTCGGAGCTGTCTTTTATTCATTTTGCCTTTTTGATATAACAAAATGTTGCTAACAATGATTCATCAAACATTTTTTTTGTGGGAAGTTCAATCTTCGCTACGACGTTCAATTTTGGTTTCAGTTGTAAATGACCTTAAGTTAACTCTAAACACAACACAGTTACCTATGTTAGATTCAGAACTACACTGCAATCTGGGTGAAGATACAAAGAGCTGACTTTGGACTGAATTAAAGCGTAGACATTATACAATGGTATTTAGAAGGAGTTTGTTTTCATGAATGCCCGAGGATCTACCTTGGGGAATAACTGCGAGGATATGCCTGCCACAAGAAAATTTTATGACCCTGTCCTGGAATTAATACTTGAAAACATGATACCTGTCCTTGATAACACTAGTCTCTTTTGTAAGTTATTTTGATTTTGAACGCCAAATCTGACTTGTCCTCAAAAATTGGCTTCACTTCACATACCTGTGCCTGAATAGATATGGAAAAGGTAAATCCCGTCGTGGAATTTTCAGCCAAAAACGAGACGCTATTGGCAAGCAAATTCACGGGTGCTCAATGTATTCAGTAGAGCTTCCAGGTATGTAAGTAATCGTAATTATCTTCATTGCAGGAACACGTTCCGGTGATGAGTACTCTTTGTAACCCAGGCTTGCGTCAACGCCATTGGAATGCCATGTCGGAATTGATTGGGTATGAAATCACACCTGATTCGAGCACAACACTACGCAAAATGCTGAAGAATGACCTTGCACCATTCATGGATGAATTTGATGGAATCAGTGGAGGCGCTAGCAAAGTATGTATTGCGGGGTATTACGGGGCATTAACAGGTCCAGGGGGAAAACTTCTACTTTTCTGTGACGGGGGATCAGAAACAGGTTATTTTTACCCCAAAAATATACCAGTTGCTTTTGGTACATAAAACTAGAGGTTTCATAGCCTTTTCGACGACCGTGCTGAAATATTGTGGTGAAAAACTCAGCCTAGCATTAACCTTGTCAAATTTTCTCATCAGCAACCCCAAAAATATACTTATTATGCACCAAATAGGGTACCAAAAGGTATGCTAGACAACGTTTCGGATACCCAAATAGTGTCTGATCCACCTGTAACCAAGTAATACGGAGTGCCCAGGTGACAGGTTTCATTTTGACTGCATAATTTGAGTTCTTCGTGAGATGATTTTGGGCATTACTTTCTTTTGGGAATTGTTTTCTTTAGAGACAGCTTCTTAGTACAATATGTCATTTACGTCTTGCAACATTTTGACAAGCTGCTTAGACTGCCAATATTGAAAAGTGCAGATTATCAGAAGAACTATTGTACATTGGACCAGCTATTGTTTTGAATGGTTCATGTTTTTATAACAGTGCAGCTGCAGGTTAGTGCCAACCTCATTCCCTAGGAAACTGGCCCTCGCATTCAGCTTTGGTTAGTGCATTTTGAAGCAATGGGGGCATAGCGACAAAGGATAAAGTGGATGTTATGCGACTGCATTAAAGCATGTTTAATTCATTCTGTGACAAAGAGACTCCTTGCTTAGTTGTATTCAGCATAATGCTGTGATACGTTTAGGTCTTATGGCCGACGTAAGCGCATCCGTAATTTTGGCCCGTTTTGCAAGTCATAGTGTTAATTGGAACGAGCTAAGGAAAGCTTTAGTCTGTTTCGATTAAGATACAGAAATGAGCTCGCAGTTTTAAAGAGATGGCATGACCTCGTTCATCACATTCAATGTTATGGGATTTAGCTAGAGTCACAAATATGGTAAGTACTCCCATTTCTTTTCATATAGGAATATTCTTTGGAGAAGGCCATGCAGAAGATGGTCGATGATTGGGACGAAATCATATTCAACACAACAGTATATCGAGATACTGGAGTTCCGATCCTCGCGGCTGTGGACGAAATACAAGCAATACTTGATGACCAGATTGTGAAGACGCAAACTATGCGTGGATCACCATTTATCAAACCATTTGAAATCGAGATGAAACAGTGGGAAGATAGGCTACTCAGGATGCAAGAAACCATTGACGAATGGCTCAAAGTTCAAGCTCAATGGCTGTATCTTGAACCAATTTTCAGTTCAGAAGATATCATGCAACAAATGCCGCAAGAAGGACGGAAATTTCAAATGGTTGATCGAAACTGGAAAGAAATCATGAAGGCAGTTACCAAAGATCCTAAGGTGTTGGCTGCAACAGCGATCAGTGGGCTGTATGAGAGACTGGTTGACAGTAATGGCTTGTTAGATCAAATCAACAAAGGACTGAATGCTTATCTTGAGAAGAAGCGATTGTTCTTTCCAAGGTAACTTGTATCGCTTTTTCATCATGCTCTTTACGACCATAGGCCTGCTCATCGACGATGACCTACCATTCGATTACTTGTATACAAAATTGCCAATCAGTCGAGTAATTGAGGGCCTGAATGTAGTAATTATACCATAGGCACGAAGAAGCAATAAACAGTAGCAGCAACAAAATGGAATTCCATCGATAAAGGATCCATTATAGACAGATAATCAAATAGTCGATCACTATCTTCATTGGCATTCCGGTTTCTCTTCAAGATTGTTTGTGAAGATCGATTATTTCTGCAAAGTCGATTGTTATTCTGCACTAATCGCTTAATCGGTTGGGCCAAATGCTAATCGATTATTTGGAATTTATTGATTGATGTATTCATTGATAGTCGATGGGCAAGCCTTTTTCCAGGATCGGGAATGGCAAGACACAAGGGCCAGGGGTCACAAGGGTATGGTTTTTCAGCAGAATGTAGACGGCTTTTATGATCTGATGGCCGAAATTCCGTCTCAAAGACCAAAAACATTTCAAATTTTCTTGAGTGCCTTTAAATTTTTTGCTTTTCTTTTTCGGTCTTGGTTGTCAAGAGCAAACATGAGGATATATCGAGAGAAGAAGGACATATCTTAACTACTTTCTCGAGAATTTGATTTTTTTGGCTCAGAAGCTGAGCAGTAAGTGTTTTAATTGCACCCAAGAATACGAGAATCGAATCACCGCCCAATCAGCCTCTATACCAAAACAAAGCCCCGAGGTAGATGTTTAAGTCTATCTTCCGTTTCTCGATATTTGCTCATGTTTTGTATTCAAAGCCAACTCTGCGATGCACAACTGGCTAGCTAGCTACCTGGGTTGCGTACCAATTTTTGCGGCCATCATTATTTTGAATTACTGTTTGAGAGAACTTCTTTTGTCTTCAAACGCTGATCGTTTTGAATTCCTGTGTTAATCATAAGCGACTAAGTTGGTAAAGATTGATCGAGTCTGGCATCGTTCGAAAACTATTTCCAATTGCTTATTCCAGGTTCTTCTTCCTTTCAAACGACGAAATGCTGGAAATACTGTCAGAAACGAAAGATCCGTACAGAGTCCAACCTCATTTGAAGAAATGCTTTGAAGGAGTCGCAAAGTTGCAGTTCACACCATCACTGGATATTACCGCAATGTACAGTAGCGAAGGTGAAATGGTGAATCTCAGTGAAACGATATCAACCTCAGCAGCGCGGGGAGTTGTTGAAAGATGGCTACTGCAAGTTCAAGATGTTATGATCGGCAGTATCCGAGACATTGTTGGAAAATCAACTGAAGCATACCCACAAACACCTAGAAAGGAATGGGTGAAAGAGTGGCCAGGTTTGTCTGTGATTTTATTCATTTTATTGATATTCGTTCAGCACATCAGACACATCACTCCAGAGGTTTCAATGGTGGAGCGAAGGTGGCCTAGTGGTTTGGTCCAAGCGCAGTGGCTGCCATTGTTAGTAGTGGGAAGCGCATCTGATAGGTTGCACTTTATTAACTCCTCTTAAATAGGTTTATAGCGATTAGAATAGATTCCCATTGAAAATGGTTGCCTTGGCTTCAGTGCAAAACATGTGGAAGCTGTTTGAACAAACGAGATAATAGAAAACAATGCACTGAGTGTTAAAGACCCGTAGTCCTATGATATTCATAGATTGCAATTGATTAGGGTAAACCCATAACCCATAATTGATTAGGGTAACCCATAATTGGGGGAGGGGGTAGACCATTGATAGTTTTAGGGACTGCTTTTACCGACAGGCTAAGAGTTGAACATCATTATTTGTAAAGATCATATTCTTCCTAATCTTTTTGCGAAGTTCATTGTTTCGTGACTTTTTATCTTTGCTTCATGAATCTTTACTGGTATAGGGACTCAGCCTGGATCCTGTGCTTTGTACTAAACAAAGGGGATGATTGTATTGCATTAGCCAATCAGGTTCACAAAACATGCTCTGTATGATATAATCTTGACATCCTAGTTGTTTCTTCCGTGTTTTAAACTTGTGTTCGCGGAGCACAAAACATGAATCAATAAAGCAGGCCCTATTGAAAATATGCCTGTTGGCAATGATTGGGAAAATGTACCTGAAATTGAATCACTTTTATTAGACTAGAGGTATCAGCAACTACTATATGATGATATTTTGTGCTTGTATGTCAGGGTACTCTTGCACTTGCCCACATTAAAGAGGCCAGCAAGAAAGTCAAAATTGATTAGAAGATACAATCCATCACAGACCCTTTACAAGGCCTACAGATCATTACAGGTGGATCCATCACTTATATGTCTGCATTTGTTTCATCTCCAGGCCAAGTTGTCTTGTGCACCAGCCAGATTTATTGGACAGCTGAAGTCCATGAAGCCATCAAAGGGGGAGTTCGTGGGCTTAAAGATTACTATGAAAATCTACAACGACAACTGGAAGAAATTGTCGAACTCGTACGAGGGAAGCTATCAAAGCAAAACAGAGTGACACTTGGAGCTCTTGTTGTGATTGATGTGCATGCTCGTGATGTTGTCCATCAAATGGCAGAGTTAGGTGTATCATCCGAGAATGATTTCCAATGGTTGAGTCAGCTGAGATATTATTGGGAAGACAGTAACTGCAATGTAAAAATAATCAACGCAACGGTTCGCTATGCCTATGAATATTTGGGAAATTCTGGCAGGTTGGTTATTACACCTTTGACGGATCGATGCTACCGCACTCTTGTTGGTGCGTTTCATTTGAATTTGAATGGTGCTCCGGAAGGGCCAGCAGGCACTGGCAAGACAGAAACAACAAAAGATCTTGCTAAGGCACTTGCAATCCAATGCGTTGTTTTCAACTGCTCTGATGGTTTAGATTACCTACAGATGGGAAAATTTTTCAAAGGTTTAGCAGCATGTGGAGCCTGGGCTTGCTTTGACGAATTCAATCGCATCGAATTAGAAGTCTTGTCGGTCGTAGCACAACAAATTTTATGCATTCAAAGAGCAGTTGCCTCGCATTTGGACGAGTTTGTCTTTGAAGGCACGAAGCTCAAATTGAATGCTAACTGTTACGTGTGTATCACAATGAATCCCGGCTATGCCGGTCGATCAGAATTACCGGACAACTTGAAAGTCTTGTTCCGTACTGTTGCAATGATGGTACCAGACTATGCCCTTATTGCAGAAATCAGTTTGTATTCGTACGGCTTTGTTGATGCAAGAAACCTGGCTGTTAAAATCGTCACAACATACAAACTTTGTTCTGAGCAGCTTTCCTCGCAGTTTCACTACGACTATGGAATGCGTGCTGTAAAGGCCGTTTTAGCTGCAGCTGGTAACCTCAAACTGAAATTTCCTGATGAGAATGAGGATGTGCTTCTCTTACGATCTATCATGGACGTCAACAAGCCTAAATTCTTGTCTCATGATATTCCTCTGTTCGAAGGCATAATCTCAGACTTGTTCCCAGGAATAACGCAACCCAAAGCTGATTACAGCACGTTCTTGGGTGTAGCATTTGAAGTATGTAAGAAAGCTAACCTGCAGCCGACGGACTTCTTCCAAGAGAAACTCATTCAGACGTACGAAATGATGATTGTGCGGCATGGCTTTATGTTGGTTGGTGAGCCATTTTCAGCAAAAACAAAAGTTCTTGAAGTGCTTGCTCAGACATTGACAATCATGTGTGAAAGTGGTTACGAAGAGGAAAAAGTCTGGTACAGAATCATCAATCCAAAGTCAATCACCATGGGACAGCTGTTTGGCCAGTTTGATCCTGTCTCTCATGAATGGACTGATGGTATTTGTGCCAATACGTTCAGGGAATACGCAGCTGATCAAACAGAAACGAGAAAATGGGTCGTTTTTGATGGGCCAATTGATGCATTGTGGATTGAAAACATGAATACAGTTTTGGATGACAACAAAAAGGTGCGTTAAAGCGTGTTATAATGTGTTGTTCAATGTTTATGCTATTTTATTTCCTGACTGAAGTCTCAAACATGAGGTATACAGAATTCCGACACTCCTTTTGATTAATCACACATTTCCCACGGGTTCCCATATACGGGTTTCCGTAGCCTTGTATAATACCATGCAAGGATGCGTTTTTGTCGCCACAGCTACTGCTTTATTCCTGTGAGATTTACCATGAACCCAGACTACATGACAGTAACCGAATACCCAGACGACATGACAGTAACAGAATGTGTTTAACTAAATGATACGAGTCAAGATTAAGAGCTATTATGTAATAAAAAGCATACTAACCGGTTTTGTTGTTGTACAGCAAAATATAAAGCCCTCGGTCTTCATGCACAGACTTTGCAAGCTCGGTCTTCATATGTTTAGCCCGTTGAAATGTTAAGCGCAGTTTCTTGTTCTGAAACCAGTAAGTATTATGTCTTAATTATAGGAGATAAGTGAAGACCGAACCATTTGACGAAGATATTTGTTTTATTGACAGTTGTGTTTGATGAGTGGTGAGATTATTCAGCTATCTGGTTCAATGAGTTTGATATTTGAGGCCAATGATCTATCTCAAGCATCGGTGAGTAGAATTGCATTTAGATATTACAGAAAATGTATGCATTTGCATGTAGATACCGAACAGTTCGATTAAGTTTATGTCAAATTTCTCCACAAATCAGAGTTTTTTTTATCACATAAAACATTAAAACTGCAACTAAACAACGCAAATATTCTATGGCTGCCATAGCTGGAAAGGACATGATATCAGCGAGTTCCAACTACGACAGCCACTTACAATAATTTCAAAATATGTGTACAAATAATCTAATTAAGAAAAGAAAAGCAACTCGAACGGGCGTCTCGGAAAGAGGAGCTCCTCCACCTTACTGCAGATTTTCAATGAAGCACTCAGACATATCATGGAAACTCGCCCTTTCGACAAAACAGCGCGAGCCAGACAACCACGGCCGATCCCCCGCACGCGCCGAACGCAACACGCGCAAGAGACCGACCCCAATCAACCAGCACGCATCGCCCTGCCGAAAGGGCACACTGTAGTATGCATTTCAGCTCTCCACGGTGGAATTGGGAATACCTCTTTACAAGACACCCGTTACAATTACTACAAACAAACGAAAATGTTGCTGCTGTTTTGTGCTTAAGGTCAATCTGAAAACCTTTTCGTATTTTTGATGAAAGAAATTGTTGCTTCAAGGATTATTCGATTGATGATGACACTTTTCTTTGAGTCTCCGAACAGAAGCAAGTCACACAATGGTTTATCATCTAGATCAATATTTAAACCAGGGATTTCTGAGAGCCGCCCAAAGAGATCTTGCCGCATCACATCAAACTGGGGGCAGCGCAGGAGAAAGTGCTCATTGTCCTCCATGTCATTACCACAAGCACAAAATGGAGTAAGACTATCAAAGTTGTGTCTAAATTTATGTTCATTCAGAACACTAAACTTTAAACGCAACTTTGTGAGTAATCTCACACCTTCAATATCAGAAATATTGTAGACAGAATTTCCCTCCGGTCTCATATTTTTAATAATTTGTTCTTAGTGAATCAGAGTGGAGAACAGTCTCAAAATTCCTTTAATATTTGACTTGATCCTTGGCGGAGATTGAACTGTTTCTCTTATAACTTTTATTTGCTAAGTTATGAATACAATCAGTTGTTACTCACACTTCATGACAATCGAGGAGGACTTTTAGCCTCTGTCGGTATACTGACTTGTGTCTCACATCGATTAGATTTTGTCATTCAAAAATCTTTAAGCTTTGCAGTCTAGTACACGTAGCTAAATCGATGATTTGAAGCCTCCTTTCAAGCCAAATAGTCTTGTACCTTTGTGAAGAATAACTTGCGTTTGAAAATAGTCTTTAAGTATTATTACGGGAAAATGAGATCCCTATGCTCTATTGTGCGGTGCTAGGCATGTTGCTTCCAAAATGATTGTGGAGAACATTTTCGATGTCTAAAATTTCAATTCTTATCCAACATTCTTTTAATCGAATGGTAAAAGTCTTTGCGTTAACAGCAAGACTCTGTTCTTTTCCTTACAGCCAGCTACAGTAAGCAGATGTGGTATGATATATTTGGAACCAGCCTCGCTTGGATGGGCTCCATTGGTTGAATCATGGATTAATACATTGCCAGACATTATCAAAGATGAACGAAAATACATTACTGGCTTGTTCCAATGGGCTGTGCCTCCATGTTTGCGCTTTTTGCGTAAGAGTTGCAAGGTTTGTTTGCATAATGCGTTTTTTAACGAACACTGTCTGGATTATGATATTTTACTAGCATTTCGCTTGACACAGACTTCGAAAGCTCGTTTTTATTTTTGATAACTTCCGAGTATTCTTTTATTCTATAGTTTTGTTTCAGAATAATATATTCTCCATGTCATTACAAAGACATTTTTATATTTGATTAGAGCTTTCAAAGAGTAGCGCTGCAAGCCAGCATCTTTCTTGTTGTTTAAAAGTCCTGTTATTATCTTAACTTGCATATATCTGGTGTCCGAAAAAGTACTCCTGTTTGAAAAATCACCAAAATTTCATTATTAGCCGATCTTCAATTTTTTTTGGCAAATAGATAAAAGATCAAATTATATTCCTAGACATCGCTGAAAATTTTATTTGCTTTTTAAATTGTTGAATTGAGCTTATTCGTGTCATGCCTGGTTTTGAAGCATACTGCAAAAAGTACTCTGTGAGCAATTTCTGCTGACATGATAAGCTTCAAAGTTGGTCATAATTGTCAGAATGAAATGCAAACAACTATTGTAGACTTGAAGCATGATGAAAAATTTCAATATGATGCCTCATAGAGGCAGGATTAGCGATGTTGCTTAAAAAAAGAGTATAGCTCAGAATGAGGTTTTCAATGCGTTGTTTCATACCCTTTAGATAACGAAAACGACAGAGCAGAAACTGCGTAAAATGACGTCATCAAGCAATTGGAGACGAGGAAGTGTTTGGAGAGATAAGCTTTTTGAAAAGATAAATCAAGAGTTTAAGACATAAGGAACAAAATATCAAGTGTTGCCGAATTTTGGGATCTGTTGCAGGGAGCTAGGGGCACTCAAAGTTAAAATTTTTTGCGCTTGCGTGCGCAGTTTCTGCTCTGTCAACGAAAACGAACACTTTATCACCTTTAGATATATCTGAGTCACTGACAAAAGAGATCAATTAGAAAATTTTGCGATAAGTTTTAAAGTTGAATTTTGGCAGTTTTTCAAATGGGAGTAAATTTTTTTGGAAATCAGGTATCATTATTGAAAATTCAATAACATTTGTAAGAGTTGCTGCAAACTGATTTTATTAAACTCGTCAAATTAGCCGTAAGCCTTTTTTCTAGTACGCTGGCATTTTCTTTTTATGTTACAAGTTGACGATCGAATTCTTTCTGGAGGTAAATTTTTTTCAGTAACTTTTCAAGACAGATCCTAATTAAATATCTATATTTGTTTTCGCACACCAAGCTCCGCTTGGAAATTAGAACTTTGATCTGTGGTACTAAGAATAAGATTGTTTTCTTCCACAAACTTACTCTCTCTGTAAACTACTGTCTACTTTGATTGCTTATTAATTTTCTACAGGAATTTGTACCAACATCTGACAGTAATTTAGTGAGATCATTGATGACTTTATTGGAAATCATGATGAAGGATATTCAAGAGAACGACCAAAGATATGTCAGAACTTGGCTTGCAGTAAGTCCTATCATTTTGAGGGCTAATTGACATCTACTTGAAAGGAACGACGATTTCTCATACCAAGTTTAGTTTAGATTGTTAAAAATGGCAGTTTTCTGGCACTAAAAAAAACATGTCTTTACACACGCCTGTAAACGCATACTTTCTTATACGTTTACATCTTTCGTCCACACATAAACGGCGTTTTTAGTCACCCTTAACACATACATTCGAAAACGCTTTCCAAAGTGGATACTTTTGAAAACGCTGTTCTCACTCTTCGTGTGGACGGTCGTAAACGCATACTGTCGTAAATGGTAACGTAACAGACATCATCGTTTTCAGTTTTTTTTGAAAACACTGTTTTTGTGTTTGCGTTTGCATTTAGACAATCGTAAACGCATACTTTTGTAAACGATTACGTCATAGACTTCATGCTCATCATGCATTTCCAATGGTTTGGCGTTTTTGTGTGTACAGGCTAAAACGCTCCATATAAACGATTAGTGGATCAGTGTCGGCGGAAAACATTCTATCCGTTTACTTAACGTAAATGTATGCGTGTGGACGAGGCCTCATATACCATGGATCAGAGTATTTTTTAGAGTATAGAATAAATTTTAGAATTTTGAAAAAAATTAGAATTGAAAAAGAAAATGAAAGAATAAGGAAAAAGGAGGAGGGAAAATTTTTCCTTCCTCTTTTCTGTTTTCTCTTTTCATTTTATTTTTTTCATTTCAGATTTTTCAAAAATCGAAAAAATACATAAAAAACGAAAAAAACGCTGATCCATAGGGTACATTTTATTGCCCAATTAATTAGATTTTACGGTGAACTTAGCAATTAGTGATTATTTTCTCGAAATCTTTTTGTTCTTTTTGTTTTGATAGGCATAAGTAAGTTGTATTATGACTATCTTTGCGCCTACTATAAAAAATTAGTTTTAAAAGGTAGCTGCTTGCAGATTCGCTAGTCTATTCCTTATTCTGATGAAGTTATGCGAGATTATAGTTTTAGCACCGTCCTTCCCATGCAAAGACATTCAAAATGATTTAATATCCTTTTATTGTTTTCCTCAGTCATGCTTCCAGTTTTCACTTGTTTGGTCGATTGGAGCCAGTTGTGATGGCGCGAGTCGTGTCAAATTCAGCCTTTTCATCACAGAATTATTTTCTGGGAAAGATGAAGAACATCCTATACCAAGTGTTGTTGGAAAGATTGAGCATTCTATGCCTTCTGAACACACAGTTTATGATTTCATGTTTGAGGTAACTTAACTTCGATGAATTGTGTTTCAGTGGACCATTTTGCCGTCAAATGTGGAGGAGCTCAACGCTATGCACCATGGGATTTCATGGAGGAGTGCTTATTTGACAGCTCAAACTAGGATTTGAATTTGATTTCGAAGCTACACGTGATCCTGGATGGAACAGGAACAACGCTTTTACATTCAACTGAAGAATATTTTGTTTGCCCTCTAGATTAATCAAAAGTTTTGTTTTCGTCGAAGTCTTTTTGAAATGGTTTAGTGAACGGAGGCGCTTGTTGCTGTCGTTTAGAGAGTGGAGAGCATAAATCTTTAACATGTCTATCACAGAAAATTTTAGATGTTTGACAGGCTGTGGGATAAAAAGTTCGCCTCCAATGTTCAGAACTGAAATATTAATTTATCAGTCAAGGTCTAACTTTGATTTGAAAATTTTGTTCGGTAAAGTCACTCATCTTTTAGAGCCAGAAATTAGGGAGAAACTAGTTAAGTTTTTTTATTGAAACGAGAACTCCACGTTCCTCTCTCGTCCATGATTTACTTGGTATGGAGATTTAATTTCACTATAATTGTTAGTTTTCAGAGATAGAATTAAATTTCAGTGGTTATGCAAACATTGACCAAATCCTCATTTCCACCCAAGCCCCTTCACCGAATTTTCCTATAGGAAATAAACATTTGTACGTTAGAGTTTTTATTCACATAGCTTACACTTGATTATTTTCGTTTACATTGGTGTGCTTGTCCTAACAGCGCAAAGGCCGTGGAAGTTGGGGACTATGGACCAAAACCATTCACGATTCATCACTACCCAAAGGCAAGAAAGCAAGCGAGATAATCGTACCAACGATGGATACTGCTCGTTATTCACATCTCATGGAGCTAATGATAGTGAACGAGAAGCCAACATTGTTCGTTGGGCCAACAGGAACAGGAAAAAGTGTTTACATCAAAGAGAAATTGATGCATGGGCTGCTACCTGAAGAATATCTTCCAATGTTTGTGAATTTCTCTGCGCAGACAAGTGCCAATCAAACTCAGGTTAGATGTTAGTTTACATACTTTGTGTTATTTTCGATTTCTTGAATATTGTTTTAATTTTGCAAGAAGAGTGCGAGTTTTAGAGGTGCCCAGAAAGTTCAACTTCCCCAGTAGTTTCAAAAATTCCCTGCATAGCACTCTTTTAGGATTTGGTCGTTGCTTAATTTAGCAGTTTGGTATGAAAGAAATTTCTTTGATTAAATGGTAGTAAATGAAGGGCGTACCTTTGGAATAAGCAAACAATCTCTTCGCTTTGTTTGTAAACTCATGTCGGCGAACCGTAGGATATCGCTCATTGTCGTCCATTTACTAATAATATTTCCAAAGTAACTTTACCGAATATTAACTTCCTTTTACTGTTTGGCATTTAGATTCGTATAGATGGTCACTGTGAGCATTGTCTTCATCTGCCTTACAGGCTAAGATTAGTTTTTTATTGCTTTCTTTGTGAATCCGGGGGGGGGGGTACACAACATGTTGAGAGTACGGGTATGTGCCTCCCACATGGGTAGGTTTTTGGGACGAAATTCTCTAAACAAGGGTACCTTTTCGGCATATTTTCCATAAACATGGGTGGGTTATCCAGAAATTGGCGAAAAATAGCCAAAAATGAGCCAATTTCCACCAAAATTCATCATTGAAGTGGGTATGACGGCAAGTTTCGGTAATTAGAAGATGGTACATTTCTGAAAACCGGGCGGCAGACTCCCGTCTATCCGCAAGTCATGTACCCCCCCCTGGGGTTGTGAATATTTCGGTTACAAATTGAATCAGAGCGAGATGAATGTTCAACTGCCAATCAACACTCTGTTATTCATTCTGCTGACCTTTCTGCGCTATCAATATTTTTCTCTAGGATCTCATAATGGCCAAACTTGACAAACGAAGAAAAGGAGTATTTGGACCACCAGTTGGCAAGAAGTAAGATATTTTCCTTGTTTTTCTTTTGGCATAGAATTCCCGGTCGCAACTCTCGTAAGGAAGTTGCACCCTTTGTTTCTCCTGACACAGCTAATCGGATGGTAACGTATTGTTTGAGAACAACAGCTTTTCCCTGAAAGACTTGGTTTCTTCTTTGCGAGCCTTTACGCTTCTCTGCTGCCATATCTACATGCCATTTTATATTCCACTTTATTAAAGATGGTAACCCTTATTCCCAGTGATGTATTTCAAGGGTTCCTCTGACCTGAAGAATTCAAATGCAGTAATTACATTTGTACAGAAAAGGTTGATGTTTGTCGCAAAGTAACGGTAGTACACATTTTTGAAAGGAATTTGAAATGTATAAGATGATTAAAATGCTGTTAAAATGCAATTAGAACTGTTGTTAGAGTGGTAGCTCATTAAAACATCATATTTCATACATCTCAAGTTATCATTAGCTGCAATTTCCTCAAAAGTGACATTTTTGATCTGGTCATGTGAAGAAGTGATGACATAACTAATTTTCAAAGTTTCGTAAAGTTTTCTCTATGCAGTAGATTTGTGACGTTGCCATCTCCATGCAGAAATTGAAGTGTTGGCGGGGAACCATAGTTTTACTGATAATCGAGGAACAAGGATTGTGACGATTATCATTTCTGTTATATTTTAGTCCTTTCAGATCATCTTCAGATTGACAAATCAAAAAGGAGATAAATTCAAATTGACATTTCCATTAGAATCGACCGATCCAGTTTTTTAATTGGGTTATTTGAGACTGAGCGATGTTTTTTGACGTTTCAAAGCAGGACTGTGCTTCATCTTCAGATTGCAAATTGATAAAGCGTGAGGTTACATTTACACAGTCTCAAGCGTACTTGACTAACATGCTGTTTGTTCCTTTAGGTTTGTTATATTCGTCGATGATGTCAATATGCCAGCAAGAGAACAATATGGTGCACAGCCTCCAATTGAGCTCCTGAGACAGCTTTTGGATCATGGAGTTTGGTAAGGCGAAATTACAGCCACCCTTTATCAAATAAGATGAAAGTCGTTAGGATCCAATGCTTTCGTATATGATGTTTGGTCTGATTGTTTTACGTCTCGGATTTTAATTCGCTTTTAAAAACAAGAAAATGCCGATATTTCCATGCTTCGAATGGCTGCCTCCTAATTAGCTCCCTTATCAAAGCTATGGCAGTGGCTAGACTGACTTCTTGATTCCTTGTATTTTTTTAGTGTTCTAGACTTAGTTTTGACTCGTAGAGTCTATGGTATAGGAGCGAATCCTATCTCATGTCCGTCGATCGACGTCCGTGGTTTTAATGTAGTGTCATGGCTCAGTCATTTTGGGAGCAATGGGGCCATAAATAGGGTATTGATGGAGTCAACATACAGATTGATGACATTTAAGCAGCCAAGCTGCGGCTCTTCCCTTATGAAACCGTCAATCAGTGCTGTACGGAAGCTACGACTCATGCAGTCAGTCTAGGCAGCTACATTTATTTTTAATTTCTACAGTGGGATTACTTTACAGCAATACATGTTGCTGTTCTAATGCTCTTATCCAGTTATGCTGTTGTTTGGCATACTTCTGCGCTCGTCGTCACTGTTTTGTGATAGAGCATATCTTGTCTAACTTCTAGAAACCTATTTGCAGTCCCGTTACACTGAGCTCTTGTTTCATCAACTAACTAGTTCCGATGATTAATTTCTCGCTTCAAGGTACGACAAGAAGGACACATCACGTCTGACGTTATTCGGACTGCAACTTATCTGCGCGATGGGGCCTCCAGGAGGAGGACGAAATCCAGTCACATCTAGGTTCTTACGTCATTTCAACATTGTCACAATTACCAAGTTTAGTGATGAGACAATGGTCAAGATATTTGGATCCATCGTAACGCATTGCTTCAGGGTAAGAATTTGGATATTGTTTTCGAAGCCTGGAAGAAGTTATACCGTGTCCATTTGAATCTCGATAACTTACATTCACTTTGCTTTGCATTTACGGGGCAGGTTCATGTCACCGTAAACAAACGTCTCGAAACAATGATTTTGCTGTTTTTGCAGTTCATATCACACTGATTTTCTGCTCCCCTTTGACGATAAACAAACCGAGCATTCACATGTTGTAATTTGAAAGAACCGTACTGGATACACTACATTCACAGAAATTTGCGCAGATAAAGTAGGCCCGTGCCTAAAGCGATGTGGCTTATAGCGATTAGCAATTATAGGCCTGTTTACATTTACTTGACCCAACCCCTTTAACTAAATCTTTGAACTGGATGTAAAGCTATTCGTATGAAGGGAAGATTGCTTCGATATTTTCAAATTGAACTACGTTTTATTGAAGTTTTATTCCTGTACTTGCCCATACCATTTATCACTAATCTGAAGTGGTATGACAGGACTCGTAGCTATTTAGAGGTAACTAGGCCAACTACGCAGGCTGCATCGAGGCATGGGACCCCTTGTTTAAGGTCCCTTCCGAAGGACGGCGAAATGGTTTATGAGATCAGGCTTCCGAGGTGCCACCCTTCTGGGGTTTGACCTTACCCGATCGAGCTTAACTACTGTCACTTGACAGAAACTTTATAAGCCGCTCGGTCACTTACCCTACACTTCTTTTCATTGTTTGACTAAATCTATTTTTATGTCTTTGTTTAGACTTGAAACGATCTTTTCTTTCAATGAATTGCAATTGAAAAGAAGGATTTCAGAACTTTGGATCTGTGCATTCATATTTTCATATCGAAGTTTGGGTGTTTTAAGGTGTAATTCTTATGATCTTTTCTCAGGAAAGTGGCTTTCCCAGCGATTCATTCAGTATTGGAACTCAGATTGTCGCAGCAACTCTCGATGTGAGAATTTTATCTATTCGTTTCTATTGTCAATCAAATGTTAAAATGCATGTAGTCGATAAAATGGCACCTATGTTGTTTGTGTGTGTGTGTTTGTGTGTTTGGCCTTTATTTTGTCACGTGATAGAGCACACGGAGCATTTGCTGTCCTGTCATTCTTCAAACCGGATTACATTAGGATGTCGTTGTAGCAGTGTAATGTGTAAATATTGATGGAAGTGGTGCCAAAATGTTATTAAGGATAAAGCGAGCGCTCGTTCAACCGATCATAGCTAATCTAAATTTATAGTCCCATGTAGTTTTTACGAGTTTCCTCACTTTGTTATCAAATTTCGCCTGTATAGAATAGATCGATGTTTTCTGATCAATTTAGGTTGCTTCTGGATCAAGAATTTTCATGATATCGCTTATGATGCGAGTAGGAGGCGGCAGAAAATTGAAAATATTTCCGATAATTATTTAGGATTTAGACTAAAGATTATTTACCATGACCTGTTAGAAGTTGACAGTTTCTGTAGGTGCACCCTGTAGTCCATCTTTTGAATTTTGATACTGTTGATGCATTGTTCATTAATGTTCAATTTTGTCAATTTGCTGTTGATATTTTGGAACTGCTGAAACACTGTTCTAGCAATACTTTGGATAGTAGATTTACGACAAAGAAATGGGAAATGTTGAAAAACTGCCCTGACACTGAATTTCAGCATTCTGAAATTCTGAAATTCAGGAAAAGTTCTTACTATGACAGTTTTTTCAAATTGTTCATTGATCGAAAACTATGTTATTAAAATTTACTCCTTTAAAATATGCTCATGTGTTATGATTGTATTTCTTTCAGATATACAAGAAAGCAATTGAAAATCTGTTGCCTACCCCCTTGAAATCTCATTACACCTTCAATCTGCGTGATTTTGCACGAGTGATTAATGGTGTGCTGCTTATTAAGCCTACTTCCCTCGAAGATAAAAAGACCCTGAAGAGGCTTTGGGTTCACGAGGTGTATCGTGTTTTTTACGATCGATTGGTTGACGACGATGATCGCAAATGGTTACATAGGTAATCTGCTTTTTAAATAGTGATTTGGTACTCTTTGATGCCCAATGATCGCTAAGGGAGGACAGATTGTTGAAAAACGTAGCAAAGCATCTTGTAGCATGTCAGGGTAGAAGTCAAGTGACTTCGAGTGTAAATATACCACTTGATCTTTGGGGCCCGTGGGTGCATGCATGCAATGCATCATCATCATCATCATCATCATCAGCATCATCATCATCATCATCACCATCACCGTCACCGTCATCATCATCATCATCATCATCATCATCATCATCATCATCATCATCATCATCATCATCATCATCATCATCATCATCATCATCATCATCATCATCATAATCATCATTGGTTTTGCATTGTAGCCCATTCAGCAGTCTGAGGATAGGACATTTAGGACCTCAGAGTATTACTTTATCGAAGCCAGATGTCAAGGCGAGGGCCTCCAACCAGTGGAAATAGCGATGCCATTCTAGACTTATTACGTTGAGTCCTAGTAATCGCCACCACCCACCCGCTCCTCGTTCATACTAGTATGAGCGGGGGATGGGTAGGTGGTAGCGATTATTAGGACTCGACGTAATAAGTCTAATGTCATTAATGCCCACTTTCTTTTGCAGAGAATCAGAGTACGCTTCAGCTAACAATACCAACAATACCATCCAACCAGACATCTTAGTGTTAGTTCGAGAGAATAGTGCTCGCTCCGTGCAGCACATTGCGGGCCTTTTGATTTGAAAGAATTTACCATTATTGTTTCCCTTCTCTGTTTCAGAAACATCGTCGGTGACGTGAAAGAGCATTTTAAGGAAGATTTCGATGGACTGTTCAAACATCTTGCTTCCAATCAAGTCAAGGTGAGATTTATATTCCTTCAGTTTTTTAAGTCCTTTTTCTGATTTGTGATTTGGTTTACAACAATACCAAATTAGATTTCAACCGATCATTGGCCTCGTTTCATATCCTTGTTTACTATGTTTTATACTATGTTGGGGACAATGAGTTATGTCAATTAAGCGACATTTACAGGAGTGCCGGACAAACCTCCAGGAGTGTGATCCAGCACATTTGCCTGTCAGTACATGTAAACATCCTTTGAGCTTCGTCGTTTCGAGTGATCATGAGCCATTTGGTTCTAGTGAAATTCAAATCCTTGTTGCGCGTAATAAGGAAAAGAATGGCGAGAAGCATCGTGTTTCATGGTTACGATTGTTTATAGTCAGTGCTGGACACACTTGGCATGCGCAAATTTTGAAAAGTCTTTAATGCTATACAGGGTCTTTCAGAAAAAACGCAAGTCAACAATAATTTCTTCTTCTTCTTCTTCAGGTGTCAGGCCTGTTGCAGGCATCGGCGGTCATGCGCCTCCAAACCTCCCGTTGTTCTGCTGATCTTAAAAATTCTGTTTTGTTACTCGTTCCCGTTGTTGCCCAGTTGTTCAAACTTTGTAGATATGTTAGCCTCTGTCGACCGCGATCCCTTTTCCCTTGAATTCTTCCCGTTAACACCGTTCTTTCTAAATCATCTTTCCGATATACGTGGCCCAGAGATGCCATCTGTCTCTTTCGTATATGCTGCAAAAGTTCTCTCTGCATCCCAGCTTTTCTTAACACCTCTTCGTTCGTAACTTTATCCACCCACGAAATTCGCAAAATTCTTCTCCAAAACCACATCTCGGCTGCCGCTATTCTGTTCTCAATTTCCTTGCTTACTGTCCAGCTTTCACATCCATAAAGCAAAACTGACCATATATATATGTCTTCACGATTCTTATTTTAGTGTTCATTGAGATGTTTTTGTCCTTCATAATTGACTTCATTCTGTTGAATGCATCTTTCGCCAAAGCTGTAATAAACAATAATTTAAAACAATAATTTAAAATCTTTAAAAAATGACAAGATTTGAGATTAATGTATACCATCTGAAATTACAATCTTTCTTCTTTCTAATGAAATGCAGTTTGGAAACAAATGGAATTATTGATCATTGAATTGATACTTTCTTATGTATGGCCATTTTCAAGTGCAGCATACTGCAAAGGCAAAATCAACCCCATTTTCCAGTCAAACATTATGAATATTTTTTTTCAAAAATATTTTAGTCCTAGGAGGACTTTAGATGATACTTTGAGGAGGGAAAAAGACAATTTCATCCTCATAAGATGAATTTTCAGATCTTTTTAAAATATGCTCTCGCGAAGGTGGATTATCGTTTGTGTTAGTTCCATATCACTTTCTAGCATATGAAATAGGTCATACTTACAAAAACGTCAATTAAGTAATGAACAATTCAATTAATCCACCCAACCAGGATATCATTGGAAAGAAGATTGATTGTACTTTCAGGTGGTATGCCTCAAATTGATTCAGATCTTATCATTTCTTGAAGAATCCCGAATGAAAGTGGGTTGCGTTTTTTCTGAAATTGTAGAAACGATGTAAGTTCTTCTACCAGATCATGTGCTCACTTGTTCAGTTTTCATTTTTTGTTGAATTTCGTTGCAAAGTATTTGATGCTCTTTCACAGCCATCAGAAGATGATATGCGAAGCTTGATGTTCGGAGACTACTTAGACCCAGAAGCTGTAAGTAACTAAGTAACTATCCTTTGTACAATGTTTTTGAATAGGTAGCAAATTGGTGGCATTATGACGACTGGTCCTTCCTTGTACTGGGTGAGTCAAAAAAGTTTACCTGGTTGGCGGGGTATGAAATGAAAAGTATGTAACCGATCTTCAAAACTGAAATCTTAATCTATCAGTCAAAGGCTAACGTAGATGAGGAACTTTCTTCACATAAAGATATGTGATGTAAAATCACATATCTTTAAGATCCAACAATTAGAAATACCTCTTTAATGGATTTTGTATGGGAATCGAAAAATCCTCGTTTCACTCTGGTCCATGATTTATGTGTCAGTGAAGTTTTCAATTGTCATTTTCAGAAATAGAGTTTAATTTCAATAGCAAGTATATTATGGGCCAGAATGGAATGTGGAATCCCTGTTCCCAAACATGCCCCTTACAAGCATTTTCCTAGTTTCTGAGTCAAAATGACGAATGATGTTATCAAACAACAGTTTTTCATTAAAGTGAACCTTTGACTGATGGATTGATATTTCAGGTCTGAATATCTGTCTCATGCTTTTAGTTTCACAGCCCGCCAAACGCTTAAATTTTTTCTTGACTCACACGGTAGTACCTTATATCTGTTAGGGGAGGGGTTAGATTTATCTCTTTAAATTTTGCGGAAAATAAGTTAATTGTTCACTTCCCATCATCTCAGCCAGACTTCTAACATATAACACGTCATTTTGCTAAATCATTCTGTCCAACATAGCAAGGATTCCAACTTTTTTGTAAACTTCTGTCATTCTCCTGTTTTTCTTAGCTGTGGAAATATAGGTAAGATTTTTCCAAAAATTTCCTTTCTTCAACACCCATAGAAAGAGGCCATAAAGTCTCGATCAAAATTATACAGAAAGACATTTTATCCCTCTCGAGAGTGAAGAATCAAATCTTTGTAAGAGAAGCAATGTTTATTATCTAATATCTTTATAAAGGCAGTCATATTTTAGGATCTTTGTAAAGGTCTCCTGTTAACCCTCGAGGGAATGGAAGTGTATTTGCATATTGCTTCCGTGAGAAGATTCTTTAGAATCTTATCCAGCGGTTATGTAGCCTGCATGCAGATTATACCCAAGGAAAAGGTAAAGTCTGCGTAACACCACTCACTTTTCTGTAATACGTGCTTTAGCATTTACTTTGCAATAATGATAACAAAGAGAACTTGTTATTCTTTCGGCCAGTAACATGGCTTTCCTGGGGAGTGAGGAAGCAATCTGATTTGAGAAGAGCTATCATGTGATGAAATCTCAAGTTTTGCTTTGTTCTCGAAGGAAACGTAATTAGCAACATAATAGTCTGGTATCTTAAGTATAGAGCGCCTGGCAATATGCAGACACTAAGGAGAAAGGGCCATTCAGACTGATTTTGAAGTGAAATGTTGAGGCACAGTTCACACGAGATTGAGCGTCGTTGCGCAGGCTATGCCTTTTCCACAAGTATCGTCTGCACGCAAGCTAGCGATTAAGGCACTCTTTGACGCATTTCGAAGTAAAGGAATTTTGATAAATCTAACTTTCGCATGTTTCTAATGCTCGGAAAGGCAGAAAAAACTCACAAATACATATAATCCTGCCTTTCGGGTATCTGCTAAACTTTAATTTACTCCAATTCATCAAGTATTTGTGCATAATGAATTTTCAAACGTGTTGAATTCTCCTCGGTTCACCTTGGTATCGTGTATCCTTCTGTAAACTCTGTTGATGTTTTTCAGTTGGGAGAAGATCGTATGTACCAAGAAGTAACATCTATGGATGAGCTGTACAGTATTGTGGAACAATGTCTTGAAGAATATAATCAAACGCATAAGACACAGATGAATTTGGTGATCTTCAGGTATCTATGTATTGCTTCGTAAATGATACTACGGTTAGGTATTTAAAGGTAATGTATCTACGCAGGAAGACCTCTTGGAGAAAGTTGAAGTCACAGAGAGAGGAAAGTTATAATTAAAAACCTTTTCTTCAAAGAAACTTAAAGATGAACTAAGGTTTTTTTTCAATCGTGGAACAAATTGTAGCTTCTTGACAGTTATTTAAGTTATTAACAGACATTCTACAGAACAAGGGACGAATTAAAGTGGTTTCTTCCTGCTGCCTGCAACGTTTCATGATTTTGTGATCGAAGAAGGTTGTTTGCATCAATTGTCTGGTCTATTCATGTCACGAGTTCTAATATCAGGAGTCACTTGCCGGAAATTTGATGATGTGAACGTGTTGGATGTGTGTTGCCCTACATGGACACATTGCCTATAATAATCATGCTTTGATACTCCCGTTAGTGGCCAAATGCCGCTCTAGAATATGAAAATTTGAATCTTGAAGGTCCCTTGTGTGATGCTACAGAGTGGAATTGCTCCAAGCCTCACTCTTGATCAATAAACGAACTGGAGGAAGAAGAAGAAAAAGGACGGGAAAGGGAAGGAGAGCGTTCCGAAAACGAGACCGGTCAAGATCTTGACCGTCGGCTTTCTTTCATGTTAGCGGAAGAGACAATCAAACTTGAGCAGTAGAATGCTGACCCTCGTTTTCGGAGCGCGTAGTCCTCAAGTCTCGCTCTCCTTCCATTTTCCCTTCCCTTTTCTTCTTCTGCTCACCTTCCGTTTGTTTATTGATCTAGAGCGAGACTTGGAGCAAGTCCAGCTAGGGAGTTCTAGTCGCTACCGTTAATTTTCTCGAAGTATAAACTTGCATTTTTCAGGGTCAAAGAATTTGTACAATGTTAAAAGCTTGCACTTGCAAAAAGCAAAAGAATCTAAAATTAGCCTATTCAAACCGATATTCCATTCTTGCTGTGAACAATTTACAGCCAAAGAAACAATGCTGTTTCTTGACGTTTTCTTTGTTGTATTTCTTTAGAAGCCTATTCACCATAGCAGAATCCCTTTAGAAATTGACGTGTAATCCTCGAATGTCATTTCTTCATTGCAGATACGTTCTCGAGCATCTTTCCCGCATCAGCAGAATTTTGAAACAATCTGGTGGTCATGCACTTTTAGTCGGCATGGGTGGCAGCGGAAGACAATCCTTGTGTCGCTTAGCTGCAGCAATCTCTAATTTCCATGTGTTCCAACCTGAGATCTCGAAGAGTTACGGCATGTCAGAATGGAGAGAGGATCTCAAGGTTTGTTTAGCATAGGTTCCAAATCTTTAGAAACGTCGGTGTAAATTCTCTTTTTCTGTAAACTGAATGGCATCAAAAGAAACTTTAGCTATTTCACTATGATCCTACCCTTCTACTGCCCTGAGGTCAGCAATACTTTAAGAATTACAGCTCTTTGCTTCTTTTGGAGAATTAAGGAAGCGTTTTTTTTCAACTTATTTTGAGTGGGCTTGTCAGGATTTCTAGCTACTGAAAGCTAATTTAGGCCCACTGTGCATGCCGCATCCAGGCACGGGACCCCTAGTTTAACGTTCCTTCCGAAGGACGGCGAGGTGAGTTGCGAGGTCAGGCCTCAGTGGTCACCTATCCGAAATCTGACCTCACTCGACCAAGCTTAACTTCAGTCATCTGACGAAGACTGTATAAGCCACTCGGCCACTCACCCCGCAACATGAAATTCCAAGCGTATACATGAAAAAATTTAAACCATCGTAATTTCTAATGTTTTTGACGAGGTACGAAAATTTTTTTTTGCTGGAAAACCATTGTTTATGGATGTCTACGATATGGTATTAGGCAGAAGTCTGTCGCACTTCTTGTTTACGATTTTGAAATTTGATGACGTCACACTCCAACCAGTTGAAATGTGAAGCACTATGATTTCGAAAAATATTCAAGGTTTCTGAAACGTCCTAAGATAGAATTATATATTAATGGTAGAGATTTCTTTCAAGCCATTCAATTAAGAGAACTAGGTTATGGAATTTTACATCCACCCTTTTTGCATTGATGTCGGGTCATTTCAAGGCAGTCTGTCCCCTTCGAAAAATAGAAATAAACTCGATAAGAATCTCTATTGTGCATACCACAAGTTTGTGCGAAGTTACTTTATCCAAAGAAATCAGGGTCATAGAGACTCAGTGATGCATGAATTTAGCTCCGTCGTAAATAAGGTAAGTTAAGCCGTTGCTAAGGTCGGAAAAATAGGGGACAGACTGTCTTGAAAGGTGTAGATGTGAATGGCTGAAAAGATGATTGAAAAGATGAATGAAAAAAGTGATCGGCATTCTTGTACAAGTTATGAATAGCCATCACATTTCTGTTTCATTGGATGGCTTAGAAGAAATTTTTCAGTGGAAACTAGACTTTTTATTATGAGTCCCTTGTTTCCCTGTGCTCTTTGACTTGATGATGGCGCTTTGGTCAACAGAGACTTGCAATATTACCCTGAAGAACTTGACCCTGTTTAGGTCCAAACTCCGCAATTCCTAGAGTACCAGTCAGATTGCGACATTTGTGAATTATCATTGTTACGGTTATAAATGTGATAGCATTTTTGATGCAACTGAAGAATTGAAAACACTCCCACAGGATTAAGATTCGAAGCCGTGATCCCATCATAATTGCAGAAAATATGGTCGCAATTTCGCTATTTCATTATGAGTCCCTGTTGAGCAAGGCTTACCGCAGGGATGCAAGGGAGTCATCGTCATAAGTCTAAGTGGAAACCTCATTAACGGACATCTCCATACAGAGGAAACCTGAGCAACGGACAAATATTTTGATCCTAATACAGTATGACGAAAGATTACATCTCCATACAGGGGACACCTCTCTACAACGGACAGTAACATTGGTGTAAGGTGTGTTCACTATCTGGAGGTACTACTGCAGCTACTTTGCCATAATCCTACCACTTGGAAGTTCTCAAGTCTCCAATATTTTCAAATTACCGCGTATTTTATAATCAATACTCCAAGTACTTTGAAGATGTGATGACATCATGAAATTTCTAAATCGTAAACCAGAAAAGTGAAATATCTGTTCATGATACCAGCTGATCTAAGCCATGGTTCTATTTTTTGTTTTCAGACCCTTCTCAAGTCAGCTGGTGCTCAAGGAAAACCGACTGTGTTTCTACTCACTGATACACAAATCAAAGAAGAATCATTCTTGGAGGACGTCGACAGCTTATTAAACACTGGTGAAGTTGCCAACCTTTTTGCTGCTGATGAAAAAGCAGAAATAAATGAGGTTAGAAGCTGTTGTCTTTCAGTTCGATTCATATTTTTGTTCAGAGTACAGGACCTGATACAATATGCGTTATGGGACTTAATAAAATACCTACGTAGCATGACGTATCTAATCTTTAAAGAAATTGCACGAATGATTAATGCGTATTTCTTTTGATTTATGGCGTTAAAGGATTTTCAGTCCTTTCAGTTAGTTTTGTATCATTGCTTATTGGAAGTCTTTGGTGGCTTGATCATATTCGCAATCTCATAGTGAAAGAATGATATTTTCTAAGCTCCCTCGTTGCCTTCAAAATGATACGCAAAGTATTGAATTGTAATTATGCTCCCTCGTCAATGCTGAGTATGCAGAATTCAAGATTTATGTGACCATTTTTTACTGCTTTTTGGCAAGTTGAGAATCAGGAATTTTGGCTCGTTCCTGAATTCATATGAAAACAATACACATAAAATTACGAGACACGTCCCCAAAATTAAGTCGAAGCCCTATTAAAGATGTTTAACCCAAAATATTTCAATTTTCGGCACAGTTTTTCCTGTACAACTCTGCAAACAATGTATACATTTTTGTCTCGACAGCATGTTTTTATCCTGAGTTAAGTGCTTGCTGCCTACTTCCTTTTCGAATGTTGTCAACGTTTCAACAATTGCGAACTCTAAAGTTAAAGTACAAGTCTGGGGTTGGTGCAATTAATGCTACAAAGGAAAATTGTCATCTCTACTTGCAGGAATTCTTACCGTTGTTTCCTTTCCTTTTTTTCATTTCTTCATTTTAAAAATGTTTACCTTGGGATGTAATTCACTTTAAAAGTAAACTAAGTATCGGATTTCCAATTGTCCCAGCAAAGAAACAAACAAGCTAATGGCAAATAAACGTATTAACAATGATTTCTAATTACATTTCTACAAAACGTGAAAAAGAAACATAAAGATGACTTTTTCAATGCAGATCAGCTTTTCCTTGATAAAACCGCGTAGAAAGACTTTTTTACTTGAAAGCTTCTAATCTTGAGTCGCATTCAAGCAAATACATTTTTTTACAGTCATGTCGTTTGAGTTTTCTGTAGATCTCACAGGCCTAGGCCAAAAGCAGTTGCTGTGGCGACAAAAACGTGCCGTTGTGTCGTATCATATACAGGGCTATGGGAAACCCGCGGGAAATGTGCGATTAGCCAATAGGAGTGGCGGAATTCTGTATTGCCTCAGTTTTGAAACTTCAGTCAGGTAATAATCAATCATACCATCCCCGGACTTGCCCTTTAAGCCTCTCTTTCTACTGAATTTATTTCAGGCTGTTCGCCCAGCAGCTCAAGCAAATGACAAGAACGCGGACTTCGCACCACTGGCTCTTTTCACTTTCTTTGTGAATCGTTGCAAAGACAACCTACATATCATGCTTTGTATGAGCCCAATTGGTGACGCATTTAGAAACAGGCTGAGACAGTTTCCATCATTGATCAATTGCTGTACGATTGACTGGTTCCAGGTATGTTCAACATCTAGGAATGATTGTTTGCCATTGACATTTCTTGTTTCTTTCTTATTTCTTATTTCTTTTATTTGTCATCTATGTGAGCATTCTACGATTTTTAGTCAAAGATACCTTTTTACTGTTCTACAACACCTCTTCTGTTCCAAATATTCAAATTCTAGCACTTAGCTACTCGTAAAGCTCCAATAAACGGTGTTTTTACAGCTTTTGTCACTATTATGCACATTCGAAAATGTGTCAAGTTTCTGCCAAGTTCATAAAAATGTTCATCAATCCAGACCCCTTTGGTATAGCCTGCATGCAGACTCAGAGAGGTTTTCCTCCAGTAGAGTCTGCGAATCAGCGACACAAAGCGACTCTGCTGATCTCAGCATAAACATATTTTGATTTAATTGGTGTGTACATAAACAAACCTAGAGTGAAAGAAGTCCCGTTGTGTGCGAGGAGGGGGGCGGGGGTTGTTGTGATTATCTTGTTTAATTCTACTAAAGGCCACCCCATAGAATCTGATTCAATGACAAGTTTTGTAAGAATTCTTTGACGATGTTTACTGATCAATCAAAATGAAAGGGAACAATGGAGGTATCTTTCCATCAACGAGGTTTAGTTCCTCGAGCCTAGGAACAACATGTGACTTTGGACACGCTTTGGGTCGCTGATGCGCAGACTCTACTGGAGGAAGAACCTCGCGCGTCTTCAGGGAATCTGCAAACTGCACGCAAACTACTTTGGTAGAATAACAGAAAGGTCTACAGAAACTCCATCACATGCATGCAAACTGGGTCCTTGATCGATAAGGACGTGCTAGTGACGATAATGGTCAGGAGGAGCAAGCTGGATTCACTCGAAATTCTGATGGCCGTTATTGATAACAGGGCTTTTTTGTTGAAAGGCAACCCTGTATAAATGGGTACTTTATTGTTCTTATTATATTCTTGCACTGGTTCTATGCAGTCTTTCGATATCACAATGTACCTCTGTTTTGCTTCAGCCTTGGCCTGAAGATGCATTGGAAATGGTAGCCAATAAATTCTTGGAAAATGTTGAAATGTCGGATAATGAGCGCCAAAATATTGTACCAATTTGCAAAAGTTTCCATACAACTGCCATTGATTATTCGCACAGGTAACACTTTTGATGTTCTATTGATTTTGTTTCAAATATTCGATCTCTGTTAAAAAGTCTCCCTTATCTCTACCTTGTGTGGGTAATAGACCTTTTAGCTATTCTGAAAACGAATGTGGATCGAGCGACGTTACATAACAATTTGTAGAATTTTCGAATGTGCACAATTGCGGTCGAAGCTCTAACGCCACTCAATCGAGCCTCGTGTTTAAAATTGTAAAAAAATATTGCTCGATCCAGGCTCTTTTGTAGAATAGCTAAAAGGTCTATTGTTTATTGGACTCACTTATTTGTCCATCTAAAGATGGACTTGATTTGCCGTTGCCTATTGCGCAAAAGATGGTGGCGAGGATTCCTTTGCCATGACGCTTTGCATCTGAAAGAATTTTGATTAACTTGATTGGTTTATTAACTATGGAGCGCAAAGAAGCATGTTAACGCCATCTTAGTGCAATCGTTCATTGTTTTTACCTTAAAAAATTTCATACAGGGTGTCTCAAAAAAATTGTTCGACGTTTGATTAAATACTAGAAAATAGCGATACGCCGAATGCACCCTTGATTACGTCACCCTTTTTCTGAGATTTTAGATTAATCTTTGACACAAGAATCTTGCAAATCTGCTAAAAATTCATGGAGTTACAAGCATTTGAAGTTCAAATTTGTGTGAATGCTGAAACCAGAGGCCTCGAAATGGCATTTTTGGTAAAAGCTCCATAGGCCGTCGTTTCTGTTATTTCTCAATTGTTCCAGGGCGAACCAACTAGGATTCAAACAGATTTTCGATAACCTAACTGTCAATCATATAGATGCTTTGAGGAAACAGATTCAGTCTCTTGCCGAATATGTTTTGAACCACTGTTTTTGGACTTATGCAATGTAAGGAAATTTAGAGAATGATCACAAGAAATAATTTACTTTAGAAATCCTATTTGGTTTGCTCTGATATCAACGAGAGGTATGACATTGGATAAGCTTCTCTTACCTCCGTCTTCGAGCTTTTTGCAGTACCAGTAATCTAGGGGGTCTCTGGTTTCAGCTATCGCATATTTTTGATCTTCGAGAGCTCATAACTCAGTGACTTTTCAACCGATTTGCACGATTTTAATCTCTAAAATTATTTCATAATCTTAGGAACAGGGTTATCTTTCCATGAGCTTGTTCACTTTGACCTTATTTTTCAATATTTTATCATACGTCGAACAATTTTTTTGAGACACCCTGTATTAAAGTATCTCTCAATGTTTTTGGCACTTGGATACATTTTGTGAAAGAAGATTTCGAAGTTTCTCATTGCATGACATTGACGTCATCAATTGAATTTAGAAAAGGCATTCCCAGGCAAAGGTCATGTGGTGCCTTTTTGGTGATGCTATCTACTTTTAGAATGAGCTGTTTGAAATTTTCAATGATGCAATAGTCTGCGATATCACTTACATACAGCCTACAAGGCAGGCCGAGGGCCCGTTCACACTGCTTATTCGTTTTAGCCTTTGACTTTGGAAACGGACTTTTGGTATCGAGCTACGTTGGTGTACACGGATACAGATGTTTGTCGGCTGTGATGGCCGAGTGGTTAAGGCGTTTGACTCGAAATCAAATGAGATACTCCCGCTTAGGTTCGATTCCTACTCACAGCGTGCTGTCTTGACATTTTTTATATCGTGTTAAGATTTGTTTGTTACTCAACTGTTGCACTGTTGTTTAGATTCTTGGAGGAGCTAGGCAGACACAATTACGTCACACCCACGTCCTATCTGGAGCTTATTTCAGCCTTCAAAACATTGCTCAATCAAAAGCAGACAGAGGTATGTTGTCAACATACTTTCATATGAGATGGAATGATTCCAGTTTAGAAGAATACATGTTTTGAGCTTATTATTAGAATATTATATACGTCGGGCCCATCACTTCAGTTCAGTATCAATGCCTTGCAAAATGTAAGAAGCTTCAAGGAGAGCAAAAGGCTTCCCATAAGACTAGCAAGATTTCTCGATAAAACAAAAGATATAATGGGAAAGAAAATGGATTCAAGAAGGCAGCATCGTCGAAAAGTAATTGATCTAAACCTCCTTTTACCTTTCGTTTCAGGTGCTCAAAAATAAGAGACGATATGAGGTTGGCTTGGAGCAACTAGCATTTGCAGCATCGCAGGTATGATGTGGCAATTTTGATCGCTTGGAATCTGAACAACGATTGAAGCTCATGTGAAACAAACAATAGAAGAGGACAAGAATTCATCACAAATCTTATTTCATCAGCCTATTTAGCCCGAATAAAAATGGCACAATGTCCCTGCATATTTAAATCCGTTTAGCTTGGTTTTGCCCAGTGCAAAGCTTGTTTAACAATTCCAAGTACTTAATGTATTTATAGAGCATTGTAAAGAAATTGGTGCACTTGAACACAAATTGATGGGTGCATAGAATTTTATTTAGTAGACCAACCGGATGAAAGTCAGTTCATTTGAGTAAAATTGGATTTTCTTTTAACTGGTGAACCTCATTCGAAACCCTCGAAAAATTTAGCACTCTTGATGGCATCATGAATATGGAACATGAGTATGGAGAATGTAAGTATTGGCAACATGAATAAGGGGCTCTTTCAGTTTTCATTCATTCTCAACCGTATTCTTAGTGGGCTAAAAGTGTTGCTATCTATTTCTAGTTAATTTAGGCCCACCATGCTTGCCGCATCCAGGCATGGGACTTCTAGGTGAAGGTTCCTTCCGAATTATGGCGAAGTAAGTTGCTTAGTCAGGAGTCCGAAAGGTCATCAATCCGGCTTTTGACCGCACACGACCGAGCTTAACTTCAGTTGCCTGCCGCACGGCTTTTCACCTTCCAAAGCAATTTGCAGACTTTTCATTTGACTGTGTTGCATCAGTGGTAGCCATTTCAAAACATTCCCAGCAACTAGTGCTGCCCGTAACGTTAATACCGATTCATTTTGTTATATTGCAGGTTGCAGATATGCAGGTTGAGTTAGAAGAACTGCAACCGAAGCTTGTTGTTGCTTCAGAAGAAAATATAAAGATGATGGCAGTATGTATTTCATAAACCATGTTCTAAATCGATCTGTTTTTGTAGACCCATTGAAAAAGTGAGCTAAAGTCGTTCATATGAGGGAAATGCTTGAAATTATGTCGCCTGAAAACAAAGTCAGCTTCGCTATTTTGCCGATGAAGGAACAATCAAATGCTTTTTCAAAATGTTGCGTTTTAAGATCGTATTTTACGAATATGACCTAACACGTCTTAATAGAATATGTTTATTTCTTAATGATACATGATCATTTTTCGTGTGTGTCGTTTTGCTGTGATTTAATAAGAACTGAAATTACTGTCATCCAAACGAACGTAAGTTGATACTGTGTCCTAGACTTAATTGACATTTAACATGATTTTTCGGACGCTGTACAAGAATATTCGTGTTTTGCGATGCATATGCCTTGTTTGGGCGGATCGATGTCTTATCGAATGCTCGCCACATATGTCTGCGAATCCACCTTTACAGATCTTTCGCTTCTTTTAGTTTTATCCATAATCATCATGTCTGCCTTTGTTTTGTTTGCTTAAGTGCTATTGAATGCCAAGAAAACTTTGCTTGAAGAACTGTTTTTGTGAACTGTGCATTTGTTTGCCCAGTTGTGCTGCCTAAAAACAGTTGAGAAGAATTCGCTGCATTTACCATATCCTAAAGTAATAAAAAGTGTGACCTTTTTAGCAGTAATTTGTTGGGATCTATAGTGTTATTTTTACCTTTTAGGTGATTGAGAAAGAATCTACCATAGCTGAAGCTCAAAGGGAAGTTGTCTGCGCAGACGAGGCAGTTGCAAATGAGCAAGCAAAAGAAGCCCAGTCCTTGAAAGATGAATGCGAGGCTGAGCTAGCAGAAGCAATACCGGCATTAGAGGCTGCATTAGCAGCTCTGGATACTTTGAAGGTATGACAGGAGATAAGGCAAATCCCCCCTCATTTGAATAGTCATAGCAGCAAAGCAAAGAACTGTTTAAAAAATCTTCAGTTGCTGATATCTTACACATGCACCAATGAACAATAAACATTTCAATCTGTGTACTGTGACAGGATCCTTTGTGAACTAGTTACTGCCCTGTTTTTGACAGTCTAGTGGAAATTGATCTGATAAAGCCGACCTCTACAATCAGAAAATGAAATAATCCATTGAAAGCAGACTGATTACCTTTTTTTAGCTAAGTAGTAGATTCTAGGAGGTCGATCATATTTGATTTGACTAACATATTTTTGTAAGCATCCCATGATTGCCCATTGAAGGATTGAACCTTTAACATTGTAATTTGTAAGTCTTGCTAATCGTTATAATTAATATTCAGTTATTAATTCATAAGTGTATCAAGCTATTAAATCTTCTTCAGCCTGCTGATATCACGATTGTCAAATCAATGAAGAATCCACCATCTGGAGTCAAACTAGTCATGGCTTCCGTTTGCGTTATGAGAGACCAGAAGCCGGATAAGATAAACGATCCAGCCGGGTCAGGACAGAAAATTCTAGATTATTGGGGACCATCCAAGAAGCTGCTTGGTGACATGAATTTCTTGAATTCTCTGAGAGAATATGATAAAGACAATATTCCCGTAAGTGTTTTGTTTATTATGGATCAAGTATTGCAAAAATATGGATCATAAAATGTCAGGCCTTTATCTTTACTGGTGAAATTCTAATGGTCTCGTAGATTTCATGGCTTTAGTTTTTATGGTTTATAACGAGAAATGCTTTGCTCTACATATTTGCTAAAGTCTGGCATTCTTTGCATTCATCAGAAGCAGATAGCAGCTGTTATCTCTCAATTATTTTGTCCCTTGTCCTAATTCCATTTCTGTCAAGCGATATTCGTAATGTATTCGGATGACAAATTTGAACGTAGGAGATTTCAGACTGAAAAGGTGCTGCCGGAAGCTTTTCCAGTGGTAGGCTTGAAAAACTCACTTTTGGGTTTCTATATTCAAAACCTGGTTAGAGAGATCGAGTAGATAAGAAAGAAAAGATGACAATCAATACTCTTGCTTGCCTTTCATTAGCAAATGTTCTTTTTTCTGATGTTGTGAACTTTCATTCATTTTAACCAAGAACTTAGAATTATGCGATAGTAGAAGGAAAACGTTGCAGTTGCAAATGTGCCTTCTAAGAGTATTTGCAGAACTTTGGGACAATTATTTAAAATTTCATTGCCCTATCCAGTAAAATGAACCGCTCTTAGGGAACTATAAAGTCTGTCTCCAATCAGCTGTCACAAGCAAATCCGCTCGAATAAGACGATGGACAGAGTTTTGCATTAATAGTTTTTGTGTTATTGCAAAGCTCAGCTGACTCTTATTTGATGCAGACTTTAAGTAATACCCTGTAATCACGTAGAGACCATGCTTTAATTCCCCACGATCCCAAAACTAAGAATTTAATGTCTGCTGCAAATCGTAGACTTGAAGTTGTTGACTTGCTATGGTTTGGAACAAGTTCATAAAAATTTGTTTCTTTCCTGCAGGTGCACACAATGAAGAAAATACGTACAGAATATATGTCAAATCCTGAATTTGACCCAGTCAAAGTTCGAGCAGCTTCGTCTGCAGCTGAAGGTCTTTGTAAATGGGTGCAAGCCATGGAAATTTATGACAGAGTCGCCAAGGTATGTGGCGAATTCATCATAAGGCTCAAATCTTTTCAAAAATTACAAGATCACTCCAGTAAAAGGTTATTGCCATGTTCTTTCATCTAAAGTGATCAAAGAGAAATTCGTGTAATTTACCATGGTCTCAGAGAGCGACATTTCGACATCATCTTTATTTTCAGAATTACTTATTTCTAGCATTCTTCCTAGTTTTGAAGTTGCGACGTCATAAAAATACTAACTTTTGATTGTTTGCATTTGAATGCACATTAATTAGCCTGCTTGCCCAAACTCTAGTGCTCTAGTTTTCAGATAATACCCCTTTCACCCTGCGCACAATTAATTCATCTGTATTTAAGATAAATTAAATTCAACCAATCAAGTAATCCTATTTGTTGGATTGACCAATTTGTATAAAGCATTTGATAACCTGGTTTAGTTTAGGCTGGCATCATTTGCAAATGTGAATGGGTTATCGGGTAAAAAGAGTTTATGCGTTTGGCGGACTGTGAAATGAAAAGTATGAGGCCAATAGTCAGAGCTGAAACGCTGATCTGTCAGTCAAAGGCTAGCCTAGATGATAAAATTTTGTTTGGTAAAATCTCTCATCATTTAGACCGAGAAATTAGGAAAATGCATGTCAAGGGCATGTTTTGAAACGAAGATTCCACATTCCATTCTGGGCCATGTTTTATCTGCAATTGAAATATTAAGATTCTGTTTCTGAACTGACAATGTAAACTTCTATGCCACATAAGTCATAGACTAGAATGGAGCGTGGAACCCTCGATTCCAATACAAACCGCTTGCCGGTATTCTTCTTATTGTTCGGTCCTAAAGATGAGGAATTTTACCAAACAAAATTTTCTTAAGTAAGTTAGCCTTTGACTTAAAGATTAACATCTTAGTTTTGGATATTGGTCACATGCTTTTTATTCCATAGCCCACAAAATACGTAAAATTTTTTTGACTCATTCTGTATAAGAGACCAAAATTGAAATTCAAAGATATCAAGCCCTATCTTCATCGTAGAAAATTTTTCATTTTGTGTTTTTAAAGGTTGTTGCACCAAAGAAAGCAAAATTGGCGGAAGCTGAGCGGTCTTTGAATGAAACTGTCAAAATTCTAGAAGCAAAAAGAGCCGAATTAAAAGAAGTAGAAGACCGAGTTGATTCTTTGAAATCACAGTTTGCTGAGATGACTGAGAAAAAGAAACAGCTTGAGATTCAGGTAATTTTATGTATGCTTTTTGACATCACAAATGCTAGTTTATCATAGATGAAGGTGAAGGTAAAGTTGCGGTATTAGCGCCTAGCGCTGGAATCTGTAGCGTCTGCGAATCAACACAGAAAGCGAGTCTGCTGATATGTGCAGAGGCATCTTTTGATTTGATTGGCGTGTGCATATACAAGCCAAGCCAGAGAAAGCCCACTGTGTGTGGGTGTTTTGGTTGCCTTATTTTTGATCATAGATGAGACGCCACATTGAATCGAATTCCATAAGAATAACTTCAAGAATTCCTTTACGATATTTATCAATCAATTGAATTGAAAGAGAACAATAGAAATCTCTTTCTACCAATGAGGTTTGGTTCCTCCGTTCAGGGAGCCACTCATGAATCTGGACAGGCTTTGCGTTGCTGATGCTCAGATTCTACTGAAGAAGAAGCCTCACTGTGCCTCACTGTTCTTCAAAGAATCATTAGAGTCTGCACGCAGGCTATGGAATCTTATAAATGGCAAAAGCGCTAATCGAATAGACCTTTTAGTTATTCTGGAAAGAATCTGAATCGAACGATACCTTGCTACGTTTTTTAGAATTTTTCAATGTGCACGATAGTGATAATAGCTCTAACACCACTCGATCGAAATTCGTGTATGAAAATGTATAAAAATGGCGCTCGATCCAGACACTTTGTGGAATAGCTAAAAGGCCTATTCCGGACCCGTTATCATGACGTTCAGTTGGTAGGGCTCTGCCTGGGATCGAGCCCTGTCCGCCTTACTTTTCTGGCTGCAAAGTCGGAAGATTACACTGCATCGCCACAACGCCTTCACCATCATACGCCAATGAGCCTAGGTTCCAAATATTTAAAGTAAAGTTCTTTGACATGGTTCTTTCAATTGAATGATTTCCCAAAATTTCTTCAAAATTTCAACACTAAAATGCCTTTATTATGAATTCAAGAATATCTTTGAAGAGAACCTGTGAAAACTATTGTAATTTCTAAACTGTTTGAGAAAACATGACAGCATAATTTTCAAGAGAGGTCTAAGTTTTCTAGTTAATGAATGTGTGTGCAATATGGTATCAAACACAAGTGTTTCACCCTTGTGGCTTATGATTTAGAGATTTGATGACCTCATATCCTCCATTCGCTGCCATCTCAAAGACGTTGAAACACTAGAGTTATAACAAAACACCTAAAATTTCTTTCAAACCTTTCAATTCAAAGAAATATGGCATAGAATTTACACCAATCACGTTAAAGATTTGGAACCGATGCTACACCAATATTTTTTTATAGATAAATTTAATACGCAACGCTGAAGTATTTCGCTATGATCGAATTGAATTCTTTAACTTTCCTCAAGGAATTTATGGTTGTATATAGTCCTACGAATCAGGTGTGCTGAGGCACATGTTTCCAAGTCTGTGAGATAAACAAAGAAGTACCCTTTTACTTTAGGAATTGCTCGTTTAACTTGATGAAAACGTGCCCCAAGTATCATGCCCCCCTTTCTGTGGCTCTATTGCTATAGTTACCTTACTTTACATTATAGGTTGATCTATGTGCGAAGAAATTGGAGAGGGCCGAAAAACTGATTGGTGGATTAGGTGGTGAAAAGGAAAGATGGTCACAGGCTGCTGCCTCGCTGGAGGCATTATTTTATAATCTAACTGGTGATGTTTTGATATCATCTGGAGTCATCGCATACCTTGGTGCATTTACTGCTGGTTTTAGAAGGGAGTGTTGTGAAAACTGGACCCAGATGTGTGCTGTAAGTTAAATTTCTTCGTCACCGCTTTACAACATACTATCCATTACCAAACAGTTTGTTATCAAGACCAAGAGATCGGAATGAATAGGATTCAGCTTTATAGCTGCGAGATTGAATTATTTCTGTTTTTTTATTTTCGTGGTTCTATGAGGCCTGAAGATATAGGTAGATTTGTTTTCACGAAGATCTCTTGGTTTGAAATACGTGAAAAGGACCTGGAACGCCAGAAACACGCAATCAAATCCTGTAGAATCTCCTTGTATCCATGTGCTCACAAAAATGCTTCCATATCTTGGTTATCAAATGCTTCAATCTGCTTCAATCTCTCGGTTATCAAGCAAAATTTGCTGATGCAAAGTCATCCAGTAGCGTTGGTGCTTTGACTTTGTCAACAGTGAGAAATATACACTACTTATCTCGTATGATGAATTTTGTTTCCTTGTAGAACGTGAACATTCCATGCTCGAATGAATTCATGCTTAGCAAGAGTCTGGGAGAACCAATCAAGATTCGAGCTTGGAATATTGCTGGCTTACCAACTGATAGCTTCTCTGTGGATAATGGAGTCATTGTGACAAATTCCAGGCGCTGGTAATTCGTTGTTTTATCTCATCGTTGCGAGAGAATCTTCGCTCTGAAGCGAATTATCCCATTCTGCATCGTTTGAAACCCTAAGCAGTATCTTGGGTGGTAGGAACCCTGGGTTGGGAGCAGTGACGGTGGCAGGTGTTATCTTTGTTGTTGTCTCACCCAGCCAGCAGTCCAATGTGAAACCAGTTTAAACTTTTATTCGTAGAGATTTTTTATTTGTAGCATTTCGCAGTTATATGATTATTTATAGAATTGGTATAATTAGTCTGTGTTTTTGGTCAGGGGCTGTTGTAATATTTTGCTCCTGTTGGCATCGTCCTTGTCGTGTTGTGTTGTAGGTCGTAGGTAGTATCTAATGTTTAATTCGTTTTATGAACTTACGTATTGTATGTAAGAGAATTCTTTTGGAATTTCTGTAAATGAATTCATGTACGTGTGTATTTAGTTTACCTTTGATTTCATTTATCATAATTAGCACTTGATCTCTTGGGAAGACTCAGCGAGCAGAAATCATAAATATGTATTTGCCGTTTAAAAATCATTTTGCAAAACGCAATTCTGCAAACAACAAGAAGCCATTTGGTAAAATTTCACGTCTTCGTGCACCTGAGACTTCTGATTACTTTGCGACATATTACTTCTCGTTTTGCAAGAACCTCATATCTCAAAAATGAGCAATGAGCCAACGATAACTTTCCATTTTTCGAGTTTCACTAAAAACTAAAGGCACAGTTTTGATGTGAGTTTACTGTGTGCCCGCATGAGTAGCCAGTAGCCAAGAACTAGCCTTTGAAAGTATATTACTGGCACACTTTCTGTCTTGCAAAATCCAAGATCTCAGAATTTGAACTGAATTGTCTCTTCTTTTAGGCCATTGATGATCGACCCTCAAGGACAAGCAAACAAATGGGTGAAGAACTCAGAAAAAGACAACCAACTGAGTGTAAGTCTGTCATCCATTTTTTTTTGAATTCTTGTTCGTGTACAAAAATTGAGAAAGTCGCTACGCTATCTCATTAAGGACTTAATTTTTGTTGGTTTTTACTTCATATCATCTATCACGTTGATAAAGTGGTAAAATAGCTGCCACTATTTGCATAGATGTTTTAAATGAATGATTGAACTTCATTTTACCAAGATGATACTCCTCCAAATGTTCTGCAAACAATTCTCTGTTGCAAGCCCCCTTCCTTGCAAAAGCCCCAACTTTGAAAATGGTTTACAAGAGTTCCTTTATTGACCATGTAAACTGTTCGTAAATTTATTCATAGTAGACGGTTAAGGAAATCATTTGGAAATTCTGACGAAGGGGCTTGAAGAAGAACTTTATGTACTGATAAAGAGTTATGCTCCCGATTTGTCTATTGCATTTAATGATGGCATTTTAGTTTAGTTAGTACCCATATTTATGCTTATTTGCTGAAACTATTACCAAACGTCACTCTCAAGATTTTATTGCATTGGTAAAGGAACAGGAATAGAAATATATTTGAATTTCCATAACAGAATGGAGAACTGTTGTCTTGACATCTAAGAGACGAAAATTTAATCAATTGATGAGCCTGTTTTTGCAGCTATTCGTTTATTCTTCTCTTCGTTTTCTGGCTGCAATTAATTTCAAATGTTTTCCATGAACACAAACGAAAACACGTTACTTTTATTGGCACAGTAATCGATCACCTTTCTAGGATATGCCAGCAAGACAATGACCTGAATTACCAGCCCGTACCTTGAGGTATTTTTTTAAACGCTCTGAAAATGTGTACATTCAGATTTTGATTTTTTGCAGGTGATAAAGCTCTCGGATGCTGACTATGTCCGAACTCTAGAAAACAGCATACAATTTGGCACTCCAGTGCTCATTGAAAATGTTGCTGAAGATTTGGATCCAACGTTGGAGCCACTGCTATTGAAACAAACGTTCAAACAAGGTAAATGAGTATCTTTTCTAGAGTGCTCATTTCTAGGTGTACGACAGACCATCAGTCGGGATCATCGTCAAAATACTTGTTGTCACAAAAAGGTGCTGCCATTTGAAAAATTGCCAAAATTTGATTACACAGTCGACCTGTTCAAATGTCTTGTTTCAAGTAGATAAAGGATCAACTTATTTCGCAAACTTAGCTGATTTTGTAATTTGTTTAGAAATTTAGCAAACTAGGCTCTTATGGCTGCTTGATTTTGAATCATACTGCAAGAAAGCACTGATGAATGTCAGATCAATTTCTTTGTGCATGTTAAGCGTTTTGTTTGGTCATAAATGACAGAGAAGAAACATGCAATATCCTAGGAGACTTAAGGATAGCAATGAAATCTGAGAATTTCCAATCCTGGGCAAGATTGTCTATTTTTCTTAAAGGCATAGCTCAAAATAAGCAACGTGTAATTTTTTTCTGCCTTTTACAAATTAAGAGAAACATTTTGTCATCTTTAAACATTTTTGAGTTATTGACAAAACGAGTCAAAATAGGACTTTATCAAAGGTTTGCTAGTCGATCTTGTAGGTGAGTTTTTAATAGTAGATGATTGCAGAAAGAGGATGTCTGGAGGCCGTTCAAACAAGATGCATTGCGTTTGGTGATATTGTTTGTCTAGAATCACTGTTGGCTTAGTTCTTACCATAAAAGCTCGATCAAGTCCCTCCCGATAGGTCTTTAACTTCGGAGAATACATGGGGGCAGAGGGTTTATTAGAGAGAGGTCTTATTAGAGAGGGGGTTTGTTTACAAAGTCAGATGACCAGGACATAAATGAATAGCTCTTTATTTCTTCTACCCAATATTTTGAGGAGTCAAAATACAACTTTACGGGTCAAATCCACAAATTCGGCACAGCATTTTTCCGAAGCCATATCAAAAGTAACATGCAAACCTGTTTAGCTAAATACGTGTAAAATCTTTGGTAACCTACAGTATCACATTTGATATAAGTGTGTGTGGCTTAGTGGAGAGAGAGAGGTTTGCTTTTAACTTTGGCTAAGAAGAGAGAGGCTCAATGGAGAGGGGATGAAATAGAGCTTTTATGGTACGTGTTTTGTGGAATTACAAAATCATCTTGAATGAGATACTGTTGATGCTGGCAACGATTATTGCATGTTGTTGGTATTCAACAAATGAAAAACAAGCAAGCAGCTGGCACCTTTTCTGAAGGCTTAGGGCTTTAATTTCTATATGAAAGTTTTGCTGCTCAAGGACGCTCCCGGTTTGCCTTAATCGGTCCAGATAGAATTCAAAAAGTCCTGCTCTTTGAAATTATTGTGTACCCTTACAATTTGTTTTTACGACCATTCGTATTTATGTAATTAGTTTTATTTTGGATGCCTGTTCTTCATGTGAAAGCCTGGGAGTAGTCATGATCTGTTTTTCGGCTTTGTATGTTCCTTATATTGTGGTATATTGGTTGGTAGTTAATGTCTTGAGTAATTCTTTATTTTAATCTTTTATATTGGATATGACAAAAGAGTATTATTTCAATCATCTCAAATAGCCGAATTCTTTTCTGACAGGTGGAGTAATGTGCATTCGGCTTGGGGAAAACGTGATTGAATATTCTCAAGACTTCAGGCTTTACATCACAACGAAATTGCGCAATCCTCATTACCTACCAGAAATTGCTACCAAAGTAACCTTGGTAAACTTCATGATTACACCCGAGGGATTAGAGGATCAGCTCCTTGGTATCGTTGTTGCTAAAGAACGGTAAGATGTTCTTTTAGGACAGAAAGTATACAGTAAGTCCCTGCATATGAGAATCTTATCTTGATATTGCCTTGTTCTTTCTGCTTATCTTCTCTCCATTCAAAACCTCATATGCTTTTGTAGAATATTGTTTTGACAGCCTTAGGATTGTTTCTCTCTAGTTGTTTTTGCCAAGGTTTCCACTTATAAGCCTTGAGAAATAGGCTGTTTTGACCAGAAGTAGTCTTTCGTTCATATGATACACGTAATATTTCCTGCAAATACAGTGTCCTTTTTTATTTCATTCCACAATAGGCCTGAGTTAGAAGAAGAAAGACAAGCATTGATTGTCCAAAGTGCATCAAACAAGAAGCAACTGAAAGAGATTGAAGACAAAATCCTAGAGACCCTTTCTTCGTCAGAGGGTAACATCTTAGAGGATGAATCTGCTATCAAGATTCTTGATTCGTCGAAGGTAAAGAATGATTGATTTGAAAGAATCATTCCACCGTTCTTTCAATGAATTTTCACTCACTGTAGCTTTCATTCTCTGTGGAGAGATTTGTTGGCCTCAACTCATGTCTTACCATTACAAGTGCTTCCATGTTTTTGCTACAACACTTCTCATCAAGTTGCATATTTTAACGCAGAAAGAAAGCAAACCAAAGATGTAGAAATAGCGCAATAGCGTAGGACAGTTACGCTGTTATACTAAATATTGGACTTGTGTAACTAAGGCTCTTGGTTTACAGATAGCAGGTCGAAACGGAGAAAAAAAGTATCTCGAAGTGAGAAAGAATTAATATATGATTACGGAATGGAGTGGATACCGGCGCCAGTCGTTTGTAATTAGACAAATTTGTGGAGACAGCCAAAAATATGTTTATCCTGAAGGATCAATGTTGTAAAATTTACTTTAGATCAAAATTTACCACTTTTCAAATGAGTCAACATTGATACAGGAGGTAGTGTAAGAATGTACTGCTTACTTTTCAACGTTTTGGTCAAGGATTATAGTAATTGATCCACTAGTAACTGAGTATACCTGAGATTAGAGACAACAAGTGAACTGAAATAAGAAATAGACTAAAGTATCCAAACTAAAAACACTATGCCAAATCGATGTTTATTGCCAGTATTTCATGCATCCTGGGCCAGTATAAATGCTACTGCGATTTACTATATATAGCAACAAAAATATCCACAATAATTTTCGATCTTTCTCAGAAGTATATTTCGACATGGTCACTTAACTACATAATGTTTTACCTCTCTTTCACAGGTCTTATCAGATGAAATCACCAAGAAACAGAAGGTAGGATTTCTTGCCAATTTGAATGAAAACCGAATGTCCTTTTGTCTGCAAATTTCTGTTTCAAAAATCAGTAGAAACGTCGAGGTTTCTCAATTGCAATATTCGTTTGATGAACCATGTTGTCATGGTTCTATTTTTGACTCGAAAGGAATATCACAGTTGTGCACAAATCTTTCTGCTGTTACTACAGGAGCAAAAATTACACTGTCCTTCAAATTGCTAGGATCGCTGGAACTGCTTGAAATTTGAATGCATTCTCTTTAAATGTTTTCTTTGATGTTGACTCTAAAAAGCTGAACTGATTTAAGGTGATTGTGTGCATTTGAAATGGGTTTTGATACTCTAATATATATATTTTTGCTCTACAGACTTGGGGACCATTGAGCCTATTTCAGGTGAAAAAATTTCACCATTGCTGGTTGCATGGAATCCCAGGCAATCTCAAGTGATTTCAAGCTACAATTATGTTTCTCTCTTGATAGGTTGCAGAAGAAACTGAAAAGAAAATAAATCAATCTCGTCTTGGTTATCGTCCGATTGCAGCTCATTCGTCCGTCCTGTTCTTTTCCATTACCGATCTTCCTAACATTGATCCAATGTATCAATATTCATTGACTTGGTTCGTTCATCTCTTCATTTCATCAATACATGACAGGTTAGTTGATTCCTTTTCTTTTACGATGCTGTTGTTAAGGGTGCTGGATATAACAATAGTCTCCCTGTCTTGGTTTCATGTCAAGCTGCTATGTATGAAATATAAGGAGTGCTCCAAGTTTTTGGCATGAAATTTGCTTTGAATAATGAATATGTAGCTTCATTTTAGGCCAGTAATACTCGAATAAATTCTGATCTTCAGCAAAATGAAATTATATTCTTAATACGAGCCCTGGATTTTGTTTATATGTCAATTTCTACCATACGACAGGAGATAAGAACTTTTATCAGTTTCTTTACTCGTTACGAGTCGTTTCTCCTGGAAGCTTTGTGAGGCTTTAATAGACACCATTGAATAGTGGTTGGGACCGTCTTGAATGCAAAGTCAACGTTTTAAGCTGAAGTGATATCTAAAAGGAGTTGGTTAGTGCTATATGATTAATTGGTAATCAGGATAATTCGGTTATGTTTTTGGCTTGCAAAGGTATTGATTTTATGGCAAAGTTGGCATATCCAATTGACTCTGACTTAAATGGCTCAAATTTTCTTTTATAGCAATAAATCAAAGATCTTAGAGAGAAGACTGCGTTATCTGACAGATCATTTCACATATAATCTGTATTGCAATGTGTGCAGATCCCTATTTGAAAAAGATAAACTGCTCTTCTCACTCGTCTTATGCTCAAATATACTGCTGTAAGTATCGTGTACATTGGTCTATCTTATTGATGCTGATAACAGGAAGACCGGGTATTTATGAATGGTCAGGTCTTTATATTTCTACTTTTTATCTTCTTGTTATCAATTGCAAACGAATGTATTTGAAAATCATACCCTTGTTTAATGCATAGTTTTTTTAGCACCCTTCGAAGACTTTTCAACACTTTTCGATAACGCCATAAAGCTCCAAAAAAGATGGGAATGGCTTTCATCCCTAATTGTGCAGCTATAGCATCAATACTAGTTAAATCTTGAAGCAAACATGATAATAATCATTTAGCAACCATGATTTACGTTCCTATATTTTCATGGTGCTATTCGATGCTCGTTTTCTAACATCAATTACTTTAATTCCAACAGACCAAAGAAGGAGCTTGACTATGACGAATTTATCTTCTTCCTAACTGGCGGTGTTGGTTTGGAGAATAAAGTGAGTCTTATGTTAAGACTGTACATCGAAAATGCATAATCTTTGAGGCAAAAATTTAGAGGTTCTTTATATTGATAGTCCTGTCTGAGATGCCTATTTCAAACTTTCTTCATCATCATTAAATGAATTAAAGCACAAAAAGATTGCATCCTACTGTACCACCCAAAGCAGGAAAAGACATAAGGTTATCTGGTGCCTACTTTTGACGACCCTTACAAATCAAGATACTTTAGCAAAACAAAAGAGTCTAACAAAAAACAATCTAAGTTAACATAATACAAGATAAGAAAAACACCTATATTTTTCAAAATGTGGGATCCAATCTTGGTTATGCGTCTCAAGGCATGATTGATTATTTGGTACCAAGCTACCCTGCACTTGCCTGTGTCTATACCAGGCATAATGAGCTGGCGAAAGAAATCTCCACGTGTCAAGTTAAACTGATGCCAGTGGTTTCAAACATTCGAGCTTCTTGTGGCCGGACAATGAAGCATTCCACGGCCAGCTTCTCTTATGCCTGCTAAGTGCCTGCATCTGCGCATCTTTAGATAGAGGCGAGTGGTACTTTGATTCGGATGACCAAATGGAAGTCTTCCCTCTTAGAGATCTTTCAATAACCATAGTTTATGTTGATTCATTTAACAATCCTTGCAGAATAATCGTAAATTCTTCTTCTAGATTCCAAATCCTGATTCAACCTGGTTGTCTGATAAATCTTGGGATGAAATTTGCAGAATGTGCGATCTTCCGGGTTTCAAGGGATTAAGGTACGAATCTTTTGTGCAGTTTTTTCAGATACAATTTCTATAGCAGGCACTAATGAACAAAGAGATTGCCTTAGTCATCTTGGTAAAACTTCACAACAACATGCTGCAGAGGAATTTCAAGATTAGTCAATTTTCATGGTCACGATAATGGATAATGTTCGCTGAAACCGTTTCTTTTCGTCGCAACTTTTCAAAAAGATTGCAAATTGGTTTCTGTGTGCAGTTCAGTGAACGATTTTATTCCTTTGAATCATGTAGGTTCTCCCGTAGATTCACAAACCATTTCTCTTTTTCGAATGTCTCAGGTAGTTCGAAATTTGCAACCGGTAAATTTGCAAGCACTCGGCATTTATTGTTGGGATACTACGAGGAAAAGCCTTGTTTCCACAAACGATTCTAACAGATGCGATTGAAACAGAACGCTTTAGAACTTCTTTGTCATTTTTGTAATCTCCAAGGCCCAGTCCATGCTATACCACGTTACTTTTGATCTTATGCAAAATGGCATCCTTAAATTCATTTTCTGTCTGAAGAAGACAACCCTTCACAATGGTACATCGCGAACCATTATATATGGAAGTTCTCCCTAGTCTATTAATCTATGAATTCTTTCAAATATTTGCAATTCTTCTCTCCAACAGAGAAAGCTTTATTGCAAATGTAGGGGAATGGCAAAATATTTTTGATAGCAAGGAACCCCATAAGCAGATATTACCAAATCCATGGGGTGAAAGCTTGACAGATTTCCAAAGGATGACCGTCATTCGTTGTCTTCGTCCGGATAAGGTATGTTCAAGCAAATTCTTTTTCGTTTCTACCCAATGCAAAAAGTATTGAATATCGTTTTTGCCCGATGCAAGGCATCTTTAAATTGCATATATGCTTTATTGGGAAGTCAATATGGTATGCGTGTCTGTTGATGTGAGCCGTCCTGAGTTTCGTCCGCTATTTATTCAAGTTTTAAATGAAAGCCAATATCTCTATGCCACGTTAGCATTCATTGTTGACTGCAATGGCTCGCCTGCTAGCTTCGATGTGGATGTTTGTTATTGGGCGGTTACTGCGAAGGAAGTGTTCTTGTGCTTTGCCTCACCTTCTTGCGAGGACTGGAGGCATAGGTATATCGAACTTTCCAAAAATTTCATGGTTACAAAATGACTAAAAAAGGTCTAAAGTAGTTGATCAAATCATAAAGGACTCCTAACATAGACAAATAAAGAAAACACACTTTCTCGTGGGTGAGAGATATCCTCTTCACATTTATTGCCATGAGATTAGAAATCTATATTATTTGTTTGGAAATCTATGTCTGATAACTCTTGAGAGAGGTGAAACATGCATTGCGCATTTTTCTGCACGAGGAGTGCTCGTACGATTTTATCAAGTATTTTAAGTCGTTTTCAGTCTTTCTGCAGTCATGAAAAGTTCAATTTAACTACATTTCCAGTACTCGCAATAAGGCGAGAAATATCGCAGAATTACTTCTATCTTTCGGCTTTTAACCAGAATTTGAATCAATATAATCCGTGAAAAACTCTAAATGTTATTGATTATCGAAAGTGGGAACTTTTTCTGGCTCACCTGGTACAATGCCGGTAAAATTCGGGAACAGAAGACATTGTTACTGATTGGCCTCTCATTCATACGGAAGGACACTAATTGCGCATGTGTTCACGTAAAGGTCTTTCCATATTCAACCAACACCTTAGGTCGTGATCAAGGCCAACACCCTCTATGCTCCCATGATTGACCAATCTGTAATCACTACATCAATATCAACAGGATTTCCCTCAGTTTAATACAATTTGCCTTTTATTGTAGGTTATTCCACTGGTGAAGAATTTTGTAGAAGAAAAGCTTGGTCGCCATTTTATTCAGCCGCCCCCATTTGATTTAACTAAGAGCTACGCAGATTCAAACCAGTGTTCTCCACTGCTCTTCATTCTGTCACCAGGGGCTGATCCTATGGCAGGTTCGTCTCTCAAAGTTTATGTCAACCCTGAAAGTTTTTCATAATCATACATCATAATGGACCTTTTCATTGCCTTTTTCGAAGAGAAAGTTGAGCATTTCGTTGAAACATTGCAGTATATATAAGAATTAACTGTCGTAATAGTTTCATGGCTTGACATATAGGGCAGTAGGTTCTACTCTTGCTTTTGCGAAGATGCTGTATGCCCTAAGCACATGGCATACTTTTCGTTTACCACAAAAGAATTCCTCGAGAATGAAATAAATAGTGCAATAATTAGCATCGATAACACGTTCGTAGCTTCAACTTAGTCGATAGTGGTAGTGATTTGAGAAAAATTCTGTATCGAAAATGTCCGTCTTGTTAGACCAACGCGACCAGATACGTCGTAAAACTGAAATGATTGACTATTCCATGGACTTTTCTGATGATAGGAATAACAATTTACCCAGCATGGATCCGTTATCTGATGCGCTTTCTCTTTTGCTATGTCTAGGTTTGATGAAGTTCGCAGCAGACAAAGGATTCAGTGGTGATAAATTCAATGCCATCTCACTTGGTCAAGGACAGGTATGGATGATCACTGTGTTTGATAGCAACCAATACTTATAACTCTTACGTTTGGGAGCTATCTTTGGGTTGTGTTTTTAGATAATTTGAACGATTTTAAGGATTGTTACTAGCACTGTACTTTTTATTAGTATTGTCACCCATACTGATTGTTACCAGCACTGTTAACAGTTGTTGTTGGTACACCTCGAGGAAAAAATACGAACCTCCTAAAACGCTTTGGACACAGGATAGTTATCTTGCGTTCAAAACTTGAACTTTCCGAAAAATTGTTCTCTCTATCATTATCGCATTATTTGCAACGACCTTTCTCGTTTTATCTCTTGGATGCATCAATCGTAGACTTGTTCTAGGTCTATTTGCCCAATTTTCTGACTGTTGCCCTACGGTTTTCTTAAATCTGCCATTTCAACATCACGGAATGTTGGAATGGGGAATTCAAGAAATAATGGAAACGATTGGTCACACAGATTTGAGGAAATAGGCTTGAGGCAAGTCTGCTTTAATCGTGGCTAAAAGTTGCTAAAAGACAAACCAAATCTCTTCTTGTTAATGAGATACTCCCTCCATCCTCCCAAAATCAATGCTTTTCAAAAGCACAACAGATACATTTTTGAAACAATTTGTGTGTGTATGAAATGCAATATTGTCTGTGTCCTTTCACATTTCTTAATACTCGTTGATATCGTTGCCTGGAATCAGATGTGAGACAGACATTAAATTTTCCTTTGCAGTCATTTTTTCGCTAAATTGTAAATATTGAGTTGTAAGTGCCTTTCATGGTGGGAACTTCGATAACCTAGCGTTTATTCCCGCCATGATCAGCCCAGTAGTTGTATTTTTTGTGTTTTATTCTTTTAATTGATTATATGAAAAGCAAGAAATAGAATTATATTGTCTATTAGGGAGAGGAGTTTTGAATGCAGTAACTGGCGGGAATCTAGGCATCTTTTGAACAGTGTCTAGTAACATTTTGGCTACGACTGTTAGCCTTTTTCATGAGAAAGATTGTTTGTTTTTACTTGACTGGTTATCATATGCTCATTTGTTTATATGCTCATTACTATACAACTCATTCGTTTAGGGTCCCATTGCTGCTAAAATGATAGAAGATGCTGTCGTAAATGGTACTTGGGTTGTATTGCAAAACTGTCACTTGGCAGTTTCTTGGATGCCACAGCTTGAAAAGATTTGCGAAGAGCTGACATTGGATGCAACTCATGCTGACTTCAGACTTTGGCTTACTAGCTATCCTTCGGATAAGGTGAGTGCTGGAAGCTTAAGCCTCTGGGTTTTCAATGTCCCTTTTTCTACCAAAAAACTACATACAATTGCTGAACACAACGGTGAGTTGTTTGCTTCCCAGAAGTCGCTCTCTGCCCTCTCTATGATTACGGTTGGAGTAGTTTATTATTGGATTGGAAGTGCCATACATAATGGGGAACTTTCTGGCAACAATTCCTTTTCCAGGATGACACTTGGTTTATCTTTCTTGACGTTTTTAAATAGTGTACTTTCAATGAATGTCAAATTGCAAAATCAGATATAAAGGAATGTTCGCTGCCATGTCTGCAATCATTTGCAGTCTTGCTAGAAAGGTCTTCGACATGAGTTTGTAGAGTAGTTGATACGCAACATATTTCTCACATGCTATTTGAAATCATTTACGATGAATTTTACCCTAGTTAGTAGTGCAAATCATTGGTTGCGAAACGCAAAAAATTACAAAAGAAGAGCTCTTTGTTGTGAGGTGATTTTTACCGTGCGCAAGGTTCCAGACCATCAACCTATGTGAAGTGAAAATTGTATTTAGACGACAGGACGTCGTCATTTCTAATGGTAAAGAGAATACGTCGGAAATGAAAATCGTGAAAAGTTGACTAGATTATACAGATGAGCTTCACAAAGTACAGTTTGGATACCTCTGCAAAATCTGAAACCAACGTCACCTTTTTGATGGATTTCCATTAATTGATTTGATACAAAGATTTTAATACTTAGCTTTTTTCATAAATAGACCTAACCGGATCGGCTGAGGCTTGTTTTACCCATTTGAAGTCATTTAGCCATACCCTTGGGAAGATTTAGTAGAAAGCTGCTTTTGCATTTATGTCTCAAGTTTTCCTGGCATGAAACAAGTCAAAAGAACTCAAATTCATTCATGCTTCAGAACGCTTTTAGATGCTCCATTGCTACAAACTTCCATACATTAGCACCTACTTTTTGTTGATTTTCTTTGTATTCGTAATTATACTCCTTTACTTAGTTACATTCTTTCTATCTTTGTTTAATGTTGTGCGTCTTTATGTATTGGCCATGGGGTAGTCATTGTCTTTCGCTCCCCATGGTGTCGTCCCCATAGTGTAGTACAGTAATTAGGGTAGTAAACTAGAATGTAAGATCTGTATTGTAAAAATATTATATTAAGAGAAAAAGAAAGAAGTCAAAATGATCTTTTTCAGGAGATTATCACTGATCTTGAGGAAAATCGTTAGCTTATGTTGTCCATTCGTTCATGGCCAATAGGAATTTTTAATGATGTTGCTCAAACCACAGGCTGAATTACTCTCAAATAGCGAATAAATGGGGGGGGGGTGAGAATAATCAGGGGGAAATGGCTGGAATTGATTCGATATAACAATAATCTGGGGGGCTAGAATATTTGGGAGAGGGTGCTTGGAGAAATAGAAAATAGTCGTTTTCTTAGGTAAACATTCAGCTGATATTTATTTATGTGAACAGAGATGTTACTAATACATTTGATTTTGAACTCTGATTCTGTTGAATGCACTTCTTGAGAATTTTCTTGCGTTTATTCAGAAATTATGTTTACGATCATTTCATTTTGCCAAAAATTAATAAAAGGGGGGGGGGTTGGATTGGAAGATTTTCAAAAATTAACAGGCGGGGGGGGGCGATTATTCGGTAATAGAGAGTACAACGCATTTAATGCGAGTTTAAACAAGGCATTTTCTAGAAGAGCTAGAAGGTATTTGGCTGCGTACGCATTTTTCTCGGCCCATTTATAGCGTCCACGCGATTTAGCTATGCATATTTATCCCCCTTAATTTTTTTGTTTTAGTTTCCCGTGACAGTTCTTCAGAATGGAGTTAAAATGACAAATGAGCCACCAACAGGGCTGCGACAAAATCTATTACAGTCGTACTTGTCCGATCCAATTTCAGATGAGACGTTCTTTTCAGGATGTTCCGGAAAAGAGCTGGTAAGGAAACTTTATTTCTACCCCATATTAGTTGTAAATTACAAACAATATGAAGCGCAAGGTGGCAGGTTGGTCATCTGGCGTAGTGGTTAGCGCTCTCACCTTCTGTGCAAACTCTGTGAATTCGAGTCCCAGGCTGGCGGCCCGGGGAGCTACTCCCACTCATTCAAAAAGCCACCACAACTTCGCAGGGGGGGGGGGCGTTATCTTAGTATTAGGTTGTTTTAGCAAGAAGACGCGCGTCAAGAAGATGCCAGAATACTTCTTTTGTTTGAAGATGTAAATTACAAAGTGAAATCAAATTCAATACTTTTGCGAGCCTCCAGAGATTTATTGTGCGTTCTATTTTGAAATTGACAACCTGAGAAGTATACTCTTGAAAGCCGCACTACAAAAATAGGACGTTGAAAAGGGAAGCAAAATGCAATATGAGCCCATTCACTAATGATGGAAATGCGAGAATGCAAACTGTTCTTAGGGAATTTGTCCGTCTGTGAGCAGCTTTCTGGAACGGGGAAGCCTGGAAAATTATCATTGTTATTATTTTTTATCAAGTAAAGCCTAAAACTAAACGTACTATACAAAAAATTGTCCCAGCCACAGCGGGAAAAGAAACGCGGTCACCTAGTTCCCACTGGAAAATTAGAATGCTCTAAAGACTTAAAAAATAGCTGCGTTTTCAAAGACGTCCCCGTCTTACTCCTAAAAGAGCCTATTTTCTGAGCTGCAATGACGTGCTATTTTTAGGGGTACTTTTTTCAAACAGTTGCATTTTTAGGATGACGGGGGTACTTTTTTCAAACAGCTGCATTTTTAGGATAACGCAGGTAATGTACCAATCCAGTTGGCTCTGCTTAAAATTTTTTATCAACAATACTACGCTAATGAATTTATATCCGTGTATTTTCGCTTACAGTCTCATTTTCGTCAAATTTTAGGCCTGGGAAAAATTGTTGTATGGTTTGTGTTTTTTTCATGCTGTTATACAAGAAAGGACGAAGTTTGGCCCCATGGGATGGAATATACCTTACGGTTTCAATGAATCAGATCTCAGAATTAGTGTTAGACAGTTGCAGGTAAGAACAGTTAAATAATTGCAATTGCATTTGTATGGCCCTTGATTTCCTCGTTATAGAATTTTGAAATATGTCACCCGCCAAACGAATATGAAAGATTTATGGTCAACTCTTTTGGCTCTTTTCCTTCTTCATTGGATTTTAGTGCTTTTTTTCTTCATGAGAAATATTGAGACCAGATGGTACTGTATTAGTGTTTCCATTGTATTAAACTATTAGCTTATTAGGCTATCTGTATTAGACTACGTTCAAACGACGCTTGCACATTTTGAAAACTAGTCTAGCTCCCTTGCTTTTGTTCACACCATATCGGCACAATTTGAAAACTATAAATAATTCGACAGTGTCAAAGCGATAAATAATTCGATAGCCTAAATAATTCGACAGTGTCGACAGTGTTTGAAATCTTTGTGACAAAGAAGTTGGATTTTGATGATTATTAACTATCTAGGCCTAAAGAGTCAATCTGCTTCGTTTCGAAAGCGTTGAAAAGTTCCAATTTCATCACTTTCAAGCGTTCACATTACGCCGTTTTCACATTCTGCTTGTTAGAGTTCCATTTTGAAATTGCACCGGCAAAAATGTTCCGTTTTCTTGTGAATTGAAAGCCCATCCATGATATTTTAGGCCGTTTAGAAATTGTGCCATATCGTGTAAATGCAATGTTAGTATGTGGTGATCTAATAGACATGAAGTCAGCAAGCTGACATCATATCATTCTTGTGCTGTTTTAAGCTTTTTAACTAATTGGACTCGGTTCTCTGCCCTTATAGATGTTTATAAATGAATACGAACAAGTGCCTTTTGATGCAATAACATATCTGACTGGAGAATGCAATTATGGTGGTCGTGTCACAGATGATAATGACAGGTAAATTGTGTAGTGATGTTATTTGTACATTAGCATAAACAATTGATTTGATTCTATCTAGTTTGAAATCTGCATGAAATAAGCGCAGAACTTCACGATGCAACTGCGTGAAATGGCACATAAATAATTTTTATGTAATTACATTGTCAGTCCAGAGTGTGTTTTTAACTGGTTCTATGTCACATCGTTTATTTACTGTGTATTTTCAATTATGTGTAGAAACTTTGTTTATTCGATAAAACCTTGTAATTCCCTCTTTCTTGATCCTTAGGCGTTGTCTGATGAGCATACTTGCTGATTTCTATCATCCAGAAGTTGTCAGTGATCCAAAATACAAATTTTCACCGAGTGGCACATATTACGCTCCACCGAAAAGTACATATGAAGATTACGTTGAGTTTATCAAAGTAAGTCTGAACAGCTAATGCCCTTTTGTTCAGGTCACTGCTTTTTTTCAACTTGGCAAAAAGTGTCCATTCGAAAATCTGAAAATCAGTTTTTTTTTGTCCTAAAAAGATCAATTTTGACTTTAGCGGACTATACCTCTGGACAAAGACGGGTTTAGTGACACTTTAGAATATTACGTCATTGGGAAGAGCGTATTTGGATTCTATATTCCAAAATACCTTAGTTTTCAAAATTTCAATTTTGGACTCCTCAAAATTGCTTTGATAATTTTTGATCTTTGAAATACTATCTAAGATACCTGAATTTTCAAAATCTGGTCCGAGGAGCACCAAAGGATGAAAGATTCCGTTGGAAATCACAATGAAAGGCAAAAAGATTTTAGTCAGTCGGTTTTCATTAGAATATAACCTTTAATTATTTAAAAAGATAATTATATTGCTGTAATACCGTGAAAAGTCCAAAAAGCATATATTGAAAACTATTGGAGCATGTAAGGATGCAAATTCCATAGAGTAGAAAAGCTCATTTCTGCAGAAGTTTCGTTGATTTTATCATAAATAGTTAAAGAACTTTTTAAGAGAACTATGCTGTAAATATAAGATGACAAAAATGCTTGTAAACTGAGCTTAAGTGACTTGAGGCTTAAGAATATGTTTGCGAGCGATTTTGGATGAAATATTCCAAAGGCCGCTTGTTTGTTTTCCTCAAGCAACAGTCCAGCTTACTGTTATTTTTGATTGGAATTACGGCATCCTTGATGGTTCTAAAGGGAATAAATCAATATTTTTCTGCTCTGATACGTCTTACTAAAACAAAATTTCTCACTCCTGTGACTTCCAATGCAGGTGAATCTCATAGGCTGGGTGGTTTTGGTACAGTTAATTATATCGCATTAAGTGGAATAAGTCTTCCTTATGTGCTCCAATCCAAAATTATTTTACGTCAAGATGTGAGCAATCACTTCCGTCACAAGTGTACAAAACTTCATTCAAAGAGCATCAAAGGATGAAAAGTCACTTCCGTCACAAGTGTACAAAACTTCATTCAAAGAGCATCAAAGGATGAAAAGTCATATCATGTGGAATATTTCAATCATACCACTAGTGGAATATGTCCACCCTTTGGGGCTCCAAACTTCAAAGCGACATAGCTTACGATCAGAAACTCCTTTGGAATCAGGAAAAAAGCATGGAATATTTAATCTTTCATTAATATGATGGAACTTGGGTTTTATATGACAAGTACTTGCTTTGCCACTCAAATCGTGTCTATAAATTTGTTGAACTAAAGGACACTTTTTGCCAAGTTGAAAAAAAACACTTACTTAGACATAAAGGTGTCCCAAAAAATTGTGTCATTTGTATAGCTGCAGTGGAGGAGCTGTACCTTTCATTGCCATTTTCTTGATACTGTTGCATAGGCTAGGCCTCACATTCGAGTCTGAGACCTTGTTTTGGCCATTCGGATATCGGGTTGCTGATTTATGATTTAAGAAAAGCGAGAAGGTGATTTTTTTAAAAACAACACTTCTCCTCTCCAAGAATGCCAGAATTAAGTAAATACTACCAGAAAGGGTTGTATTGCTGTGTGCTGGAATTTTTCTTCAGTTTGAAACGGGTTAATTGTCATTTTTGTCGATAGCACAATAACATTGAGCCATTTTTAAATGTAGAAAAAATGCAGATACAACACCAGAGCCCTTCTTTCGAAATGTAGATTATTAGAGCCGGTTAGACGGGAAGAACATAGATAGATCATGATCATGTTCAACAGCCATTGATAGCAACAAAGGTTGGCATCTCATCGGTGATTCCTCTGATTCCGACCTACTTATTAAAGATCTTCATGCATGTATCAAGATGAGTATGTCTCACCGGAGGGGGGGGGGTTCTTCCATAGTACAGGTACCTGGGGATGTGCCGCCCGCAAGAGTATACTTTTTCGGACTTCTAGTCTAGCCAAGGGTATACTTTTTGGCAATTTTAGTCGAGTTTAGTCTAGGCAAGGGTATGCTTTGTGGCAATTTTGGTCAAAGCACTGTAAAAATTCGGTAATTTCTGCAAAAAAAATCTAATTTTTAAAAAATTTTTGTCCTGAGAATGAGAAAAGTTCGCAAGTTTTGTTTAGAAAACGCCAATTCAGGGCACTTTTGATTGAGAAATTAGTTTAGCCAAGGATATCATTTTCACAAAAATTGGTCTAGCCAACGGTCCCATTTTGAAACTGTGGGCGGCACACCCCTACCCGAAATTTAGCTGAGAACCCCCCCCCCGTGGTATGTCTATGATAGACTACGATATTTATGTGTTGTAATTCTTCTAGGAATTGCCCATGACGCAATACCCTGAGGTATTTGGGATGCATGAGAATGTGGATATTGCAAAAGATTTGCAAGAAACAAGACAGGTAAGCTTGCTTCCGACTACGCCAATCATCATCTTTCTCATCTGTCTCTCTATCCATTGTTCCTAAACTGTTACATCAATTTATTGGCAAGAATGAAACGCGGGTAGGGGCGGTGCTAGCCCTGAAAAAGTGGGGCGGACAAGGGATAGAATTGATTATCAGGTGTCCGTTACGTTTTTGATATCAATTTTGCTTAGGACTAAATACCAACCTTAGGAAAGTGGGATGGACATGTCCACGCCAGTTCACCCTGTGGTGCCGCCCTTAAACGTGGGTTTTAAGCCTGGCCTATGTGAAAGAAGTTATTTGTTTGGAAAAGTTAGCAAAGAGTTCCTTTTTTCGAATCTTAGATTGCCCTGTCAGTCAGTTACATCAAGATTAAAATTAACTTAGAATGATCATAGCTCTTATGCATTCACAGGCAAAAGTTTATCTAAGTCATTACTTACGAGCATCCTTTTAGCCCCACTATATTTCAAATGCTCTTTACTTCAAACAAAACTTCACTGGTGATCCTACATTGGAAATCACCTCTTAAGTGATATGGGAATCCCTTCTGGTATTTTCACTCATGTTGAGAGTACCACATTAATATGATTCTCTTTGTCGTGGTGCTTGCCCTCTAATTTGTATTGAGACTGCGATTTCAAGCTGATGTTGAAAAGAGTGGAAAAGTATGAATTGAAATTTTTCAGGTAGAAGAACATATTTTAAGATTTCTTTTCTGTAACTGCTCTGTTGATTCTCCAGGTGGCTTGTTTCTATTTCGGTGACTCCGGAGAGGGAAAAAGGAGCTTTTTCATAAATTCGAATGAGAGAGCTTTAAATAATGGCGTTTTGGCCCTTGTACCTCATATTTCGGAATTAGCATCCAAATTTGCCAGTCAAATACACTAATTCAACGTAGTCTTAATCCAAGCCATGTGAAATTTTGCAACTGAGTTCTTTTATCTAATGAATATAGAAAACATTTGGTATCCTCTTGGATTGAATACTATAGGGGCTTGTCGAAAGGGGGATTTTTAAAATTTTGGTCTTGAAAAGAAGGACCGTAACAAGGTTAAATAGAGGTTGTACAGTTTCTGGTGCAAATTCTATGCTTAAGAATATCTCTGAAATTAATTTGGAGCCATATGTAACTACACAAAGAAACAAAATTTGAGCATTGGTTGCATATTTAAAGTTTCAGGAAATTTTGATATTATATGTGGAAGTATTTTGGTGCTCGAATAAAGGTGTCCCTGTCAACCGATGAGTTTTTATTGAACAAATGTGTTACTCTGATGAATATGCAATCACATTAACCCATGCTTTCGTCTCATAGCTATTTGATTCAGTTCTATTGACTCAAAGCCAAGGTAAAGGAGGAGGATCAGGGAAAAAGACTGAAGAAACTCTCCTTGAGATAGCAAGTGATATTCTCTCCAAGGTGAATTTCTCTCCTTTAGATTTTTTAATTAACCACTGTTATTGCAGCTCTTTCGATGTGATTTACGTTGCCTCTAATGTGGCAAACTGCATCAGTTTGCTGATGATAAGTGGGGCACTGAAATCGAGTTTATACCATATCTAGAGGTCAATACCTAGGATTCTTTGCAATAGAAAAGTGACCCCAAACTACACAACTTTCACACTATTTTCACATTGACAATAAAGAATTATATTTGGCAGGTGAAATGCTTAAACTTCAATCGTGTATTCGATAAGGTGCTACTCTATCTAGGTTTTGCGTTTAGCTACAAACTTATTTGCTTATAATTCAAGTAGTAGCCGACCAATGATCGCCAAATCACTAAGAATGGTTCAAGGCTTAATTTTTTTAGAATACACCGTCAATGTCGAACAATGGTTCAATCTAGGATTCATCGTGGCTTGTCAGAAACTGATAAATTACGGCGCACCACCATGACAAAAACGGAAATAGTACGCTTGAATTTATGGCAGAATATACCTTCATCTTAACTGTCATACAGAACTTCAACGTGGAAGCAAAAGTACTACCGTTCCTTTCATATTTTATTCTATGTTATGTAAACCCATTTTGCTTTCATTTATGGAGAAACCTTCGGAGTAGGAACTTTTTATGAGTAACTTTCCCATTTTTCCTAGCTTCCAAAAGATTATGATTTGGAAGCAGCGAAAGAAATGTATCCTGTCTTGTATGAAGAAAGTATGAACACTGTCCTTGTGCAAGAAATGGAACGATTTAACAGGTACGGTTTCGTGATATCACTCCTTATCTATGAAAGATTCCCTGATTATGAACTAACAGTCTCAATTTGTGCTCTTGATTGTGAGATTTCAAGTTTACTAGTCACGAGGCTCCTGCAATGCTTCAACTTTAGAGAAATGAAGATAAACAAACTTAAATCAACTTTACATTGCTTTCTAGGCTTCTTGGCGTGATTCGATCGAGTCTCGTCAACCTGCAAAAGGCGATAAAGGGTCTGGTTGTAATGTCATCAAGTTTGGAGCAAGTAGCTGCAAGTCTCATCGTTGGCAAGGTAATTTACATAAAAACTTCGTAGTTTGGTAATTTTTTTTTCAAAATAGCTGGTTTCGTTAGTGGTCATGGGATTGCATTTCTAGATGACAACGAAATTATTGACGACCTAAATCATTTAATTAGAATTTGAAATGACAATGAATATTGTTATGATGGATCAGAGACAAAGTGCTTGGAGTCGCCTCTAACCAACGCCATAGATGAAATGTACGAATTTAAGTGAAATTAAAGACTCCTTGCAACTGGCATGCACTACGATCGTTTTGATTCTTTTTTGTAGAATTGATGGATTTCATCCATGATTGATATGCCGGTTCTGATTCTAGATAGGTGCTGTATCTTTCCATCATCATATTGAAACCTTTTCTCTTCAAGATCAAACTCCAGTTCTTTGCCTTTTTACATTAACATTTTTCTTGTCTGTTTAGGTTCCCGATTTCTGGGCAAAGAGCTCTTACCCAAGTCTTAAGCCGCTTGGTAGCTACATCAATGATTTCTTAGCGAGGATCAAATTTCTTCAGGTATATTTTGAGATTGTTATGATTGCTTGCTACAGGGGCGTATGACGTAGTTGGTCACTAGAAATCTATTGTTTACGTTAGAAAACCTCGATTTGAATTTGAATAGAATGATATACATGACAAGCCTTTTACTGTGTAAAATTTCATCCGCTTGGAAAATTCTACTGAGAGGAAGTCGGCTGATCTGCTCTGGCCGATTTTCTGGACGATCGTCTCAAAAATTCGTGACGAAAAATGTGTCTTTATCTGCAAATGGTTTGATTTCGTCGCGAGAAGGTGAAAAGGAACCTTTGCTTCCCAAAACAGAATTCGAGTGAGGCTGGAGAAATTCTGCGATTTGGCTAAAGATTTAACGAATAAAATCGTCAAACAAAACGTAGAAACCGTTTCTATTTTTCGGCCAGCGAAATTTTTGGATGCAGCGATCAGAAATTTTCCACTTTGCATGTATCATCGCGAATTTTTATGACGATCGTTCAGAAAATTGTCCATTGGAAATCGGCCTTTGGACCCCCAAGGATTTCGAATAAAATACTCAAGACAATAATGGTGCGTCAGAAGCCTTAATAAGATATTTGTTATCTACGGTTCTGAGAAGGAAGCCCATCAGTCTACTGCGATTGCCTGCGATCCTTTGGTACGATAATTGTCAAAGATTGTTTGACACTACGGTGAAGTCAGAAAATTTGCTCTTTCATATCGAGATACCCACGCTGCGATGCTCATCATGCATCTAAGATGACTGGAATTGCAACGTAGAACATGTAGCAGGGGTCCATCCTGCTAGCATGGTTCTGGCGCTACCATGGCTTGATAAACTTGTTTTGACATCATATTCACGTAGCAATTTTAACAAAAACATTTCATTATCGTGGTTCTTAAAGTATGTTCGTATTTCTATGTTTAAATGTTATTCACATTTAATATACCGTCATCATTTCACTAAGTTCTTTGATTATCTGGTTTCGTTGTCATTCATTAATGACTGTGGTAGTAAAAAGCTGCAGATAAGAACCAACTTTCTTCAAACAAGGCTGTTTTGGTTCTTATGCAAGGATAAAATTCAGGAAAAGGTTGCAGGTTCCTGAATTAGGCTGTTCAGTCTTTAAAACAAGTTTTTCAAGCCAGTTTTACTCTTACTGGGATTGCAGTCTTTAAGAAATTTCTGCTTATGATGCAATGATAGGAGATGGAGCATTGACAGCTTAATGGAATCAAAACTTTTTGAGGCCTTTTAGATCCCATTAATCAAAACCCAATTGATTTTTAATGATTATTACTTACTTAACTTTACTTATATCGAGCTACTTGCTCGAACAAATTGCACATGACCTCTCCGTCCCTCTCTGTTTTGCATCATCTCCTTCAAAGGATACTTCTCCAAGCCTGTATCATCCCTTAGCTAGTCAACGTAGGTGTATGTTGGTCTGCTGGTTTCCTCTTTCTTGATTATAACGTGATTTAATGATTATAACAGTTGTAAACTGTATGAATGCTTTTGTTCTTAAAAATAAGTATCATTCCCTATGACCCATGTGTATAAAAGAGTAACCATTGAACATCTTCAAGCTGGGGGTTCTAAAACGAGGGTGGTTTATATATGGGAGTTTTCCTTATATTGCTAAGCATTCGCCAAGAGTCTCGTATACTTTTTAATCCATCCTTTTGCATATCATTATCTTCTGTATCTTCAGGACTGGTACGATCATGGAAAGCCCTCCGTGTTCTGGATCTCTGGGTTCTATTTTACTCAGGTATGCTTATTCAAAGAATTGGTACCCTTGGAGAGTGCGTGGCCGAGTGGTTAAGGCGTCTGACTCGTAAACCAAAGGTCAGAACGGCCGTAGGTTCAAATCCCACGCTGGACAGTTTGGTCGCTGTCCGTAGCTCTAGCCCGGGTCGACCAGAGCCATGTGAGGGAAATCTGGTAGCTGCGGCGGGTAGCTGCGGCGAACTGATGGTAAAACATCCGTGGCCCCTGCTGGAAATAAGTCTCTCAGACTTTCGCGGGCTAGCCACGTTAAATATAAATAACTACCACACCTACCTATCTTTGAACGTCCTGTACTTTTATCATTGAAATAGCTTTAATTCGGTGCTTATTGTTTGTGCTGTTTAATCGTGTAAGGGGAAAATAAAGGATTGATAATATGGACATTCAAACTTCTGTAATTCAAACTAAATTTTCAGATGTGAACAATGTCAATAGGAAGCGTAATGCTTGAATCTTTGTAAAACTTTGACATCAAATGTGTGAACTGCTATTGCCTAATTCTTTCAGATGAATTGGTCAAAGGGAACTTTGGGTCATTCGCAAAAATTCTAGAAAGAGCATTTCTGATTTCGTCAACATTTTTAAGGGTTACAGCATTTTAAAATTTCAGCTAGTCTGTAAGTTGTGACGTCATCAAATTGCTAAGTCGTAAACCAAAAGAGCTACAGACTTCTGCTTGCTACCATCTTTTAGATCTTGAAAACTATGTATGTTTTGTATTGGTCAGTTTGAATTCGTTAATCATTTACAAATAGTGGTATATACTTTTAATCTTTGTCATAGCTTCAGATGCCTCCTCTTATACATCTTTGCATGAAACTTAAAAACGATGAAATTCCACAAATAATGTTGATATCAAAACTGCTCTTTCTGGAGTTTAGGGGAACGACCGAAAGTACCCTTCGATCTTATTCTGTGGTAAAAATTCGGAAATAACATTTTAGACAATTGCTTTTAAAGTTTTGCAAGGAATCGAGTCCTATGCTGTAATAGAAGCTCTTAGGTAACTCAATCGAACTTCTTATACCGGTTGAGTCAATAAAAACGCCCGGCGTTTGAAAAAAATCCTGCTCCCTGAATATCAGAGCAATGATGTTGAAAACTGCCTTGTTTTATCCCCGATTTGTCAAATTAGCTTCTGTAATTTACCTGGCTTTAATCGGTCATTCCTTCCCGTCGAAATAGGCGATTTTCTGCAGAAAGCCCCTTTCGAAAACCTGCAAAAACGAGCAAAAATAGCAACCAAAATTTCCCTTTGTTCTCCTTCCTAGCAATAATGACTCTTGGATGTGTTCGTGTATTTTGTCCTCATGGGAGAATGGAATCCCCCTGAATAAGTTATTCACACTAAGGGGAAGAATTTTCAACCGCCAAAACGAAAGCACGTGCTAAAGCGAGCTGAAAGTCATCGCTGTGAGGTAAACACATTAGGGATCTTTGCTTGTAATTTTAGCACGTTTTTTAAGGTTCCTCAAAGGGATTCATTATGGAAAATCGCTCACAGAATCTGAACGGAGTGACCGATTTCGGCCACGATAATTTCTACAAATAATTGAACATGTTTGCTATTTAATCAAATATTGCAAAATATCACTGCTTATGTATTCAGGGAGCAGTAGCCTATCAAACGCCAGGCGTTTTTTATGACTCACCCGGTATAAAAATATATAGCGATATGGCTCGATCCAGGCTGTTTGGTAGAATAGCTAAAAGATCTATTAAATGATAAAATGAAAGATCATACTGCTGTGAATAGTGTATCGTACTTCCCAGCAGCTTTTTATCTGCTCTGAAAAATTGGTTATTCAGTTGAGCCACTGATGCAAAGATATGTTATCTTCCTCAAAAGTTGATGCGTCGCGTCCTGGCGTGACAATCTTGTCTCTAGATCTTCGCTTGTCTCTTTGTTGTGCAATTGTAAAATATACGACAATAATCAGGCCAGTTTAGGCCAAAGTCATGAAACATTCTTGAGTGCTAAATATTGGCAAGAGGAGAGCGCAAGCACAATGAGCACAATATATCTAGCTCAATAAAACTGTTCTTTCTTGCCCCCCGGAGGTACATGACTTGTGGGTGGACGGCGGTATGCCCCCGATTTTCAGAAAGGTACCATGTTTTAATTACTAGAACTTGCCCTCGACTCATTTTTGTAAGGAATTTCGTCAGAAATAGTCCCATTTTTATCTGTTTTATGCGAATTTTAGCCAAACCCATCCATTTGTAAGGAAAATCTGTTGAAAAAGAACCGTTGCTTAGATAACGTTGGACCCAAAAACCCACCCATATACCCATATAGGCCCTAAAAATGCTATGTACCTTCCCTGGGACTTGCCCCCTGTTGTGTGATTTTAAGAAGTCATTGTTTCTGTTTCAGGCTTTCTTAACTGGTGCCAAACAGAATTTTGCAAGAAAGTACACCATACCAATTGATTTACTTGGATTCGATTTCGAAGTAAGTAATATCTTTGCTCGCTTCGACACAGGTTTTTTTCATAGTTGTTTTTACAGTTTTTAGGTTCCTGTTTCTTGTGGAGCACATTGTGCAGTTCTCAGGGTAGGTGCTAGCTCTTATACCAGGCGAGTTAGAAAGATTGATCTACTATTTGAAAAGAAACGTACAGAATTACCAATGCCATCAATATGTAAAAGTGTAGTTTCGTCATCTTATTGACTCTTCTGCTTTTTTTCAAGATTTTGTTCATGGTCTTAGATAGCATAGGTTTAAAATCTTTAAAAGGTGGGTGTAAAATACAATGACCCATTTCTTGGAGCTGAACGCCTTCCAAGAAACTTTAGTTATTTGCTATAATTCTGCCGTTGGACTTTACTGAAATCTTCAATTAGGGTGCTTTTCTTCTTTTTGACAATTCGAGGAAAATTTCAAACAACTTAAGATTATTGTAATTGCTTAACTGCTTGACGCAACATGAAATAATTTTGGCAAGAAAATCATAGCTTATGAATGTCGATAATATGGTATCAAGCAAAAGTCCATCACTTTTGTAGTTCATCATTGAGAAATTTGATGACGTCACATCCTAAAATGAGATGAAATACACAATACGTTGTCATTTCAAAGAACATTCAAAGTTCCTGAAAAGTCTAACGGTAGAATTGTGGACAGGTAGTAAAGTTTCTTTTAAGTAATTCAGTTAGAAGAAATAGGTCATAGAGTTTTATATCCAATTTTTACGTGGATTTAAATATTTGGAACCTATGCTGTCTTAGATGCATAAGCTCTTTCTGAAATCAGGAATTGGCCAGGAGTTGTATTCGTTGGTAAGCCCAAAGACAACTAATGATAGCTTGTTCAAAATATTGTAGACTTTGACTTTTTATGGCCAGCATTGATGGGGAGGCGTAATAGCATTTCAAAAGTTTCTGTTTCATCAAGGATGCATGCATGAGCCAAGAAAATACCATTTGGCCCATTTGATAATTGAAACAAAGATCAAATTGAGCCAATGATTTATGGTTTTAAAAAGCCAAAAGGAGCTTGTTTCGGAAATTCTTCCTTTAGACTAAAATGATGCATTTTGAATTATGAATAAATTCTCAAAATTGTAGTGAAATCCTCATCTACGCACATCAGTTTTAATTTGTCAAATTGGTGTTAAATTTTAGTATTGCAATCATTTAAAGAATGTAGACGTATTTCTGATGGTACTTCTTTGATTTGACGCTTTGAAATGTAAGCTACATAGACTTAGCAGAAGATAGAGAGAAAGGGACTTGCTAACTGTTTGTCCTACCCTTTCCTTCAGGTTTTACCGAAGGAATCAGCTGACGAAGGACCAGATGATGGAGTTTATGTTACAGGACTGTTTTTAGAAGGTGCAAGGTGGGACAGAGCGAGGTAGGTTCATCTTTCATTTCTTTCTTCGTCGAATCTAACATGCCTTAGACATACATATATGCTGGAGGATGTACCAAAATTTCGTTTTTGAGAGAACCACAAGACTATCATGCATCGTTGAGAGAAAGTGCTAGGTGTCTCAAAATGATGCAGACAACACTCTTTCCCAAGGTCCCAACGAGGTCCCAATTGTTTGCAGTAACTTTGCTAGCATTTGATTACCTTGCGAGTAAATCAATTTATTTACAGCATAAAGAGAAACAATAAGTAGCTTTGTCCGGGAATCGAGGATTAATGCTTTTGCTTCATGCCTCACAGGAATTCAACTGAAGCGCGTACGTAAAATTTTATAAAGCCTCAATGAAACGTGGCTTCTTCACAGATCCACATCAAGATTTCACGGTACAAGCTCCCCTCCCAGCCCCCCCTTAAAGCCCTTTAAAGGGACTGGATTGCGCAAACGTAAACAATCCTGTTATCTCTAAATTCTACATTGTTATCTACAAGTGGCCATCGTGTTCTACATAGATTTTGGCGGATAGGGTGAATCCACAAAAGGCTACTTCTAAAAATCCAGCAATATCTCTGAAATCGTACAACATATGAGTGTTTTGTTTGCTTCTCTACAAAACTATATAGCCTATCTTCAAAATGACACCTTCGTTTTGCAAAAAGTAGTGGACAATCTGTGTAATATTGTCTATCAAGGATACTGCAAAGGACAATCTTGCTGGACTGACCTTAATACTGTCTGCTTTCCTCGGCTTCGGCATGAATACTGTAAAAAGTCTTTTGGATACCAGGGAGCAAGTACCTGGAACGAGATCCCAAAGCAAATACGAGATTCTGCCTCATTGAGATCCTTTAAAGTTGATTAAGGTAGTTCTTGAGGTAAAATGACGCAAACACAACCCCTTGGAAGAGCAGCTTAATTCTTTTATTCTTTTATATGAATATTCATATTTACTTTGTTAAAAAATTTTTTGCTGATAGGGTATTGTGTCAAAATAAGAATAAATGAAATGAAATGTACTCGAGCTCTTTTTGTTGCTAGTGCGTATAGGTATTTTTATTTGTGTTTGATGAACAAGAAAATAAGTATGAAAAACCTTTGAAAAAGAGCATGTGATAGAACTAACTTTCTTTTTATTTTGCTTTTTAGTGGAGTACTTGCCGAATCCTTACCAAAAGTATTGCATGATGCAATGCCTATCATTTGGATAAAACCAGGTAATTTTCACAATTTCTATGTAAATACGATATTGTGGTTATCTTATTTCAAATGCTATCAGCTGAGAATATTTTTCTTCTTCTTTTGTGATACATAGTAGACGATTACGCTTTGGAGAGCAGCTAAAACCGTCTTGCTAAGCCTTATTTCCATGGAGCTGCGTTTTCCGCGGGAGCTGAAAATGTTCGCGAGCTTATCGTTTGAATTGAAAGAAAGTTATGACTGAGCGACATTTTATGGTGTAAAATTGTGCTCGCTCGCAAAATGCCGTTGTGTCGAAATAAGGCTTTCAGATGCATTGCGTTTTTTAATCGAATTCCAATAGGATCGTTAAAGATTCGTAATTGGAGCCCAATGGATGTTGGTAAAGGTTTGGCCGCCATGTTTAGCTTGATGGTCTGTTGCTGCGGTGCAAGATATGTTAAACGCAGAAAACGTCGGGCGCTGAGATTTTTGGACGTTTCACGGTTTCAAACGCCAGAAAACTTAAATGTCCGAAACTCTTTGTGTTTTGATCATTTTCATAGTCGTCCCAAAATTCTCTAAAATTTTGTCCGAAAACGATTCGTCTTAAAATTCGTTCGTCGGAATTTCTTTACGTTTGTAACTCATATACTGTAAATTTTGTATGATGTAGTAGCTATGGTGATCAGATTTGTCTGTGCACAAAAAAAGTTCCTTTCTCTGCTCCATAGAGCGTTGAGATTTTATAGTTGTCAAGTATAAATGATGACTCTTACCCATCAAAATGATGAAAGATAACCGGTTCCCATAGTATGGGATGCTGAAACTAACTTATGTGAACAGCAGTATTTTTAGTTACTATAGTATTAGTTATTATCGCTGGTGTGTAACATCATAGTTGACATGAAAGATGAAGTTATTTTATTAAACTGTTTTTATCCATCCCATCGATCAAAACAGAATTTGTCACGTGCTATAACGTAGATTTCAGCTCATTTGAATGATGGCTTGAAGCTAAAATTTGAATTTTGGTTTTGCCACACATTTAAAACGCCTCCTTTGCCTATTCATTTTGTCAGCCATAGATTAGTGTCGTATCCACTCAAGATTGGCAGCTAATTACATTCATCGTGATAAAAAACTTTTGATACCTTTTACAGTTCAGTTGGCGGTTTCTCTGGTTGTTTGATCCAGCCTTTTGGCGATACGTTCCTAGCCAAAACCTGTAGTAACTGACATTGTTTCATTGGCAGTGTCTTACCCAGTAAATAGTGAAAGAAATGCCGCAAGGAAGGTCTGGTTGTCAGTACCTGAGCCGATGCACTCCCTAATGGAACCTCCTTATGTAAGGCACTTATTTTGAGAAGGAGTATAGGTTGTATTGTGTACCCCGGCATATTCCCGAAATGTCGTGATACAAGATATTCAAAAAAATTGGAACAAGTTTCTAGGATCATTAATCTATCGAAAATGTAATTGTTTGTCAATCCTGACTGGATAGTACCTCGATCCTTAGCTGACAAAATGAATTACTAAGGCAGAACTTTTTAAATGGCTCCTAGATGCAAAAGTTTTGCTGGTAAATGAAACTAGTAGACAAATCTACTCAACAAATCTTCCAGATAATAACGGAATTATAGCATATGATTTCATACCTGCTTCCATAGTAATATAAGATCTATGATGTTATATGCTAGATTTGAACCAAACACTACCGGGTGAGCCAGAAAAACGTTCCCATTTTTGAAATTCATTGAGTGGAATGAATCAATATTTGCTTGACAGCCAAGAGATTGAAACATCGTTGCTATTTTTGTCGCATTCTTACCTGCACTGAAAATATACGCCTCCGATGGGAAGCGCAACATCGTCACAAATCGTACAATAAGGAGCAAGACGACAAACGTATTTGTTAACTGTATCATTCCTTCGACGTCTTCTCTAATAAAGACATTATCAAGTGGCTAAATGGTCTATGGTCAAGAGTGAATGAGACTTAAGATAATTTTTTTGGCCCTTTTCAAATTGTCCACAATTTATCATGAACCCATAAAATCATAGGTAAACAAGTCATTTGTGATCAACGTGTGATTATCAAGATAGTTCCACTGAAGGCATACCAGGTGACCCAAAAAAATCTCCCCTTTTGAACAGTTCCAGAAATATAAGCATTGTCTCATTTTGAACGATGTAACGGCAATCTCTTGCTTAAAGGCAAACTTGGATCTTATATTACTTTCTCCGATTTTTTGCTCGTCAAAGGGCCTCCAAAATATGAATTCTTCAAAAATCTTATGCTCGAGGGACCTTTGGTAAGGTAAAAAGTACAGCGATAGAGATATGTTCCATTCCTCCAATTTTTTACATCTCGTGCGTGAAGGCATACAACGGCTTGTCTTGTGCACTATCCAGGGATAACTATTTATCCCTGGCACTGTCCTTTCTTCGAACATTAAGCAAAATCGCGCTTTGTACCCGACAAAGCAGCACTCAGAACAGACAAATATGATTGTTCTTGGGTTCTTTTATGGAGTTCAAACTCTGTATCGTTGGAATTCAGAAAAAAGTAGAAGTTACTTCGATTTTGAGGTGCAAGTTAAACGTTTTTATACATAAACGGTTTTGAGCTTTTTCTTGAGCATTTTAGGTATTTCGTTTTCAGGAGATGATTGAAGAAAATGAATTCGTGTAGATACAGAAATAAGTCAAATACTCAGATCTAAATTGCACATTGTATAACAGATTTCTTTTATAATTTTTATTAAATGACATGTCACACACACTCTTTTTTTGTGACACCCGGTAGGTAAATTCAGTCTTGCAAAATTTAATAGTTTCAAAAATAATAAAGCACTCCTTGCACTGAACAATAAAAAAATACAATGTCTCATTGATGAGAGATATCCACTGCACAGTTATTGCCGTGGGATTGAAAATCTTTAATATTTGTTTGAAAATATGTCTTATAACTCTTGAGAGAGATGAAACGCCCTGTATTGGTCTGTGTGAGGAACGTCCTTAAGATGTGATCAAGTGTTTTAGGCCCTTTGTTAGTCATTTTGCAACCATGAAATTTTTTTGAATTGAATGTACCTGCATTTCCAGTGCTCGTAAGATATGACAGAGCACAAAAATACTTTGATCTTTCCGCTTTTATCCTTCGGATTTGAATCGTCAAGTACTCATGATGTTATGGATTTTCGAAAGTGGGAACTTTTTCTTGCTCAGCCGGTTTGTATCTAGAAATGATCCCTTTGCATAATCTCAATTTTAGCCCCTCTTTCTATGTGAACCGAACAAGTATATCTTTCGTGATTTCTTAATTTGTATGGATCAGGTTCGTAAAGTGCACTTGGCAGCATAGACGTAGGAACTGGGGGCACTGGGGGTACGTGCCGCCCAAGATTTTGCAATAAACAAAGAAGTGGCCTTGTTATTTTAGAAAATGCCCCTTTTTTCTCAAAGAAAAGTGCCCTTGAAACGTCGTGCCCCTAGAAATGAGGTGCTTCCTACGTCCCTGCTTGGCAGCTGTGAAATCTCAGTGCTCAGTCCTGTATCATATAGTGTGAAAACAGGTAGAAAAGCTTTGATTTAATAAATGCCTCTCTTTCATTGCTGCATCTACTTTACGACTCAATCATTCATCCGTAATTTTAGTATTACAGAAGTAAAAAAATTACTGATTATCAAACGTTAAAAGAATAGTTACTGAATTTATCTTTTCCTACGTATTGCAGGGAAAGCCGCTGAATTTCAGAAGAGGTTGGCATATTCATGTCCAGTCTACAAAACAAGTGCAAGACGAGGAACACTCTCAACTACTGGACATTCGACTAATTATGTCTTGCCAATCACTGTACCAACGAAAGATCCAGAGAGCCATTGGGTAAAGCGAGGAGTGGCATTGCTCTGCCAGCTCGATGACTAAGGTATTCTTAGTAAAAGTAATAAATCTGTTGTATAAAAATTTGATGGAGGGTTGGTAGACGCTCGGTTCATTTTCATGATTTCTTTGATAAGCAGTGAACCTTCAGAGTGTGCGTTGCATATATTTGTATAATGAATTTTCGCTTGATGTAAATATCATATCTGTATTGTCCCTGTTAGAAGTAAGCTTGATTTTTGTTTACTTGTCAGAATTTAGTTGCAACAGACCAGTTGCTAAGTATTGGGAAAATACTTGTTTGACTCAGCGACGACTCTTCCGGGCCGTTTTTGTTCATGACATTGAAGACATCCATTCTCTGTGATCCATGGCAAAGAAATTTCTCAATGATCTGAGGATCTGCCTAACCTTTGATTTTATGCTTGATTGCTAATAAATCGCCCATTGACACTCAAACTAGACTTAGAAACATTTTTTTTTCACCAAAAGTTTCCACTTTGATGATGTCAATAGCTGAGACCTTTTATAACTAATGTGGGTATAGCTCTTTGCAGGTAAGTATGGAGTTTTATTAAAGATTCTAGTTCCAGTTAGACCACATTTGATTGAAGATTTTGATGATGTCATCTGTGCTATTACACCATAATTGAACTATTTTTAGGATGAATTTAGCTCAAATGTTTTTCTTGATTTCAACTAAATCGACCATGCGCAGATTTTGAATCTGCCGCAAATTGACATTCATTTTACTCAGAAAAAAGGTTTTGGACGGCGTCATTTATTGGACACTTCCAGTGAAATTGAAAATGTTTCCAAAAATAGTTTGAATCTTTATAGTCAATTTGGTAGAAATCCTGCGTAAAATCCAGGTTAGGCAGTACGGTGAACAAACATTAACAAAATACAGTATCTTTATTGTTAACAGCCCGACGAAGAGCTGGCAGCACAACTTTTTTAAAGGTGTTTGAAAGCAACGTAGGAAAATTTCCCTGTAATATAAGTTTAGTTTTACATATTAGATTAAGATTTGCATTGGGAACTAGCGAAGCAAACTGCTTTGTGAAAATTTTATAGTCTGACTAAAGAAAGTTACACACTTTCGGTACTTAATCATGCAGGCTGTGTAATGTTACTTACAAGTCAAATCCATGAAACAACGTTGGTAGCTGTGGGTTGTTCTCGGTTTTTTGGGCATGTTTTTCCTTTTTCGCTTCATGGAAGGGTGAACTAAGGATTATGATTTAACTGAACTAACCCCGGTAGCAGGCTTTCACCTAGCGATTTTCCTGGCTTTATCTTTATAGAATTCCCTCTGGTAGGAAAATGGGCTATTGACAATAGATTTTTATAACCAGCTCTCTGAAACTAGGCCCAGAACCGTATGGTGTATCACAATATGCATGTTTTTTCTATGCAAACCTTTCATTGGCCCACTTGTCACTTATTGACCAGTTTGACCCCAAAACAGTTTTTGATCTATTGCACTGTCACTCTCTGAAGTTCTGTCTGACCTAGATCACCTACTATTTTGTTCGTTCAGTTCCTGTAGTCATTTTATTCACAGTATCAAAGTTGTTGATTGGATTACCCTTGAAATGATTGACTTCCTTTCCTGTACAACGAACAACATTCCCTGATGTGAAACATTGAATAAATCTATGAATTAAAAATGGTGATCATTGACATCAAGAGCGGTCATTGCTACAGGATATTCTGTCCCCATATTGGAGGATGAATGGGTCGCTTCTCACTGATTTGAACACAGAATAGCCCCAGGAAGTATAAGACGAGGGTATCTAACATTTTTCAGTGTAAATCCCGGGAGAAGTCCGCTGCTTTATCCTCGGTCTAACTGGCTCATTTAGCCAAGGCACATATCAATTGAGTGAAGAGCTGCATGGCTAGGGATAAGCTTAAAGCAACCTTTCTACTCAATATGAGTTATGGAAGCTCCCGTTCCATTTTTAGTTATGATAATAAGAGATGTTTTACTAATCTGTCAAATCTGATCTATTTTTCTAGAAAGCTATGATTAACTGCGTTTCAACTTCGTGATGGGTTCTGAGAAATATTTCACAGTATGGGTTTTTGCAAATTTTAATCAGTTATAATATTGATGACATAGCTGACCCAAAATGAGGATTATATCTTACATGGTGTTATGCTGTGATATTCTTTGGGTATTTAATTATTTTGGCTACTTTGCTTTCCATTGTTAATTCTCGGGATTTTATCCGATCGATTCATTATTATTGTGGCTGTTCATTCCGCATCATCAAGACAGGGCAGAAACTGCCCACGCATGCGCAAAACTCGTAACTTTGAGCCCCCAAGCTCCATGCAACAGATCCCAATATTTGGCAACACTTGATCGTTTTCCTTACGCCTTTAAGTCTTGATTTGTTATTTCAAAAAACTTATCTATTTAAACACTTCCTCATCTCAGATTGGTCGATGACGTCATTTTGCGCAGTGTCTGCTCTGTCCATCGTTTAGGGTAGCAAAAATTTAGAGGCTTTATTCTCTCCACTGCGATAAACACCTCGACGGCTGCCGTAAAAGCCTCTAGAGAGGTGGCTTATCTTACTTCGGATATGGACTTGCCCAAGTCGTCTGACTTAGGCAGGTCCACTTCAGATACTCCAGAAGAGGGGGGCTTATCAGAGAGGGGGTTACACACAAAATCAAATCGCAAAAAATATATGTGATAGTTTTTCAGTTCCTTAAACCCATATTTTTGATATTCAAAAATTTTTTTTCAGAATGAGGGGCTTATTAGAGACTCGGGGGTCACTTGAGTTTCCAAGATACGGGGTTGTTCCATTCGAATCGTAAAAGTAACAGCCATAAATCCGTAGAAATTTCTGAAAAGCATAGTGTATCGGCGCTAAATTCTGGACGGTAGTATTTGCCGGACAATCTGTGTATGAAATCCATTACACAAAAGCCTTTAACCGCTAAGCAACGTTACATTTTATTTTTATGTTCTCCATCTCTTACTTGATCTTTTCACACACTCTGACTTTTGAAACAAACTCCTGCTAACTGTAAATCCCTCAGAAATAAACAGTGCTCCCGCGTGCATTCGAAATGATGATGTCAACTTGCTTCTTGCGATAAACAAATAGGCCAACGATATTCAATTTGTCAGATATGTAAGAAAGCAGAGTGATGCCAATGAAAATACACTGGCTAGCCTTCAAAGCCAACCTGATAAAACTTAAAAGAATCACCAACAAACGTGGCGTCGCAGCGCCTTGCACGTCAAAATCGATGATCAACTGTGCGTCCGGAAAATACAGCCACACGACCATTTAGGTCCTAACAACTCCTCGGAAAGGAAGAGCTACATAAATCACAGGAATACGCAAAACATTGTAGCCAGTTAAGAAAACAAACACAAAATGATGTAAGTTGCACGTGATAGTTTTTTTTTCCAATCTGAAAGAAGAGTTTCGCCTCCTTAGACCTACGAACCTTAACCGTCCGGCAAATACCGCCGATACCCTACCCGTAAGTCCGGAAAATTTTCTGAAAATTATACCCATAATTCCGGAGGTGGCAAAAAAGCTCACCAATAAATTAATTTCTACAAAAAACCATACCGATAAATCCGGAAATTGTAAAACATTGTTGAAGTCTACACCCATAAGTCCGTACTCTATCATAAAACAGGTAGCCTAAAAAATTGCACAACTCCGTCCCATGGAGAATTAAAGTTACCCCCCCCCGGGATTAGAGAAAGGGCATAATAGAGACGGGAGACTTAGACCGTGGTCACACGATGCCGGCACATTTTGAAAACGGTCAATAATGTGACGGATAGGCCTCCCGTTCAGACGAAAACGGCACATTTTTTGCCGGCAGATTTTGAAAACGGTAGATTTTGAAAACGGAACTACATATAACCAGTACAGTTTGGAAACAGCATCGTGTGAACACTCGCAAATGATGAAACAGAACATTTTTCGATGCTTTTTGAACGCGACTGATCGATTCTTAGAGTGTAAGGACATTTCTTTGGCATCAAAGTCTTGCGAAGAGTTTTTTTACCGTCAAATTTCCTATCATTTTCAAATTGTTCCGCCATCATGTGAACGCTAGCTCAAATTTTACTACCGCCACATTTTTCACCGTTTTCAAAATGTTCCGGCATCGTGTGAACGCAGCCTTAGTATAGACTCGATTACATATCGTAGTTTCGCTTTTTTGCCTGAACTGATATCGCTACAACTACGACTTATTCCCAAACGCTTGCGGAAACGGTAAAGTTCCGTACTGATTCTATTTGAAACCTTTCCGCTGCTCCACAAAAAAGTTCGATTGAGCAGTGTTGGAGTCTCTATCACTATTGTGTACATTCGAACATTCTACAAAATGTATCAATCTGTCGTTCGAATCGCATTCTTTTTTAGAACGTAGTTGTGGGCCTCGATCATCTGCTACTTTTTCTTCACAACCACTAGGTCTAAAATGCCTTAAAAATCAGTTTTCTAGAACATCTGTACCATCAAATTAGGTATCAGTACTTCGGTAAAGGATCATTCTTGCCGCAAAGCAAAAACCGCCTTGCTCTAAGCCACATGCAGATCGGTAGACGACGGGGCGACAGAATCCTGTTGCCGATTGAAATTTTTTTGCCGTTTTTACAGCTCTATGTCCATAAGGCCCTCGGTGGAGCGATAACAACAACAACAATTCAACTCAATGAAATGAGCGTAACTTGAGGGTCCTTATGGTAGTGAGGCTAGCCTTAGTAGAGCCTTTACGGTATTGGACAAGCTTTTGTTTTCTCCAGTTATTTAGGTATGACGAGCCAGCTATTTTCACCCTGGGTCCTTTGTCTGCATATCCCTGAAACAATCTGCATATCCCTGAAAACTGTTAGGCGTGTTCAGTTATTATCAGTTAGGAGTTTTGTTCACACTGATGTGATGAAATTTCTTAATCAAGCTAACCATCTCATAAGAAGAGTTGCTCACACTGAAATACAAATACAATTTGGACCTGATTTTGTGAAACAAAGTTGGGCCTCAAAGCTAGCCCTTTCATTTTGAAATCAATCTAAATTTCACATGAAAAATTGTTGGTCATTTTGATGTGGCAACCTTCGTTACCGTCTTGATAGCCTAATCTACAACTGATGTTACCACTTCACTTCTAATTGAATACGCATTGAAAACCTTCCTTCAAAAATGCATTCTAATTGTTGCAAAGGAAAAAACAGGGTTGATAATTTCCGATCATGCAGATATCTAAGCAACTGGCAAATGAAGTATAATGACTTTATACTTTGGAACTGAGGCATTTTTGGAAGATAAGGAAGAATAGCAAAACATTTCAGAAAAACATTAACTGCATCTATCAATGTTTTCTAACTTTTTATCTTCAGGATTGATTCTACGAATTCCAGCGATGCAAAAAATTGTCGCTGCAACTGTGAAAACATTTATGAAACAGACTTTAATAAATTTTGAGGATTAATACGCTCGATCATTAATGGCGGATATTTGACAACGCCCGTCCTATTCGCACAATGCATCTTGATATTATCCAGCCCTGATTGTTTTTATGTCGCCGATTTCATAGTTGCAACTAAGTTCACTGTCGAAGCAATGTGATGACAGTATCTCTACACAGTAACGCTAATTTGAAAAAAGGATTAACTGATGGAACGATCCCTAATAACTTTTTCTAAGGCTTGTTACAGAAAATGGGCAGTATTTGAATTAGGAAAAAAGAATGCCCAAATAGACAATTTTCACAATTCAAATCGGGGACTGGGGAGAGCAGTTTTCTCTGGTAAATGGCATATGCAGTTCTGGTAAATGGCTGTCGTGGGTTGGGCCCATTGAAGTGAATATCGTAAACACCGAACATTGCAAACAGTGAGAGCTCGCGGCAGCTATTTACCAAAACTTTACCCGCCATTTACCAGAACGAACTGCTCTCTGCAGCCTCCGATTTTCATTATCGAAATGTTGTATTGCAATTTTGTCAACTTTGAAAGCAAACTGGCCAAATGAAGTCAGGCCCCTCATTTAAGAAACCAATTTTTCCCACTTTAGCCAAAATGAGGAATTCTATTTTGAGTGTGAGCCTCAAGAGCCTCTTATAAGTATAGGAGCTAGTTATTTTTCATTACCCTAAAAGTTTCTTGTTGTTTCTTAATTGCGGGCCCTTACTGTAATGCCTATTACTCAGATTTTTGGAGGCGAGGGGGCAATGGAGGATCCAGTACAGACTGGCGTCAGGGAATTTTGTACCGTGATACTTTGTGTTCTTTTGCCAAATTAACAATTTGAATATAGAAATTCTTCCAGGTGCAAAGGATGATGGTAACAAATCTTCCGGACGTTAACGACATTAATTATAAAGGCCACCGAGAGGGGGCAGGAGGGGCAATTTGCGGCCGGGTTTCAGGGTCTAAGTGGCCTCATAATTGAAGACTTTTAGCATTTTGACTGCAGGAAATGCTCTGAAATGCATTCGAAGCCAATCCAACCGGCAATGATCGAAAAAATTTTCTGCTCGCTTCGCTCCCAAGGGGCCTCATTTTGCAGATTTGCTCTTGGGCTTCCAAAAGCTCTCGGCGGCCCTGTTAACCAGGGGTGGTGCCAGAAATTTTCTGACAGAGGGGCTGGAGCTTCCAACTGGGGGGCTAAAATTACTGAAAAATGGTGTTTTCGTGCGTAATTTTACCAAATTTCCTCCGACGGGGGGGGGCTAGATGCCTCCTACGAGGGGGCTGTAGCCCCCTAGCCCTGCCCTGGCGCCACCCCTGCTGTTATACATGTAAGGAGAAGAAAGGAGGGCAGTTAACTGCCTTTACACCGAGGCAGCACATACCCAAGCATGATGGGCAGTCCCTCCCAGCATCCAGCAGTATCACTGCGCGTGCAGAAATTGCGCCAAATGCGCGAAATGAAAATGGCGGCAAAAATCCATTCTTGAAGATCCTTGGCACACACCGTCATTGTAAAGACCTCGCTTTTAAAACATATCAGAAAGCACAATGTATCGCTATAACCACCCAGGCTGATGCGCCATCTTGTAACAGCAGCAAACACCATAGCAACCAACTGAAGTATCTTTCCTGAGTAGCAAGCAATATCTTTCCGTTAGTTTCAACAATTACAGTTTTACCTTCGATTTGCTGGACAATAAGACAATACTTTAGATTTATGATGCTTTAAATGTGACGACTCAAAAGACAGACAACCCATTTGCAACTTTTTGTATTACATTGTTTCGGAAGTAACCAATCAAGCAGCTTGTTTTCATTATTGCAGTTAGTTTCCGTTTCCGCGTAGCAATATCAAAACTTTGCCTTACGGAATCAGAAAATGGTGGCTTCGCCCTGGACAGTAGTCCAGTTGTCCAGAATCTGAGAGAAATATTCGGCTTGGGTGATAAAAGTAGCCTAATTTTTGGATGGCGTTTATATTAGGTGGCACTACTCCTTGCAACTACAATGCAATTTATTCAACATATGAGGCTTGGTCTATCAAACCTCGATGATGGCGCCAAAATTCTTGGGAATGGTGTGCGGTAAACGTGAAAACTGCATTATTTAATGTACATTAAGAAATTATGCAGCTTTAGGCCTCAAGCCTCAATAGTCTCAAATGAAAGAGGACTTGTCAAATAAACTCGTCAGTCCCATGTAAAAATCAAATATCAAATAAATATAAATATCAAATAAATATATTGTAATAAATACACAAACGATGCTCCTTAAACTTTCATCCAACATCATTCGTTTCTGTCATGCATGCACTGTCATTTGCCACCCATTTGCATAGTTCTACGAGCTTGTTTATTAACAACGCTTCACTTTCATTTAACGTACATAGGACTGTGCATCATAAAGCTCTTCTGGTGCATACTTAGAACTGAGGTGGCGTGATAGCGCTACCAGAGCAAACTGCAGGACAGAATTCGTCAATGAAAAGAGAGCAGGCGCTACGTGCGCGGCACTAGTAAAATTGTTGGTTTTTCAGTATTGCTCAGTTTCGTCAAAAATGTATTGTCTGTGAGGACAATGTTCTTCTTCATTTCTCATTTCTTTCTCATGAAATGATAGCCTCCAAGGACAAGGATAACCCTCGAAAATAACCAGGCATGGGAAAATTGGATTTAGCAAAGCATCTTAGGCCCAGATTTCCGCAGTTCACAACAGACTAAGAGAAATACCAAATGAAAACATTCAACAGCTCCTGTGTAGTGACATTTTCACATATCCGTTACATTCAAATATTTTAAAGAACAGGGCATCCTTTACATATTCCGATTACTTTATAAATGTAACGTTTAGATTAACATAGCAGATCTTCTAACAACAACAACTGGCTGAATATGTCAATAGCTTTCCTGTTGTCCAAGGCCAGAGACAGCCGCAAGCAAATTCGCTACGCCCATTCATAATACACACATAGCTTGTAACAATCATTATGAGGACATAAAACAGTGGCTTTGTAGTACTAATGAATTTCCTATCTCCTTCTGTAAGCAAGACTTAAACTGCCGACAAAACTGAAAGTTTCTTGTGGCGGTAGCTGAACGAAAGGGAGCCAATCTTCGATTAAACGCAATAGACATTGCGATGACGAGTGCACTAGGCCAACAAGATATATTTTTGTGTAGTCCGCGATGCAAATTTTTCCTCCCCCGTAACGGTCGCGCCGCAGACTAATATTTGTAAAATTGCTTTTAGAAAGTTGTTGTTTCATTGCCTTCATTTTTGCTATAAAGAAGCTGCATAAGGGTAGTATTTGGTAAGTTTTTTCGGAATTCTTTCGTTGTTATCTTCAAAGAAATACAACCAATAACCAATACACCTTTTCAACTAAGCGACCTCGTTTTGAAATTTTTCAAAATTTCTTTAGCTTGCGTCATATGAAATTTCGGACCCCATATTCAAATTCAGCATCCAAATCTTAGTCTAATAACGAAGTTTCATGATCTTAGTGCTAACGAATTTGATTTTATGAGGATAACAAATTTAAAAATTTATAAGGGATTTGACCGTGAATAATGACTGAGGGTGTAAAGTTTCACCCCGAACAATTTTGACGGTCAAATCCCTTATAAATTCTCAAAGTTATTATCGCCATAAAATCGAAATCGCATACTCTAGGAATATGAAAATTTGGAATTAAACTAAACTTGGGGTGCTGAATCAAAATCCATGGTCAGAAATTTTGTATCAAGTGATTTTCAAACATTTCCAAAACGAGGCCGTTAGTTGAAAAGGTGTATTTATCAAAAATAAAGTTGCAAGTTTCAGCCCATTGATTTTGCGGAGCAACCTCTGATGATACTTTTCCTTAGCTTTATCCCAATAAGGGTGCGGTAAATTTTGCAAACAAGGTCCCAAAACTTTAGTTGAAGATACTTATCGAATGAAGTAAACATTGAAGTATCAAAGTGATTGCTCCACCGCAGTAGCCCTGCAAAGGTAAAGAGGTTTCTGATTTCCCGTGGATTCAAGAAGTCTGTGAATCAACAGCCCCAGAAGATCATGAACGGAAAATTCTGTAGGTTTCCAACGACGGGCGTTTTAGAAGGATTTTTTCATACTTTGAAGGTGTTGTGGCGCAGTGGTGTAATCCTCTGACATTGAAGCCAGAACAGTCAGGCGGAGTGGGTCCGAGACGCGACATGGCCTCACCACTTGAGCGTCATGACAAGGGGTCGCGGACTCGATTAGCGCTTAGCTACTTCTGCGATCCCAGTGCTTGGCGCTAAAAACCGCAACTTCACCTTCACCTTCACTTTTCTACTCTACATGGACGATATCATGAGAAACAAAGGACTACGACTCTCCCTTTGCCATGCAAGAGATTTTGCAGCCCAGGATCTAATATGTCCTGCCAACGATTTGTGTGATTCGGTCACAAAAAAGATCTGCTAATAGCTAAAAGCATTCTTTCGTTTGAGTGAATAATGACGAATCTCTGACCTCGTAAGTTCTCACAACTTGAAACCCATACTGATGATCTCTCTTCAGAAAAACAAGCTACCCGTCTCAATGGAGCACAACTGTGCATTTCAATCTATGCAATTCATGTCTGACGTAAACTACATTCTTTGGCGCATACCTTCTAGAATTCAGAAGAAGCAAGCACAAGCATACCAGAAAGATGACAGAAAGATGATCCGATTTTCACATCAGCTTGAAGCTAAGGAATCATTGCTTTAATTAACCTTATCTTGGCCTAATCTCGATCTTAAAATCAATCCATATTTTCATCCTTTGATCGACAACTCCCGCTCTGACAATTCGTGCATTTGGGGCATACTTTCCAGCATAGAGAAGAAGCATAGATGATCGCGAGATGATCGCCAGATGATCCGATTTTCATATTAGCTTGAAGTTACAGAAATATTGCTTTAACTAGAAATAACGATTGTCAGTGAGTGCTGCGCATTGTATTGTTTGCACAGGTCCATTTCTTCTATTTATTTTATTTCTATTTTATCTTTTTTACCCATGGTAGCCCCTCAGTCGAGGACTGCTTTACAGGGGGCCATGCTAAAATATACAAAAAAAAGAAAAAAAAGAATATATATATTTAATCAAAGTAACGTGAAAAACCGAATCAATAATCTAATTACAATCGTTAAAATAAATTTTATATAAATACATTAAAAATAAACGAAAAAGAAGGTCTCTGATAATCATTTTATGGTTTTCATAAACTTCTTTAAAGTGGACGCATTTTTAGTCGTTTTAGAAAAACCATTCCAAAGTTTCGCACCCTGGTAAGAGAAGCATCTCTGTCCTGTGGTCGTTCGGAGAAAAGGGACTCTTAGGTCACAATCCGAATTTCTAAGAGACCGTGTTGTAGAGACGTTGACTTTGGTAAACATGTCACTCATGTAGGACGGTGCATCACCATTCAGGGATTTGTAAACAATCCTAGCAGATTCAAGATCAATTATTTCCCTTACTGTGGACCATCCAAGTGCACGAATGACTGGGAGTGGCGAAGCATCGAATGGGCTGTTAGTGATTAATTTTGCCGCTCGATTTTGCAGTTTTTGAAGTTTTCCTATAATCGATACGCCAGCATTGCCCCAAACAGGGCAGCAGTATCTGAAATAGGGCTCTACCAGGCTTCTATACATGGTTTCAATGGTAGCGGGCGGAAGATATTGTTTTGCATAACGAAGAATGCCAATACCCCTGGAGATCTTTTTCGTGACAATACTCAAATGATTGGTCCATTTGAGTTCTTGATCCACTTGAACTCCGAGGTATTTTACATCACTTACAAGTTTAACATCTTCAGAACCAATTTTAAACTGCGGCTTAGGAGCGTCAGGCGTATCCATCTTGCGTAGCTTTTTGTTGCTTCCAATTACCATTGCTTCTGTCTTAGCAACGTTTAAAGACAATTTGCTGCCTTCAAGCCAACCCTTCAAAGCTGTTAAGTCAGCATTAATGGCATGATTCATTGCATCAGCAGAATCAGAAGAATAATATAAACAAGTGTCATCGGCGTACATTGACACGTTTGATTTTTCAAGACAATTTGGAAGATCGTTGATGTACACCAAGAAGAGAAGTGGCCCTAGGCATGACCCTTGTGGTACCCCACAGTTTACGACCTCTGTTTTAGAAACCTTACCATTGACCTTGCAGTATTGACGCCTATTTTCGAGATAAGACTTGAACCAGTTAAGTTCCTTCCCCTCTAGACCGTAAAAATTTAGTTTTGCTAACAAAATTTCGTGATCTACGGTATCAAAAGCTTTCTTGAGATCGATAAAAATGGCAGCCGTATATACACCCCTATCAATGTTCATGTACCAATCATTCGTGCATCTAAGAAGACATGTTAAGACCGAGTGAAGGCTCCGAAAACCAGACTGCTTACAGAATATCAGTTTATTTCTATCGAAATAGGAGTATACCTGGCCAAAAACGAGCTTTTCAAACAAACGGGAAATGACCGAAAGAACTGATATGGGTCTATAATTCGATCTGTCATCCTTGGGACGTTTTTTATGGATAGGGGCTACTCTGGCGATTTTCCAGCTGTCTGGAAAGCGACCGGTGGAAAGAGACAAGTTGAAGAGCTGCGCAAGCGAAGGAGCGAGTATTTCGATGCCAACCTTGAGAAAGAAGGCAGAGATAAAATCTGTACCATAGCCATTGGATGTCTTAAATTCTTTGCATGCTTTAATCACATTTTCGGGGTTCAAATGCAAATTTTTCAACGTCTTTCTTACGCTCACCATATTTGCCTGTTAAAAGAGGGTTCTCTTTGTTAGGAATTTTATCACTTAAGTCCTTTCCCACATTACAGAAAAATTCATTCATAGAGTCAGCTATTTCGGTTGGATCTTGATTCCGCAGTTTACACTCGTTGAATTGTGATGCATGACAAATCGGTATATTGGCTTTGAGTCAATTAACAATAGGAGAACAGAGAGGTGACGTACATGTTCTTTTGCTGCCAATAAAAGAATTCCAACCATTCCGATGCCATTTCAATAGCCGCTGACCGAAGTCACTGCAAAATTGTTGAAAACAGACAGAAAAACATACAAGCATCGAGAATCGATCTCGCCTAGGGAAGCCACTGTGCAGGAATAGATGGCTGCTGCGCAGCAATTGTCTTCTCCTGGCCTAAATTCCTTCTTAAAATCTATTCATATTTTCATCCTTTAATTTACGCCGTTCACGCTGATTTAATTAAAGATCTAAAACTCAGCTTATTATTAGCCTTAGACGAATAGCATTTAGGAGATCATCCGTGAAGCTAAGCTGGGATAAGTGTAATGAGCTTTACTCCAAATGTCGAGCTTAACTTGAGGTATGACAGTCATGCTTACTATGCGATATGCCATGGTTGCTATTCTGTGCTGTGAACAGGAAACAAATTTCAAGTTGGTTCGATTAGATGACTGAAGTACAACGAACCTTTTTCCAGTTCACAACCAAAGATGTCGTAACTATGTCATCCATTGCTTTTGATTGGCATACAAGTAAAGAAAAGGAAAAGGAATTTTCGCAGATTAGTCAAGCACCTAAAGGAATAAAAAGAAACAGCAAAAAGACACCCTACAACCAGAATGGCCAGCTCACATATTGTGCATGAGAAAAGTCTTTGTTAGAAAACACGAGCATATATTCAAAGAAGAAGGATAATGCTAAATATTGTCTGCCTTAAGGCTACTTTCCCCTAATTCAGAAGCTGGGCGTTAACAGTGTTTGGATCACCTTTTGTGAGAACACATAGCACATATGTTTTCGGGTGGCTCAGTCCAAGAATTCTTCATGCAATCCAAAGATGTCAGTCCAGCTTGATTGTGACTCAAAAATATCAGCTAACCTCATACTTACAACATCTGCAAACGACCACGAAATATCCTCCTGAACAAATGCAAATTTAGGTCAAAAATTGCCTCAAGTGGACCCAGAAATATCAATCTGATGCCTTTTGATGCCAAACATATCATGGCCATAATTTCAAACTATGTGGGCCCACAAATACCTCTTTTGGCAATATCCTGACCCTGATATATCGAACTTACCTCCCTGATTGTGCTGAGCATGTGCTGAGTACCCCGTGAAAGGAATCACATCATCTGCGGGTTGAGCCGGGGGGAGGGATAACATAACATGTTGAGGGTACGGGTATGTGCCGCCCATATGGGTGGATTTTTAGGTCCAACATGCTCTAAACAAGGGCCCCTTTTCGGCAGATTTTCCTTAAACGTGGGTGGGTTTTCCAGAAATTGGCAAAAATCGTAAAACTGAGAAGTTTTCCGCAAAAATTCGTAATAAAAGTGCAGTGGCGGATTTGAGGGGTGCAGTTGGGGGCAACTGCCCCCCTTGATGATGAAAAGTCAGCTTGGCGCCCCATTTTTGGCAAGAAGGGCGCCCCCTATCCTGACCCAAATGCACTCTTTTTTCGAGTTTCGTTCTGAATGTGGGGAAACATATAAATTAAGGTGCTATTAAACTGAAAAACCAGATAATTTTTGCTGAATGAAGGCCCAAAAATTTCTGCGTGCCCTCGGTGCGCTTACCCTTCGCTATACTTTTGGCGCCCACTCTGCAAATTGCCCCCGTTCAACTTTGGGCTGGATCCGCCCCTGCAAAAGTGGGTATGACGGCAAATGTCACTAATCAGAAGAGGGTAGCTTTCTGAAAACCGGGTGGCAGACCCCAGTCCATCCACAAGTCATGTACCCCCCCCCCGGGGGGGTTGAGTTTCTGAATTAGATCAATAAAACTTAAGGAGCAGATGTTTGGATCTATTTATGAAATATATCCTTCATTTTTGAGAATTTCACAAATATACCAATGTCTTTCACTGCAGCCTTGTTTCACATGTACAAGCATTTGAGAGCTTTGCACATGACCTATTGATTGCAAAGTTACATGCACATGACTTTAGTAATAAAGCGCTAAAACAGCAATCAACCAAGTCCCACAAGGATCCGTTTTAGGACCATTGCTGCTCAATAAGAAATGTAGATACATGAAAAATTACTTGGAGTAATACTTGATAATCATCTCGCCGTACATGTGTAATCTTTTTACAAAATATCCCAGGTGTCCTCCAGGAATCTTAGGAATACAGCAACTGACCTAAGGTTACCTAAGAAAAACTCAAAAAATGGACAGAAATGTTTCTCCTTTAGAGGTGCAAGGTCTTGGAATGGCCTCACAGCTGAGTGTAAGCAGGCATCCTCCCTGTACAGCTTTAAACAGACCCTGTTTAGTTGTAAATAGGTGATGGTGGTTGGGATTTTCTTCTATTGTAGATATTTACTTTAGATTTTAATAGGGATTTGAATAGGCTTTTTAGTAGTATGGATTTTTCGAATTGTGATTAGGTTAATTTAGTTTTAGATTTATTTTTGTTTGTAAGCTTTTTAAATGGAGGGCCCCTTGAAAATCAACAGTATTGAAGGGCTACCCTCCTTAAACATGTGAAATAAATAAATAAATAAATAAATAAATAAATAAAAAATCTGGCTTGACCATCATATAAAAATGATTTGTAGTGAAGCTGGGAAGAAGATCATTGCCTCAACCAGAATAGCACCTACAATCGCGGACAAAACTCGTTGGGACACATGAGTTTTGCGTTAAAAGAGGCCTTTCCTGTACGTTAACTGCGACCTTTCACTGCTAATGCCCCCCTCCCCCCATTGCAATGTTGGTTGCTGGAAGAAGACATACTTGCCAACTCATCTATGACATTTTCATCAGCTTTCAACATTGCAATGGGGGGTGGGGGGGATCTCAACTCGAAATTTCCTCCAAAATACAAAGTGTGTCATGAGTTTTGTCCGCGATTGTAGCTTAGATGTAGACAAAGAAAATTGTTGATGAAAACATTTTTTCAATTACTGTCCCATTTTCTGGATGTTTTGTAGCCGAAAAATGAATAATTTAATCAACGAAGTTGACGAAAAAGCACTAAGGGTAGCATATAATGACTATGATTGCACGGGATCCTCCTTTGGAGCCCTGCTTTCTAAAGATCATGCTACAACAACACATCAACAAAATCTGCAGAAACTAGCCATTTAAATGCATAAAGCGAGGTTAAACCAAAATCTAGAGCTTTTGAATGATAAAGTAAAACTCCGCAAACGAGAACATACTTTTTTTCTAGGTTCTTAGAAATGAGGTACTTAAGACATCTTCAGTTTGTGTTTCTTATTGTAAGGACACTTGTGACTATGATGAATATATAGCTACAGTATACAATGTGTTAAATAAACTTGAAGGTATAATGACTGCATTTAAATATTAAAGAGCATTGCTGTTAAGAAAGCAGTTTATATCATACTGCCTGATGAAACAATTTGTATATCCCTCAAAACTGTTAGAGTAGTTCCGTTATCAATAGTTTGGAGTTTGTTTACACTGATATGATGAAATTTCTCAATAAGTGTGCCATCTCATAAGAAGATTGAAGTAAATCAGTCTGTTTTTGGTTCTTAATTTTGGGTGTCTTTTGCCACAAATTCAGTCTGCAGGTTCTTATTTTGCTATGTTCTTGTTTGCGGGATCTTACTGTATCTTCAAACTTCATCACAATCTTCGCGTGGCCTCAGGAATGAAGCATTTTCTTCTAAGAAGCCCAACACTGTTATTCATGGAACTGAGACAGTTTCTTACAAACGTTGTCAGATCTGGGATAAGATGCCCACGAAGTAAGAAATGCAAACAATCTAGAAATTTTCAAAAGACTAATAAAATAAATAACGATTCCATGTTCCTTCAAATTATGCACCCAGTATATACCAAATCTTAGATATAACACATAGATCATAATAATGTACTTCTCGTCTTAGTCTACGAACACGTTATAATATATGTCAATTTTTAGCTGTTATTGCTCTATTAGTTAGTATTAATTAGCTGATTGTACATGACTAAGCTCGATTGGGGCTCGATTATGCACCCAGCGTTGAATAAAGTAAAAAAAACAACGAAAGTTAAATGTTCGAATGAAAGAGAGCTTCAGTCTTAAGGGCTAAGTAGGGGTTAGTTGTAAGAGTGGAAGCCATCACCACAGTTTCATGTTCAATCAATTGTTTTTTTATGTTACCCTTTTGTTTAAAGAAATACATCGGATTTACTTCTATCAAATACCGGATGCTTCAAAATGATGTATCAAGGTTTGTCGTGGCGTGCTATCTTAGATCTTTTGCCAAGTTGAACCATGAGCGTTAGGACACCCAGTGTGTAGCAGTTTGAAATTTATACCAGAATCGAGCCACCCCTAATCTGTCGTATTCTGCAATTCGAACATATTTTTACTTGGTATACAACCACCTTTCACTGTTTCGTAATTTTGAAATTTTCGGTACGGTTAAGGTGGCTCTGCACTTTACGGTGCCGTGGCTCATTGCTAAAAAATTTCAAAATCACGAAACAGTGAAAGGAGGTTGTATACCAAGTAAAAATAAGTTCAAAACACAAAAAATGCAGTGGATTAAGGTGGTTTGCTTCTGATATGAATTTTCAAACTGCTACACACTGGGTGTCCTAACGCTCATGGTTGAATGAAACACCAAGAAACTCATTTCACAAAACTCACTCATATCAAACAAGAGCTTCGGGTTATTACGGTTGAGGCTTATTTTGGAGCAAATCTCTGCAGCATTTCTTTCATTTTTCAACTTCGAGAAATGAATTCGAGTTTGCTAATCTTCCAAAGAATAAAAAACGATGGCAACTATATATTTCTTGCCCTTTAGTGTATATGGGTTGCTTAGTGAAGCTTCTTAAAAGATGATCGATGCAATATTCATCTTATCAAAGATGAAAATCGAATCAAATTTGATTACAATTTTTAACGTTTCACGCATCCAAGTAAAATTGCACATGACTCTAGAACCATATGACCGATTTTTGTGAAACGAATTTCTACAGCTAAGTTAGCCTTTGGGCTTTAAAATGAAAGGTGACTCGGTGAAATCAGCACATAATTCATGATTATGAAGCTCCTTCAAACGATGATACATTTTGGGACATCCGCTATAATGACCGCTGCCACAACTTACCCTTGTGAAAACTAGCCCCAATCTCTTTTTCTACTTCTTAGCTCATTTTAGTTTTCTTTTATTTGCCGTTTACCTGTCCTATCAATTTCTAGTATTTCTATATTTAGATGTAGTGGAATGTGAAATGTCAAGGAAGAGAAGAGGACAGCATGGCTCCTCTAATGATCCTTTCATCCTTTAAAACGCCTCAATGCTCTTTGGGTGGCAAGAATGATTTTAGATGCATTTCATATTCATTGACATAATGTGCGGAAACTCAGCCCAATACCACTGCGGGGCAGGCTTATGGTTCCCACAATGCTTTGCACAAAAAAAAGCATGTGCGACTATCTGTTGAAGTTTGCTAGAGTTGAAGTAAGTTGGAAGTCTTTCGAAATTCAAAAAGTTACGTCAAGCAAGCCATTTATTTATCTGCCTTACATCTGCATTAAGAACCTTCTATAATACATAAGGACTAAATGCATTAAAAGACAAGAACTCTTTATTAAGATTCAGTCTTATTCCTTACTACTTATTGAACTATTCATCCCTTCTATTCAACCCTTCATTCGACTTTGATTTCAAGTCTAAAAATAAACGAGAATCATTTGAGGTGAATCGAAACTTTTATGCAAAATGCAGGGCAGTTTAGATGTTAAGATCAAATCGCATCAGGTTTGTTTTGTTATTTAATCTCATGGGACGTCCTGTAATGTGCCTAGGGCGTGTAAAGATTAGTATGTTCTGCATTTTAATGTTGATCCTGATTATGTTTATGTTGCATTCATGAAACATGGTTTTCGATTCGCACTCTGAGGCCTAAAAATAGCAACGAAAACATGGAAAGACGTCTGGACAAAGAGACTGACGCAAGAAAAGATATTACATGCATTTTATTTGTAAGAAATCGCTAAGAAACTCGAGCCCTCAGAGCGCCAAAATATTAACAAATTCTTGCCTACTTACCTTAATTTTAAGGTGGATCTGCACTAAGGTGGCTCACTACCGGGAATTTCAGAATTAATTACGAAACCATGAGAGGTGGTTGCATACCAAGTAAAAATAAGTTCAAACCACAAAATACAATGAGTTACGGTGGCTCGCTTCTGATGTAAATTTCAAACTGCTACACACTAAGTGTATTTTCACTCACTGTAGAGCATTGGCAGGCTGTCGTTTTGCAACTTTTCTTCCTAGATTTAAGCTTATGTCGAATACTAACAGAAATTGACGTAAAGAGCATCATGTGAAGTAATCTCGTAAGCCATGGTGGAGCAAGTGGGAGAATTAGGACATGAGAAGTCTTGTCTCCCATGTTTCTTCCAGGTCAGAAGAATGTGTCGAAAGAGGGGTTACATAGTTATCTTTAGAGTTTGAGAGCTATTTTAGGGCATTTCCTGAGGTTATCCTCTGAGCATAGAGTTTGCCCCTAAAGCTATTTCCTGAGGCGACGCCTCCATACCCTTATCTTTGTTTGCTCCCATTGATATTTTGTGGCTCGCACCCCCATTGCAAAACATTAAATTCTAGAAACAATGCAACGGACGTGAAAGGCATCCTAAACTTAGCAGCAACAGGAACGACTAGAACAGCATTTGTTTATGTTTCTTTCGTGGTTTCAGAATTATTACCTTATTTGGCAAATATTTTAAGATCGTGGCCTACCATGACTGCAAAGAAACAATAGACATGGGCTTTTATTAAATCCAGTCCAGAAGAAGTTGAGAAGTTGTGTGTGGGTGATGAAGAAAATAGCTACTGAATTCCTCGTGAATAACTCCTTCGTCAGTATGATTAGTTCCCGCTTAGAAATTAGCAGAGATTCAAATTGAAATTAATAATCAAAATTTGCATAGAGCGTATCCAGTAAGGATTTTTCAGAAGCCCTGGATATCAATGCAAAATCTAAAAATGAAAGGATAGACCGTCTGAATAATTTTGAAAACCATGATGCTTTATCACAATCATTAATTTGATGTATTGTTCTCTATTGTTTAATCGACATGAGAGATGCAATCGCCCCTAATGAGCAGCTGCTTCCTGCGCCCTTAGGTAGTTGCTACTTTGAAAATCGGAAGCTACTGCGCAGGAGGTAGTTGTTCTTAGGAGGCGGGAAACGCCATTTTGATTTTCGAGACCCAAGAGCAAGCAATGTATAAAGCAAGATCATTTCATGATGGTAATAATGAAAGCCGAAATTTAATATTGAAGGTTATGGTAATTGTTTGCAGATGTGTTTCCACATACACTACAGAGGGTTTTAACGGCAGTTCTTTTGGCGTCTAGCTTTGTCAAAGAACAAAACAATGGTTCAATGGTGGATTTTCTGGACCTGACGCAGTTATAAGGTATTTACATGATTCTGTTCAATTCAAATGAGTGCCGCATCCCTATCGGTAGAAATTAGTAAAAGAAATAACATGTTTTTATCTAAAAAGTTTGTATTCTTCTGTAACTATGATAGATGTAAAGCTGTGAGTGTAACAACAACTTAATTTAGTATGAAATGCTGCACCAAAATAGAATTATCAGGGTGGCTGAAACAGAAGCATGTTTACACATTTCTATCCCGAAGAGTAATGCATCAGAAATGATGAACAAAACATCGTCAAAGCACTACAGCCACAAACAGAGCGAGTGTATGAAGAAAGGAATTGCGTTCAGATTAGAACAAAGCTGGGGATATAATCAAAGAAGAGAGAGGCCCTTTCAGATTTCGACTCTTTCGACTGCATGTATGAACATTTATCCTTCACAGCGCAGCGGCACAGCGAAGAACAAGGGTGACTCCTCAGGCTTGAAGTCTGTGACATTCTTTGGAAACATGACTCGTATTGTCATTTGTGAAAGGGCCTAAAATTAATTCATGGATTTCTCTATCTTTGAAACAACCAAAGATAAAGGTTTCCGGTTACTACGTAATATCTTTAGAATTGCAGCGTTCCATTAATCATCAGAGCGCTAGTGGAGCTTCCCGTATTGTTGTCGAGCACATCTGAGAAAAGGACGCAGGAAAGTGATCCTTCCTCGATTTAGCACGTAAACAACCAGTCAGCAAAGGGAAGCCAATTTGCTCACCGTCGAATTTTATCACAAGTATCCATTGGTAAAGACGCAAGAAGAGCCTGGTAAGTGTTACCTGAAAGTTTACTGACTTTTCAATGTTGTGCACCGACCATTGCTGCTCTTTCAAAAACTTGTTGTTCAAATCCATATTTCAATATACGATAAAATCCGATAAAATGCTGTATTTTGTTGAGATTGCCAATTAATCTGAACTTAATTTAAAAGATTTAGTCAAACTCTATCTTCAAAATAGAAGGTATCAGAGTTGAATTTGTAAAGCTTGCTCCATCTTACTTTTTCTATCATCTGGCTCTCTAAAGATTTTTTCTGAGAGGGATGAAATAATTGAAATTGTTCGTAGTATATGGTTGAAAATTTAATAGGATAACGAGGAGTGGATCCTCAAACGACTTGCAATATAAAATGATATATTTAGAAAGTTTGATATTGCCTTATTTCCATCCTGAATAAATACTAACAGTTATGAACCGTTGCGGTTTGTTTCGTTAACGGAACAATTTTGGATTTTTTCGCCAGGATTTATTGCGGATGTGAAGCTGAGTAAAGCAAGATAGTTCGACTTTCCTAATTGTTACTGGAAGTTGGACGAGTTTCTGCCTTTGAAAACAATAATCTTACCGGTTGAAAAAATATTGCTGTTAATGTAATCATGCCCAAGTATGGAGGTGTGGATTACTGATACTCGCGTACGTTTCGAACGATGCGCTTCGTGCTGGTGTCAATATTTCGAACGCGTACAAGATTTGCTAAATCATGGAATTTTTGGAAAATTGGGCAGAGTATTTGTGGAAAAGAAGAAGTTAGCTGTGATTTTTAAGGAGTGATGTTTAGTTTCGTAATTTCAAGTTTTGCTTTTCTGGACAAGAGCCTTGAACAACATTGTAATGAATGAGATATTTGATCATCTAAACATCAAAGCTGATTGCTAATAGCGGTTTCATTAGCAATCAAGTAAATTTTGTTCACGGAATCTGTTATCTTAGCTGCAGCAGGCTATTTTCATCTTTGTGCTTGCTTCTTTGTCTGGACTGGTCGAATTGCAAAGGTTGATACCTGACCTCAGCCATAGCCTGCAATCATGATTTTTCATGTTATCAATCAGTTTTTTACCAAACTACATTCAAAGTTTCATACTCGATAGTCAATCAGACCCGAGATTAAGACTAATAAATAACAGCGAATTTACATTACATTTCAAATTTTCATATTGTCGTTTTCACGATATTTTGAAGAATTTTAACAAAACATGATTCTGTGAGGTCCTTTGTAGAGGCAGGGCGCCGTAAAAATATTTGAAAGACTTTCCTCATTGAATTTAAAAGGTAAACAGTTGTTTGATTAACTGATATATGGTATCGTGCGAATGTTGTGATTGATTTGTTTTCGATAAATATTCTTTGCCAAGGATTTTTTGCCAAATTTTTCAAATTTTCGCTCCTAAACAATGTCTGTCTGATTACTTTGTTCTGCATCCTTAATCACTCTGACATACTTTGTGAAAACCGGCGAAAAACGATTTCGCAAGTCAACTCAGCCTGGGTTCTTAAACAGTGAATACTGTGGATTCCTATAACTTTCCTATAGCACAATTAGATTTTGAAACTTAGACAATTTCAGCCTTTAGGTTTTCAGTCCACTGGGCACTTGTACGAAGAAGTTTACTGTACTCATTGACACGCGAAATGCAAATAGGGGTTGCCAAGCTATACATCCTTTTGTAATCCCTCCCTTATCCCGTCCTGGGAACTTGCGTCAGATTTTAGCGGTGCAATTTAATCGTCGACTCGATATATCGCCAGCGACACTTGTTTTGAGTGAGAGTGGCAACTGTAGTCAGTATCAGTCCTTTGGTAACCGCTCATTTCTCAAGAAGAGCATATCACTCTTTGAACATCTCGTACGCTGTGGACGGAATACTTTTGCGTTCCTAAGAATCTCTGAAATCTGGCAGGAATCCTTTCGTTTCATCAGAAAGCTCATACCCTTTTGCGGTGTGAAACTAGTATAGTAGAAGAAGATGTAATTGTTGACACTCTGTAGGCCACACATGATCCGTGTTAAATTGAAATAGCAAAGACAGGCCAGAGCCACCTCATTAGTTGTTGTGAAAGGCAGCGTCTTCACAAAGTCTATAACGTCACACGTCAAAGGTCGGCAAATCTTCCTGCTGGAACCTGGAATCAATCAAATCATCAAATCATGATCAAATACACCTTTCCTCCGTCGTGTGTGGCAAATGTACCACCAGAACGCAAAATAGCCTCCAAGAGATGCCTATAAATTTCTGCAATCTTGGCACAAAATGGACTTCCTAATTATTCGCAAAAGATGTCCCCAGGCTTCCCTCTTTCATGACTACAGTTATTTTCTACCGGTAATTACCTTGGACAGTATTACTGTACGCTATGACGTAGGCAGCAACTTGTCTGTTCTCGCACTTAGGCAATTATTTTGATAAGTATGCTAAATTACTCAAAACAGTTGTATGGGAGTGTCCGTGCTACATTGTGGCGGGACACTTGTTAATTGGATTTACTCAGGATTTGACATTGACGTAGAACTTGACAAAGATGTATCTATGTGAAATACAAAAATTGCGAAGGGATGAAATCACATAATAATAATGATGCAATGAGCTACGGTGCGTCCAAAGTTCATCAAGGCGACAGCAACGAAGCATACCACTCGGCATTAAAATGCAATATTGATTTTCGTAACATTTTGATTCTTTTTCGGCACATCAAAACCACAACGAGCTCTGTGGACAACATGTCAATGGTTTGTGACCAGTTTAGCAGGGCCACCGAGAGCTTTTGGAGGCCCAGGGATGAGACTGTGAAATAAGGTCCCCCCTCTGCGAGTGAAGGGGGCCAGAAATTCGTTTGATCACGCCCCATAGATTGGCTTAAATACCTTTCAAAGCATTCCCTGCCGTCAAAATATTAAAAAGTCTTCTATTATGAGGCTCCTTCTACCCAGAGGCCCGGGGGCAAATTGCCCCTCCCGCCCCCGTCGGGGGCCCTACGGTTTAGGACACCAGACATAGGCCACGTTAATTAATGGTTGTTCTTGAAAATGAGGCTGACAGATGACGTTTCCTCCAACAAAACATTCACCGTTTTGTATGGTCGTGCATAGCACTGTTGAAAAAAGAAAATACCTTCTTGTACAATTAGACTGACATGGTTGGTACCTTGGTACGAGTTGGCGAGATCTAACCGCAGTCCCACGTTTATCGTGCTTCGTTGATCATCATGTCATTATGTTGACTTTGATTGGCCTATTTGTCATTTGAAGCAAAGGATCATGGTAAAACATCTCCTTTCCATTTCACCGAATACTGTACCCTGGGTACCAGAGCCTAGCCTAAATAAAAAAAATAAAAAGAAAAAAAGAAAAAGAGAGAAGAAGAGAGAAGTTTCTTCTCTCTTTTTCTTTTTTTCTTTTATTTTTTTTTAATTTTCATTAGGCTCTAGTACCCAAGGGTACGAATACTGTTGTCATAAAGCCAACATGCAGTTTGCTCTAACTACCATGTTGTCTCACACAGGGGTGGAACCAGCAATCTTCCGACAAAATAGCTAAAAACGCAATTTTATGTACCTCACTTAGCAGCCAAATTGTCTCCCATAAGAACCCAAAATTTCCTCCGGCGGGGGGCTAAGTGCTTCTGACAGGCTGTACCCTTAGCCCTCCCCTGGCGCCACCACTAATCTCACACGTTTTTCACTGCAAACTACAGGTCTTGCGTCAGAAAGCAGTCGTTTTTTGTCTCCAAGAACAGTCACTTATGGCTTCAAAACCTGAATTTTATTTGCTATCAAAACACAGCAATGATCCAAAATCCGGACAGCCAAAAACCGGTCTTTCATGTCAAGCCCTTGCCTCCAGGCTAAAAGCTGTTCATTTTGACTACTGACTAAACTCCAAAATTATTTTCTGATAATTTAGAAACTTGATATATTAGCACTTATCCTAAACCATTTATTTTTCAAGTCCATTCAGCAATGTCCAAAGATTTGCTCTCACCCACGCAGCGGTTATGGGAAAGTAGTACTACTAATTTCATAGACAATTAAAGGTTTGGCTCTTTCTAACCGTTATGTATGTTAGATTTAAGAAATAGTTTCAATTAACTAAAAGGTGATTAATTCGTCAATAAGAATGCTTTTTGGCATGACATTTGTTAACATATTTCAATTGCTTGTAAGTCAAAACTTGAATATCTTCTATTAAGTTTATTTGAATAGTTTCTTTCAGCTACATCATTACTGTCCTTAGCCTTCGATATTTATTGCCAGTCTCCATAGACACCAATTGCTCCAGGCTGAAGGTCTCCATGTCATAGTTTCATAAATTTCCTCAAGTTTTCCTCAAGTATGGCTATTTGAGTTTCCTATTGCTTCTGTGCTTCCTTGATGTTTATTCGTACAGGCCCGTCGGAAGCGGAGGGGCTGGGGGGCTTAAGCCCCCCAATATTTTGCTGAAGTTTGTTGATTTTGTAAGTGAAAAAGGCTGTAAAAGCCAAGGTCGTAAGAAAGAAGATTCAAATTTATACATATTCGAGGAAGCTACCAGAATCGATCAAAAGTGCAATATCTTTTGATGTCATACAAGTCAAAAAGTTCAAAATTTTGTTGGAAGGACTCTCCTTAGTCGTGATCCGTTGTTTCCGTCAATAGCACATTTTCCAAAAATGGGGCATTTTCCAACGATCTAAAGGGCGTGGTCCTGAAAACTTTTCCCAGGGGCAAGCCCCCGGACCCCCATTGCTACTTGCTTCGCTCGCTCGTCGTTTCAGCCCCCCAATATGAATTTAGTTCCGACGGGTCTGTCGTAAGACATGCGTGCGCCCTTGACCAATGTATTTACTTACTGCCATCAATTGAATTGAATTGTTTGAGCAAATAGAGGATCCAGGAACCAGATTTGAGAGACGCAACAAATGTAGAAATTCTAATCTAATGCCCATCCCGATACTGTAGCTTAAACTCAGTTTACTTGGGATTTTTTGGGAAGTTTTCCCCACAAGAGCTCTGTTATTTCAACCGAGTTTGAAGGAGGTGTTTATCGGGACAGTGAAATACTGTCCCTCAGAATGCAGGACGCGTTGAGAGTCACGTGTCAAATATTCCAACCATGAGATATCACTGCCAGATTGAATCTATGTTATCTGTTCATCAAATATTTCTTTGCCATCATCACAGTATTGTGCTAGGATTCAGAAGCATGCAGGCAAGCTCCTACGCAGATCATAATCTCACAGCGATCTCATCAGACCATTATGCCATTACCTGTCGCCCTTCGTGGGCCAATATAAGCTAATCAAGAGGAGGCAAGATTTTATCATGATTGTTTGCGCAAAACTTGTGGCACCTCCAGTCTTCACTGGAAAATATTTAGTAGCCAGGTGCTGCAGATAGTGTCAAGTGAATGATGTTTACAAGAATAGAAATTTGAAATGATTTCAGACTGTCTGCCTCCAATTTACCAAGGAACTAAATTTATGATTCAATGACATTGCATCAATTTCTTCCCAATTTCCCGCGTGGCTTCCATCCACGCCCATTCTGCAAGTAGGCCCAAAAGTGATACATCAAGTTATATTTGCTTTCTTTAACACAGTCAGGACAAGTGAGGATGGCGGGAGACAGATCTCGCGTCGAGATATTTTTCCCTTCATTGTTCTAACCTGTTATATTTCTAGACTTTAGAATGAATCATTTTCTCTCACAGTTTCCCTCCATGTTTGGTACTTTATTTCGCCATTTAAGGTCTGGTCCTTTCGTCCTCATATTTCATCATTTAAGTGACCTGTCTTTCTTTGCTCAAAGGTATGTTTTAGTTCCGTGTAAGTTGTAGCTCTTCATGATATCCATAATAGTAATGTCACACTGCATTCATTACATTTATCAAACAGCCTAATTCATTCTTGCCTGAAATTAGACCCATTCACGTAGGCTAAATTCATTCATGGTACCAGTGTACTAAGTCTACGCCATTTATTAGCTTTCTTGACCGGAGCGAATGCGATGTCTCACTCTAACAAATTCAGTCATTTGATTGGTTGAAATTTAAACTGGTTTAGATAAAGCTGTTTAATTGTGTCAATGTGAATGCAGTATTATGCACTGTTAGTCAGATAGAGTTGGAGTTGTTTCGAAATGCAAGATGAAGATGGTGTCCTATTTGCTGTCGACCATAGCCACACTTCGGTTGTCGTATAAATAAGAATACCACAGAAAGAACTATCCAGCAACGTCACCTACGATTTATCTTGAAAATCAAATGGGACGACTTTGTCACAAACGATGAAGTCCTGTGTCTCGCAAAGGCAGATGATATAGAACTTCTTCTTAACAAGAACAGATTGCGTTGGTTGGGTCATGTTGCTCGTATGCCAGAGACAAGAGCAGTTAAGGCTCTTCTTTACGGTGAGCTTGCAGAAGGGAAGAGAAAAGTTGGACGACCTATGCTCAGATTCAAAGATACCATCAAAGATGTTCTCAAAAGAGGTGAAGTTCTTGATTCTTGGACAGAAAGTGTGGACAATCGACCTGAATGGCGCAAGTTGACCCATGAAGTGTGTAATGGAATAGATGAGAAGCGGAGAGCTAATAACGAACGGATGAGGGAGAAGCGACACCAAAGAAGATAGGCAAGAACCATGGTAGTCTTATCGAACTTTTTAGTTGTGTATTTTGGACTTAATTACTCGTCGTTGTTTTGTGTTATACTCGTATCGAGTCGTAGGCGTATATATATATATATATATATATATATATATATATATATATATATATATATATATATATAGAAAGCTCACAACTCTGTGAATTTTCAACCGATTTGCAAGATTCTTGGTCTCTACAATCATTTCAAACTCTTAGGGACAGGGTTATATTCCCATGAGCCTGTTTATATTATTGTTATTTGTTAATGTCTTATCAAACACCAAACAATTTTTTGGTACGCCTTGTTTAAAATTTGTGGACCTACCAGCTCGGTATTTGTTGGCATTGGGCTTTCAAGATTTATTTGGTGCATAGTGCAATGCTTAAAACCTTTTAGATACCGGTAACATGGCTACACTGGATACCAGACTCTTAAAAAAAGAAAACGAGTGATATAAATGACCGAGGGGCAAATCACTGATTTTTTGTACCCTTTCCTTGAAATCACAAAAAAATCACATACCAAAATCACAAAATCACAAAAAGTCACAAACAGAAGGCACCAAAAATCGAATATCGCTGAAAAATTACTACAAAATCACAGGACAGAGTCATTAAAAATCATTAAAATCATGCAAAGGTCACAGAAAAACATCCTGTGATTTCAAAATCACAAAAATCACGTATGCTATTTCGAGAAGTGATTTGCCCCCTCATAAATGACAAGGAAAAGAGTGAATTTGTTGGTTGGTTCTTTTGCATCAGAATGTGGCTTCTATTGCCAATAGATCTTTTAGCTATTCTGAAAAAGAAGCTCAATCGAACGATACTTTGCTACGTTTTGTAGAATTTTCGAATATGCACAATAGCGATAGAAGCTCCATCGCCACTTGATCGAACCTCGAGTATAAAGATGTATAAAAATAACGCTCAATCCAGGCTCCCGTTTACACGAGATCGGATCCAAATGGATTGGTACCCAAAGTGTAACGGATAGGCCTTGCGTTTACACGGGACTCGACGGACCCGAACCCATTTGGATCTGCTATCCGTACCCAAACGGGATCACTTTCGAAAGTGATCCCGTTTGAATCCGATCCCAAAAAGGTCTCGTGCAAACGGATGGGATCGGATCCAAACTGGTACGGATAGGAAGTGAGACGATTAAACTGAAAATCCTTTGTTGACATTTCAACGAGGGGAAGCAGAGATGAGACAGGTGTGTCGATGTGTCCCAATAATCGCTATCCAAAACGAAACTACTACACCAAACTGAGACTGTCCGGCAGTCTTTCATTAGCGATAACTAGAGCCATATAATCCGTCTAGATTACAAAAAAGAAATGGTTTACTAGAGCGCTGCTAAGAGTTCATAAAATCCAAATGGATCCGATCTCGTGTAAACACGAACAGTTCTGGATCCGATCCCGTGTAAACGCCAACAGTTCTGGATCCGATCCCGTGTAAACGCCCCTCAAAAAGTGGATCGGATCCATGTGCAACCTATTCGCAAAGACATCCCAATTAAACTCGCGGAATCTTAGGAATTCCGCAGCTGATCTAAGGATACCAAAGAAAAATTCAACAAATTGGCAGAAATGTTTCTCCCTTAGAGGTGCAAAATCTTGGAATGGCCTCTCAGCCAAGCGAAAGCAGGCATCCACGATTTATAGATTAAAAAAACTCGACGAGCAGTAGGTGTAAACATTTATTTGGATTTCGTTTTATTGTTAATATTTATTTTAGATCATAGGGTTTTATTAGTATTTTATGAAAATTGTAATTAAGTTAGTTTAGTCTTTTTTCTATAATATTTTAATTTGTAAATATTTGATAGTGGAGGGCCCCTTGAAAATCATCATTGATATTGATGAAGGGCTACCCTCCTTAAAAATTTGAAAATGAAATGAAATGAAATGTGGATCCGATCCCATTTGGATCCTATCCCGTGTAAACGGGGCCTTAAGGCCTTAATAGCAAAGAGGTCTATTCGGTAAGCGTCCAATTTGAATAAAGCCCATTCCTTTCTATTCTCTTTTAGGCAGTTAATTTATTTCATCTGATTTGTCACTGTACTTTTTGACTTATTTTCGTTGCATTTCATCAGATTCAGAGAGGAGCTCGCTCTGTTTGACTGTGACTTGCGATTCTTTGCAGTGCTAGGTGGATAGTCTCTTCCCAAAACGGCCTCATAACTCCCGATCATCCCGATGTGTAAGCTTTGGTAGTTTGCAATTGGCGAAGAGAAGTCCTCGTCTTCGGTCTGCTTCCAAATTGGCCTGATGTAGGGATGTAGCAAACCATGGAGTCTGATTCTAGGGTTTCTGATTCGTGATACCAGTCCGTTGGAATAGGCTAAGCTGCGTCTGGGGGATTTGCACCAGGACGATGTTTGGTCGCACTATACCAGACTCTCATTTTCTTTCTGAGAGAGTCTGGTACCCAGGGTATAACATGGCACAATTAAATTTCGTTGAACCTGAAAAAATTCGCATGTTATAACGTCGACCATGACCATGGCAGCTACAACTACAGTGATGTCAGTTGCAGAACAAAGCAGTATTCTTTTCACTTTGTTTGATAGATGACCAAGTCTACCTTTGTATATTTATTACGTGATTACTAGCTACCATTGCTGTTTCATACATCATCATGTGTCTCTAATTCCCTAAAAGAAGGTTACTTATGCAACTTTCACATCTAAGGGCTGAAATGGTTAATGTTTTAATGATCAAGCTAAAATGATATTACTCTGAAATGACCTGATATAACGATTTGTTCTTCATAAAATGGTCCTAAATAGAATAACTCCACTTTTGTCCCTTTTGATATCCAAACAAGGGACAAATAGGAAACACCTCCGGAATTCATAAAATCTGATTTTTCCGCTTCATTTGTAGCATCCGGGCGAAATTTTTGTCACAATGTCGAAATCACTTTAGCCGGCCCGATAACATACGAGAATAGTTTTATTGGTTACTTATTCCGGAAGTGTATGAAGGTTTGCACTTTCCCATATATCCTTTTTACCGCCACACCGCAAAATGAGGAGCTCCAAAATAGGGCAGGCCCTATCGACGAAAAATGCGAACTCGAAGGAAATGGGAACTGAGACGGTAATTGCCTGGAATCACCGTAGTTTTCTTGAAAGGACGACCTATCTCTTTGTCTCCGACGACTGCGGCAAGTCAAGTAATTGGCCCTCAAGAAAACCCTAGATCACTACATTTCCGGAGACAGAGATTTGTGTTGTCTTCACCTTTCGAAAAGATAAATTTAAGACACACTCTCAAAAAGACACAAAAGTCCATCATTGGCTGGTTATTTTGGGCGCACTTGCTTAACCTCCCTACTGAGTTGAGGCCTCATATTCAGGACATCCCCCTTGCGTGGCGCCAATGATAACTCTATGCCGTGCATTTCGCATTCAAACTGTCCACTGGTAAAAAGTAGGTAGGGCTCAAAGCCCCCCCTCAATAATTTTGAACATAGTGGTGCTACGTCGCAAGAATTGATTGTATCTATTGTTCTCTATTGTTTTAACAACAATCCCCCCAATCGGAGCAGCTGCTTCCCACAGCGCTGGGCTACTGAAACACCTTGATGGCGCTAACGACCGCCCTTGAACGACCGCCTGGTTGGACGGAGTTTAACACACATCTTAACGCGACGCCAAATTTTGGTATGTCTGTAGGATTGAAATCGTGTATCGAAGCATGGGCGGTAGGAGACTACTTTATTAGCCTAAAAGTGCTTATATCGCCTCATAAAGAAATATATTCATTCAAACTTACGATGCTGTGGTTGTCTCTTTCTTCTTCATTGTCTGCTGCCAAATATTTCCACCAATACAGTATGCACACCACAACTGTGGCCTAGTGGGCGCCAGCGCAAAATATTTGGCAGAAGACAATGAAGAAAAAAGAGACAACCACAGCATCGTAAGTTTGAATGAATATATTTCTTTATGAGGCGACTTAAGAACTTTTTGGCTAAGTCTCCTACCGCCCATGATCGAAGCCACAAAGTTGAGGTTACTTTCTAGAAGTTACCGGGCAGGGCAGTGGCGTGGTGGCTCAACATTGGCTATAGGGGCACCAACAGTTTTGGCGCCCCCTAGGAAACTGCGACTGTTCTTTGTTGTACAATGTGCCATGGCTATTGAAAGGTAGTTCATTCTTGACTATGCTTTGAAATTGAATGAGTAGAGTATGCTTCTTTTATAATCCCGTTGGAATAGAATTCAAACAGTCAGGACGGGCCTAAATCTTTTCGCGAGCGGAGCAAGCGAAAATTTTTGAGACTATGCTCTTGATATCGTTGGAAAATGCTCCTGCTGCGAAGAAGTTACCAAGTTACTAGGACAAAGGAATATGAAATTGAGAGTCTTCATGGGGAAAATTTTGAAAATAGAGTATTAAAATCTCGAAGACTATGAAGTAAAGTAGTAAAAACTTAAATGATTCCTTTTTCGTTCTCTTTTGGATAGTTAGCGATAACGGACATTCACCTCTATGCCCAAACTCTTGTTATTCATCCTATGCACCTGTACGTAAGTCATCTGGATGATCTACTTTTCTGTCTAATCTAGCGTTTCTAAATCCCGCCAAGAAAATGGGACTCCAGTAAATTTTCAGGATGAATAACGCGATATATACGCTAACGTTCAAATGAGTAAAAATGGTATCGAAGTCCTGCATCCCTATCCTAAATACATGCTTGCTTATGTTGATTTTACAAGGAAATCAATCGCAGAAGATCTTTGTGAATTTTTGTGTTCTCCAAATATATTCTGAATGTGTTTCTGATAAGGTATTAGTGTGTTACCATGTCCTCAAAGCATCTTCAGAGGCCTATAGTTTATAGTTGAGGCAAAAAATCTCCGATACTTTTTTCAGTCGCATTTGTACATGACAGCTGATTTAGTGTGAATCGAGCTTTTGGGCATTTGATGCTCCCTCAAAACGTTGGGCGCCTTCGGCGCCCCCATATTCTCATTTTGCTGGGGGGGGGGGCACGTGCCCCCCGGCCACCAGGCCACTGGGCCAGGGTAACACAAACGCGGTGATAACCTTCTTTGTCTTCTGTGCATTCAAACAATCAACTGAGTAAAAACTTGGGTACTGAAACACGTGGCTTGGAAGAACTGCCCGTTGGCGGTTACCCTGCGTGAAGACTCTACTAATTCCCTGAAGAGAAGTGAGGTTCCTTTGAAACCTCTCTGAAAAGTAACAGAAGAAACCAGTCGAGTCTGCACGCAGGCTAGTTGGCGGTCGGACCGTTAACAATACCACCTCACAGTGTCATCATTTTGGTATTTCGGGATTAAATCTAATTGGCTGTAAAAATTTATTGAATCGTTATTTGTGCGAGGGAGTTTGTGTGAAAGTCTGTGAGTTTGAAGGTCTGTGAAACGGGAAATCGTGTGTCGGATGAATTTCGCCAAAGACAGACTGGGTCATGATCATGTCACCGTCATTGAACATGCAAATAGCTTGAATAGTTTATCTTACTGGCAGGAAAGCGTTTAATTGCTGAGCTGTGCGCTCTCTTATGCAGAGTTTTGTCGGAACGAAGCTGTTGACAGTCGCGTTGTGTAGCACTGTCTCTTATCGACAGGTTGAGCCACAGTGTAGAATTGCAATTGAATTACAAGAAGCCAGTTTCAGAGAGCATCGTTCATTGATACGCATAGAACAACTGTGAAATTATATAGCTGATTTATTCAACCTCAGTGTGTTTATAATTTCATTTGATACTAGAATTTTGTTATAAAGACGGAGTACTGTTCTGTCGCAGGTTCAGTCTGGAATGGGACAGGGTCATTGATAGTGAAAGTCTGAAGTAACCACTTATACCCATTGTTTGCTAAGATAGAAGACACGAAGATATGATGGCCAACCTATTTCGTGGTGTTTTTCTGTAAGTACCAATAAAAGTTTTTCATGTTCTGGATTTTAGTTTCGATTGTAGTCATATTTTGTTGAAAGTAAAAACAATTGGTTTTTATTGTTGATTGTCGATTTTGTGAGATGGGGAGATCAGCTGTGATGTAAATCCGTACTAAACCATACAATGAACGTTGTTGAAAGTTTGCGATTGAAAATGTGATTTTCCCCAAATTTGCAGCAGATCTGATCAAGGAATCTAGACTTGTTGGGAAGGTTTTTGGGAGGAGGCATTTTGTTGTTTGCAATTTTTTTATTTACCGGTATTTGTGGACTAACTCTTTAGGACCACTGGAATTGGGTGCAGTTACGTCACAATTGCGTCCGAGACTGATAAAAGATATGTATTGTAACAGAAATATCAAGATAGTCAAGGTGAAGTTGTGGTTTTTAGCGCCAAGCGCTGGGATTGCAGGAGAAACTAAGCGCTAATCGAGTTCTCGACCTCTTATCTTGACGCTCAAGTGGTGGGGCCCTACCAGGTATCGAAACCACTCCGCCAGACTGTTTGGCTTTATACTCACAGAATTACACCACTGCGCCACAACACCTTCGAATCAAGATTAAGAAACTTTGAGTACTGGAAAACATTCTTTTAAGATTTTTCCACTTATTTTGTTTAGGAAATCCAGGAAATCAAAAGCATGTTTCGTTTTATAAGAAATTTAAAGGAAACATCTATTAATGATATGAAAAAATAATTCACTATTGAATCAAATTTATATATTCTTCAAAAAGTGAGTGCACCTACTTAATTTTCAAAGCAACAAATAATGGTAACTTATTTAGCAATGTGCACACACATAGCTTCGATTTTACAATGCATGAGAATTTACACCCAAATAGAACATTACTCGAGAAGGGCGTTGGAAATTTTCAAGGGGCTGTCAAAATAGTATCAATTTGATATGGTCACCGCACTTACTAAAGAAAAACCATGTCCCGAAGAGAAGGGGAAATGATTGGTGATGTTCACACGAGGAATTAGTTGCATTTAGGCCGACTGGGGGAACATCTAAGGCTATGTGCGCGATTCTGAGATAGCGCCAGATTTCTTTCATTTTCACATCGCATTCCTCTGTTCCCTCCCGCCTCCTACCTTGCTGAAATCACTAGTCACATCTAAAATGCTTTGGCCATATGTCCTCTCGGAGAATTGAGCCTTTCGTGGTACGATTGAACTTTTCAGCAACAGTACATCACAATCATTAGCATACCGGCGATACCGGTAGACATTTCAAATTTGGAGGCTGCCCGACGAAAGAGCAATTGTGTAGCTACTAGAACTTTCACCCGATTTAGGGCAGGAGTTTGTTTGAAAAATGCTGATGTTTGTAAATTTATCAAACACTGGAGGGCCCTAGCTGCTAGCCCCCTCGCTCGTACGATTATTAGCACGGGTTCCTACTATTTTCACCTCGGGGGGGGGGGGGGTATCTCGACCTATTTTCTGACGGGGACGTGCCATTTTGCCCGAAAAATTGGTACCTATAATTCCGTAAATTCTGGTGCATTTTAGGGTCATAATTCCTTAAATCGAATGAAAATCTGGGCCATAATTCCGGAAATTACGAAAAATCTCCTGAAAAGGACACCCATAATTCCGTTAAATGTCCAAAAATTGTGAAAATGCTACCCACAATTCCGTAACGGTTTCAAAAAAGTACCCCTAAAAAATGGCACGTCCCCGTACCATGAAAAGTACTAAGTTACCCCCCCCCCCGAGATTTTCACATCTGGACTTATCCTGAAACTTAGAAGGGAGAGGAAGTGCAATAGTTTGGACACATTTTGAAATCTAGTTTAGGAGAGCTTTCAGCGGTGCCATGACAATATTTGTTAGGAACCCTCCACTTGTAATGGATTGCCCGTTACTTCCTAAGTGGATGCTACATGGACAGCAGGTAAGAGCAAAATTTCCTAACTCTCTCCAGGCCGTGGCTAGCAGTTGCTGATATCATGGTCTTTTGTTCTTAAGTTCTTAAGACAACGGAGAATAATGCATCTAATTTATGCTTGTGACGTATATCATTTTTTCAAATTTTTGAGGGTTTGAGTCTTTGAGTCCTAGGTTCCTGTAGGCCTGACTCTCTATGGTACATTCCTATTATTGCCTCCATATTGGAGATAGCCGACGTTAATGCCCCTTGCGGAGGCGCTTCCCTCCTCCTTTATGGTGGACCTTTCTCAGCGGCATAGAAGGCTGTTTTGTTGGAGATACGAGATGCGCTTTGTCCGAGGAAGCTAATTAATGTTCCCCCCGCCTAGTGGGTTAAGCTCATGCGTCCGTAAGAGCTTCGACTCCAAAACACTACTGCGCGTGAGCCATAACCTACTGCACGGGGGGGGGGGGAGGGCACATAAGTTTCCTCGGACAAAGCATAGCTCGTCTACCCAACAACATTTGAAGGTTTTTGTACAGCCTGCAGCACATTAATGCCCTGGATCTAATGCCAGGGTACTGTGGAAAAGGGACGCTAATGAATTCGAGGATGAATTTAGTTATTTACCGTGTGTCTGAGAAAGACGGGTGGGGGGGGGGTGAAAAACACCACCGGTGGTCCAAACAGGTTGAACGAATCAAAATCAAGCAAAATCGAAGACCAATTGATAACGTAAATTCATTTGGTGTCCAAAATACGCATGGCAATTCTTTTACCAAAATTCAGCCATTCAGCAACATAATAAACACCTCTGCCATGCACTTAACGCCAGTCCAAGGAGAACGCAACTTAGCATATACCTGTTTTGCCAAGACGGTGCAGTATCTAGAAATTTGAAACTGGATTCAATTTTTTCATGAGTTTTAAAAAATGGGCATCATGAATATGTTCTCTTCAAATATTTTTAAATGTTAGTCTTAACACGATTGCCACATCTTGAAAGCGGTGAAAAATATGACGGTAGCAAAATGTTAGTTAGCGTTCACGCGATGCCGGAACAATTTGAAAAGCGGCAGGAAATTTGACGGTGAAAAACTCGTTGATAGCAAAGAAATTTACTTACACCTTAAGAATCGATCAGTCTTTTTCTGAAAGCGTTGAAAATGCTAATTTTTCAAGGTTTTTGAGTATTCGCGCGATGACGTTTCCAAAATGTGCCGGTTAGAGTTCCGCCTTTGAAACTTACCGTTTTCAAATTCTGCCCGCCGGAAATATGCCGTTTTCGTGGGAACGGAAGGCGTATCTGTCACATTTGTCACCATTTTCATAATGTGTAATAACGTGTGAACGCAATCTAAGGCATAGCGTTCCCGCGCTTTTGCTTTTCCTATTTTGGGGATTTTAAGAATGTTCATAAATTTAATAATGATTCCAGAGGGAATGGCCACCGAAGACCACCGAGGCGAAAGTCAAATGATTTACCTTGCTATCAATCAATGCTAAATTTATGGGAATTTATTTGGTCAGATCAGGTTAGATAAGGATCAACAAGGTTTGGAAAATTTAGAATTTCTTTTGGACCGTATGTCGAAGATAAATTTTCCAGTTTCTTAACATCTCTGAGTTCATTTTGTTTACAAATGATTCTGCTTTTATTCGAGATAGAAAGCCGAAGAATGTTGTCCATAATAATAGGTTTGCATGTCATAAAAGTGCAAAATTCCAATCTGTTTTTATTCGGAAAGTTTGGTTTGGCCTCACCTTGGTACCAGATAGCCCATGTCATCTCGTTCTGTTTTGCGCAGAAACATCTCTTTCTTTCTAAAGCAGCATTGCAAACACTTAAATCAGTGCTGCCTCATATGATGGAAATATGGTCTGGTGTAAAGCAATCCTCCCCATAGCTGGTGTTACCCAATGCCTGAGTTGTGGAAACATCAGTACATTTTGCCATTGGGGCACTAGGCTGCAGACATTATATCTGATTTTTGACGCCTCTTCCAATCCCTCAGGAATGATGCTTCTAAAAGGAATTCTGTTGACACGAATGGGATGCTGTCACAAGACAGTGTTCGTTCATTCCAGTGAGACTTTGGTAAACAAACTTTTTCGCAGATGATCATGTTTCCTTCCGACTTGACCTCATCTCAGTTAATCTTGTAGGCCCCTTCAAGTTTGGTGAGCACTTAACAGCTGTTCACTAAATGGAGACAGAACTTTTTTGTGTTCAAGTGTTTTCCAAAGCAATTAAAAAAGCTCGAGTCAGATGTGCAATTTTAGGAATAAAATGGGTGAAGGTGAAGGTGAAGGTGAAGTTGCGTTTTTCAGCGCCAAGCGCTGGGATCGCTGAAATAGAGCAGACCTAATCGAGCCCTCGACCCCTTGTCATGACACTCAAGTGGTGGGGCTCTACCGGGACTCGAACCCACTCCGCCTGACTGTTCTGGCTGCAATGTCAGAGGATTACACCACGGCGCCTCAACACCTTCACCCGTTTCTCCTCCTGGGTTCCTGGGTTCCTCCTCCGGTTTTTACATGGACAGACTGGGCTCGTGTCTGGCCTAGGCATAGAACTCTGGCATCCACGAGCCTGGTTCGCCTATTCAACAGGCAACATTTCAAGTAAATGCCACGAAATAGTTTATTGTCTTGGCTGTCAGCACCCTTGCATCATCATTGTTGAAACAAAGCAGGGAACGCACTCTTGACAAGGTGAAGGTGAAGGTGAAGTTGCGGTTTTCAGCGCCAAGCGCTGGGATCGCAGAAATAGCTAAGCGCTAATCGAGTCCGCGACCCCTTGTCATGACGCTTAAGAGGTGCTGGTGGGATTTGAACCCCGTCTGCCTGACTGTTCTGACTGCAAAGTCAGTGGATTACAACACGGCGCCACAACACCTTCAAGGTATTGTTGTCATGGTTTTATAGGGAGGCTAACCAGGTAGGAGCGTATGGTTGTAGAATTAACAAAAATGATTATCATCTAAATCTTATTATATTCCATGCTGTCTTTCTTCTGCCATGTAGCTCGTCTCCTCACACCATCCAATAAGATATTAGGCCTATTAGGCCCAACAGTCGGCCCATTCCCCACAGAGCCCGTAGCACATCCAGAGACTGGATCGACTGATGCGTTTGATATATTTGTGGAGGTTGTAAGGAGACAAACATCATGGCAAAAGAAAGACGATACTTAATTTGGGAGAAGTAAATGGGTAGTCCGCTGACAGAGGATTTACCCGGGGTAGATGTACAAACTTAAAGAATCGCGGTTCGAATTCTGCTTGTGCTGTTTTCTTACGTTCGCCAAGAATGACGTTCAAACATAATGATAGGATACGTTTCATAGACCAGCTAATGAAAAAACATAGTAAAGAGCATCAATCGAGGATTTGGTGGCAATTCATGATGTGGATCTTGAAGAAAATGTCAAATGTTTAATATGATATTATAAATCCTGACAGGGCTACGTATGTTATACGTAACTGTCACTCGCCAAGAATATTGGCCAATGCAACGATACAATGAGGGAGTGACTTAAGAACTTTAAAGCTAGTTATAGATGTTTGCACTTTACACTTTAGATAATCCCTTATCATCTGCATTGATGTAGATACGTTTTTTTCCAATCCTAATCAGAGTAGCTGCACCAGGGGCGGGCAAGTACTTTAAAATATTTGACCCCATGTTTGTCCGAAGGAATTGGAAAAAATAACCGCTTCATTTATGACACAGCATGAGTTTCTTGCCCAAAACAACCAGTTTTGGGGACAAAGGTCGAATTTTAAAATCAATCATCTTTGTCCATTAATTTCTCACAAAGATCAAGTTTCCTCACCTCCTATTTGGCCAAAATCCTAAAGCTTGCCAGTAAGCTGGTTCCACCTTTGTCCGCCAAGTTGAAGCTCAAAAGACCAGTATTTCAAATTTCCACATAATTGGTTCTACCTTTGTTCGGCAAAATTCAGTAAAAAAAGCCTGAAATTCCATTTTTTGCACTAAAGTGGTTCTACCTTTGTCCGTCAAATGATGATAAAAAGACCGGTTTTGGGACAAACCAGGAGAAATATCAACAAAGTTTTTAGAACCAAGGAACTACCTAGGAATTGAAGGATGAGGACGACGATAAGAAAAGACATTTTGTTGCTACGGTTACTTTGACAATCCAGTTACGTTAAAGAAAAATTTTTTGACAATCCAGTTGAAATCCATTAAAGAGATATTTGACAATCCATGATTAGAGAAAGTTTGACAGTCCAGTTGAAGAAAAAAATTAAGTAATTAGTTATTATGACATAATTCAGAACGTTTCGACTCTGGCTAGAGTCATCTTCAGCAAAGAAAATATGTGCACGAGGGCCTTTTAAACTAAAACGAAACACGGCATGCAGGAAGGGAGAAATACCTAATAAGGTAAAATAAACAACAAAACAAAGAAGAAAAAAAACAACCAGTACTAAAATGTGAGATAAAAAAAACAAGACCTAATAAGGCAAAATCAGAATAAGACCATGGGAATAGATCTAGACCTAGGAATTGCCGCTTTAAGACTACCACTTTTGGGATACTGCTGCTCTCTGAATATGATTACGACGGTAATGATGCCTGCAGGATAAACACTGGATTCACTGCGAAATGATGTGGGATTTTGGTGAGCAAGAAAAACCGGTTTTGGGACACTTGTGCCTTCATGGCTGCGGGTATCACTTTCTTTCGAAAAATGGTATTTGACCGAAACTACCGGTTTTCGGGACAGACATCGCCAGTGATTAAATTCTCCATCAAATCGAGAAAAAATAACAACGTAAATGTGTCATCAAAAAAGACCAGTTCTTGGGACGAAGATGGTGAAAAAGTCTTTCGTGAACTACCAGTTTTCGGACAAAGGTAGGACCATTGTCCTCAGTGTGACATGCCCGCCCTTGGCTGCACTCCTACTTAGCTTAAGTGCTGTGAATGCTGAAAAGTGCCACTGTGTGGTTACGTCATAGTTGTCACAGACTAGTCTCAAGAGATTAAAGTGTTCTGCCGTTTTTGTCACTACAATCTTTCATTTTGGAGATGGCCAACTGGGAATTTCACATACTCAGAATTCCAAACCCAGCCCAAAACAAGACTGCCCTTGTTGTAGGTAAATCAAATTTTATGCAATCATTCACCAGGATTGCATTCACCTGTTACCAGAACAAACCGCTCTACACTATCTCCGATTTATAATTGATTCTATATGCCCACATCTGCATCTGCACGTGAGAGGAATTTATAGCAAATACTTTGGAAAAGTCTGAGAAGCCTTATGGTTACTGTAACCCCTCAGACAGTGACTAAGGGATCAGTTATTATTAACGGCGGGTAGGAGGCCAGAAGATATCTTCATTGATAGTGAACATTTTTCATAACCCCTCCATTTCATCATAAAAGTTTTCAAGGACCCCTGCTCCTTTAGCTGTAATTTTTCGTGGCCCCCCTCTGTATCAAATTGAATGACACATTTCTTAGCAACATATCGTATGTTCGGATAACAAGTGACGCAAAAAGAACATAGAAATTCTTTCAAGAGAAAAAAGCAGTTCCCTAAGATTCATGATAATGTTTATTTATGATACTGTGAGGAGAAATGCAACGCTTTTCAAAAATCAAAGAAGGAGTTTTCGTTTCAAATAGCTCAGATTAGCTTTGTAGTTTCAATGGCCCCCTTTTTCAGACTTAAGATTTTTGGTGCCGCTCTTTTCACAGCCCGAAATTTTTGACAGCCCCTCTGAATATCTTCCAGCCCCGCACCCGGCATTATTAATGACTGGTCCCTAAAAGTTTGGTTTTACAAGCTTTACTCTACAACACCTTGAAATAACAACTCTGAAACTATTAGCAATAATGCTCTGGTGATGCACCATGAATTTACTATATTGTTGCATGAAGTTTTCCTTCACCCATTATTGCTCTTGCTGTAACCATGTGAAACGAAATAGTAGGAGAACACAAAGGTACAGAGACGAGTGACGTGACTGGACGTATGGACGTAACAAAGTCCAGCAGGTCGCAACCTCTTGTTCGCATTGTATCTGGATGCGAGGCTGCTTGATTGCCCTTCAATAACGAAAAATATTGACCCTTATTTTAGCGGAGACACGATATCAAACAAGTTCAATGTGAATGAAAGACGAATTTCCTGACGACTGTCCTGGAAAGATACCTTTGAAGAAAGAGGCTATATGATGAATGCGGATTAAATGTTCTGAACTTAATGAAACTGATACGCAATGAAATTATCTTATACAAAGTCAAAGGAATGCTCATAAATCATGACTCTATTTGAAAGTAGTCTCAACCACGTCGTCTGAAAAAGCGATATTTAGAAACGGAGGATATGGTCTGAGGTCCAGTCCTCATTTCATCGACAATTTGGTGGTCAATTAAACTTTCTACGAGACTTAACCTTGTGCCCAGGACAACACGTTATCACTGTAAATCCAAAAATGATCCATATAGTCTTAACTCGAAGTTGAAGAGCGTATGGATCGGTGCAATGCTGTCAAGCGTTTTCTCCAAAGTAGGGCAGTGAAAATCTTGCTGCCGTACGAGAATTGCCCCCTTGAGATATCTCTATGACAATGTCACCATGATGAAGGCACTGATCAGCTGTTTTTAGGCCTTTGCCACAAGACCTTGTGGCTGCAAACCTTGAAAGATTTGACAAATTCTGTCGTGATTTAAGCTTCAGCAAATTTTAATGCTAGAAGTCTCTTAATTTGTTTCTTAATTTTCTTAACGCGTCAATATGAATTATCAATGTCACCTCTAACACTACTGCAGATATGTTCCTTGGCATTTACAGGAAGAATTATATTTTGAATTAATCATAGTTATAATTGCATGCTAAATGACTACAGTGTTGGTAATTATATATCCATTCTCTTTGTGGCATCATTTTTTGTAATTGTTTTGTTGTAATCTTTTGTAGTTGTGTAGTTGTTGTATTTTCATGAGAGTATATATATAGATACAAGGTGTCTCACAAAAATTGTTCGACGTTTGATAAAATATTGAATAATAAGGACAACATTAGTAGGCTCATGGAAAGATAACCCTGTTCCGAAGATTATGAAATAATTTTAAAGACAAGAATCAAGCAAATCGGTTGAAAATTCACTGAGTTATGAGCTCTCGGAGATAAAAATATGCGATAGCTGAGACCAGAGACTCCCCAGATTACTTGCATTGCAGAAAGCTGGAAGACGGAGGTAAGAGAAGCTTATCCAATGTCATACCTCTCGTTGATATCAGAGCAAACCAAATAGATTGTCTAAAGTAATTGATTTCTTGCGATCATTCTCAAAATTTCCTCAACACTGCGTAGTCCAAAAACAGTGGTTCAAAACATAATCGACCAAAGACTGAATCTCTTTCCTCAAAGCATCCACATGATTGACAGTTAGGTTATCGAAAACCTGTTTGAATCTCATTTGGTTCACCCTGAAATAATTGAGGAATAACAGCAACGACGGCCTATGGGGCTTTTACCAAAAATGCCATTTCGAGGCCTCTGGTTTCAGCTTTCGCACAAACTTGAACTTCAAAAGCTTGTAACTCCATGAATTTTTAGCGGATTTGCAAGATTCTTGTGTCAAAAATTGATTTAAAACCTCAGGAAAAGGGTGACTTGACCAAGGATGCATTTAGCGTATCGTTATTTTTTAGTATTTGATCAAACATCAAACAATTTTTTTGAGACACCCTGTATACGAATATATAAATATAGGAATAAAGAGTTTTCTGTTATGTGTAAAACATAAACGGGTCGCTGATAGTACTCAAGAATACAGGCTCAACAATATGGTTGCAATAATATCCTTTTTCATTCAACTTTTAAAAGTTTCTAAATACTTCTCAGACGTAATACTAGAGTTTTTTTTTTTAAAGTTTTGCCATCTTGGTACTAATTTCTTATCAACTATTTCCCTTAAAAAAACGTGTAGGCCAGAGCTGGGTGATCTTGCCCAGTGTTACATTATGCATTGTTGTTGGGTAAGGTCTATCGCAGGGACAAAAGGGACTGGGGTAATCAGTTTATGGCGGAAAGCATAGAAATAGGAGGGCTAGAATGCGCGGTCTATTGTTCCCATAGTTGTGCCGCACCACGTGTCCAACCACGCATTCTAGCCCTCCTATTTCTATGGCGGAAAGTAAGCCTGCAGTGAAAAATAACGACAGGGCATGGATGACTGGCTATTTTTATCTTGCAGGGTGATGGCATTTTGTGCCTCAATCAACTGCTTTATAATAAAACCATTGTCGATATGTTCATCACGAAGAGGACTTTCAAGTCGACAGCAAGTCCTATGCAACAAATACAGAAATCACATGGAGTTCATTGTTGATGGAAGTAAGATGGCATTGGATGAATGTCAAAGGCTATTTAAAGATAGAAGATGGAATTGCACATTTCCACTGAATCATATGAGAGGCTTCACACCCTTTATGCCAATTGGTAAGTTTCTACATGAGCACCACGATACACAAGACTTATTTGAATGCCCAAGGGGGTACTCCATAAGTTTCAATACGGGGGGGGGGTCCATGCCAACATTTGGGATCTGAAATTTTACGTTAAATCAATATTTGGGGTCTGTGAATTACAACGTGGACGAAAATTCAATATTTTGGGTCTACAAATTTGAAAAAGGAAGAATCGTGTAATTTGGTGCGGGTCTCCAAAATATTAGACTAAATATTTGGGATACCCAAAACATTAGGCATAGTATCTAGGAGTCAGCAATGAAATAGTGGCATGGGCCCCCTCCATATTTAAAGTTAGGAAGTACCCCCTGGGTTTGAATAGCCTGAACAACGCGAATGGCCTAAGCTGCTCTCATGGCGATTTGACTATAGACTACATACATAATTCCCTCTCACTTACGCTTGTTTTTGTTGTTGTTATCACATCAGGTTATACATGTTGAACGAATACAAGGAATCACGTCGTTAGTCTAATTTGACTACGTAGTTGATTTTTTATATTTAGGGAGCGGTCATTTTCAATCATGGGTACCGGAGCGGAGGATTTTTGACAGGGGTACGAATCACCGTTCCATTCTTTTTTGAGAGTACACAAATTTGAGAGCAATTTTTGTGGGTACGAAACTATTTTGCTCGAAAACACTAGTGGTGGATGGCACATGCCTGTCATATCCCCCCCAGGGCCTGCCACTGATTTTACAGTGGCGTCTTCGATAATAAAGTCTTTTCCAAGATAGTAGCAATACAACCCCTTCATATTAAGATTTGGGTTCAAAAGACAATTTGATTGGTTCCAACTTGACATTAACATAATCCTTGGATCTGTGATTTCATTCACATGCCTCCTCTTTTCGTTTATCTGGTTTATAAATACATCTATCAAGTTTATCATCCCGCAAAACCAGGCTTTGTGAGAATTTGCAGATTTAACCAATTACATCATATGGAAATCAAACTGAATTTGCCAGATAAACTGATACATGGCCAAGAAAAACACAGATTCTTTTCTTAAAGGTATCGATTGTACATCATTGCCTTTAGGGAAAGGTGTTATACGCGATGTAAGATTTCCTCCAGGCGTGATAAGCTTCGATGATTGGCCATAGAGCCACGGTCCCTCAAGGTGAAGACGTGGTTTGAACAAGAAACATAAAATTTTATTCAATTTTATGACATTCAGTTACACATAACGTTGCCTTTACTAACATCTTGCTATTAGCAATGGTAAATATTAAATACCTCGCACCCATCTGCAAGTGGGTCTACAAGGCTTTTTGGATTTGGCCTAAAGACAAACTTGATTATTATTATTTTGTTGAATTTTGCACTGTTGGCATAGTCTAATATGTCAAGGCGTTCTAAAGTCATATAACTAGTACGATTTCTACTCAACTTTGAACTTGCTCAAGTCTCTCCCGTGTTTTTGCCTGGAAAATCTGCCACATGAAAAGGATCCAAATGTTACCACTGCGTTGGAGAGATGGGAAACCTCTGCGAAGCTCTCTCTTTCGGTCACAATTTTGTTCTTTGATGCGGAAGAGACGTGGGCAATTCCTGCTTAACTTCAGCATGAAGTTTGGCCGCAACTGAAATAAAATCAAACTGGTACATATTTATTCTTATCTCTTCTGCTGTCATCTTCCATAGGACAAACTTCATAATACTTCAGGCTGCCTGACGATAGCTGTCCTTTTGTCAACCTCATGATCACAGCCTCTTTTCCACTCAGATCAAAAACCGGCTTTTTTAGCCAGAAAGACCAGACATAAAATAGGAAAAGCTTAAATATTGAGCTGCTCTCTAAAACAGAGTAAAGTATATCAATAAGCTGCCATGTTTACCATCGGCTCTCACAATCCTACTTCTACGAAAACGAGGCTAATCCAACAGAACGGAACAAAACATATAAACGAGGCTATAAAATAAACGAACAATAAATGAAAGTAGCTATACAATATCACTCTCATTTTCTATTTGTTCTCTTGTACATTGTTTGAGCATAAAGCATTTGGATGCTATTTGTTTTTACCGTTCTTTCTTGATCTGCCAGTCTTACTTCTCCCTTCTCCTAAAGTTTGTTGTTGTGGATGACAGAACGTAATTTCAGGTTCGATTGCCTGAGCTTCGTGTTGATCGTTGGCAGGGTCGTCGACTGGGCCTGGTGGAGGTGGTGGTACGTAAACTTCATCAGGGGCGTGGTTGTTGCTTCCTGGATGCGCTGGGGGTTCATTTTGGGTGGCACTTGTGTCATTATTTCTACGTCTCGTGTTGCTTGGCAGGTCATATGCTTTATTACAGGGCTGTGGTGTGTTTTGGGCAGGTCTGGAATGAGGTAGCATGGTTTGAGCAGGCTGTTGATATAACTTTATTTGTGATGCATGGCGAATTATTGGCTGCCTTGGACGTTTTGTATCGCATGAAAGAAGTGTGTATTGTGTTCCCTTGACGTCTATCACAATATACGGAGTTTTTTCATAGAAAGATTGGAATTTTGTCTTCCCTTTGAAGCGCATGGCCAGGACTTCGTTGCCTTGAATGATGTTGGGATATTTTCTCCATCTGGACGCATTTTGCTTGGCATTTGCTTCGGTTTTGCGTTCTTTGTCGCGTTTTTTGGCTTCTTTGATATGTTGCTCTGTGACGGGGGGCCTTTTCGGAAATCTGGAGTGGTAGCCGCCTCGAAAGAGCACGTCGCCGGGGGCGAGTCCTGTTGCTGGGTGTGGTGTAGAGCGATAGTCGATTAATAGGTCATCCACTGCTTCTTGCACAGGTTTGTTTGTATCAAGGGCGACTTTAACTGCTTTACCCAGTGGCTTCATAAAACATTCAGCCTCATTTCCCTGGGGATGGTAAGGGTAAGAATGTTTTACCGATATTCCTCTTGCGGTGGAGAAATTTTTGAATTCCTGGCTGTTGAAGGGTGGGCCGTTGTCAGCTTTGTGTTCTAGTGGGTTTCCAAAGTTGTTGTAGGTAGCTCCTAGGGCTGGGAGCACGTGTCGAGCACTTGTCGAACGAACTACTTTCGCATCTGGAAATCTGGAGAGATTACAGCGGCTGACAAGGATGTGAGATGTGTCTGGTAGGGGCCCGAACAAGTCAAGGGAGACAGAATCCCAGGGGTGATCTGGTATGGGTGTGCTTGAAAGGGGCACTTTGGTCGGGTTTCTTGTGTGTATTTGGCATTCGTGGCAGGTTTCGAGGCGATTTTTGACGGCATTGTCTAGGCCAGGGAACCAGAAATGGGCACGGATGCGTCGTTTTACTGCATCTTGTCCTGCATGTGATCCAGCATGTGCCAAAGAAATGATCTCGTCATGGAGTGACTGTGGTAGTAGAATTTTATCACCTCTGTAAATGATGTCATCTGCGCCAATAGAAAGTTCACTAAAGGTTCTATAGAAGCCCTTTAGTGTTGGATCATTTTGTGGTGCTTGACCAAGTGCTATGAAGTGGCGTAGACGTTCCAATTGTCTGTCATCGAGTTGCGCTTGATGCAGACGCTGCTCTGAGATGGTAGTTCTGATTGGCTGATGAAGAAGAAAGAGAAGTTTCTGATGCTCTTTTGCTTCTTCTTTAATACATGCAGGCAGTTTGTCAATGGGAATGGCATGTCTACTGGTGTAATCTGCTGGGTTGTCCTTTCCTTTACGCCAAACAACCCGATGGTTGATGTCTTGGTGGCGAAGAAGGATGCGTTCAATGCGAGATGGTGGCTTTCTTTTTGAAATCCACAGTGATACCAGAGGCTGCTGGTCAGTGATAATTGTAGCTGGTGGGCCTCCAACAAGAATGTGTCGAAACTGGCGAAGACCGAAGTCAATTGCTGTTGCTTCCAAATCAAGTTGTGAGTAATTTTTCTCGGCATCTGTGGTGGTGCGTGATGCTATAGCAACTGCTTTTGTAGCATCAATGGAGGCTCCTTGGGTGAGGATTGCAGAGAGGCCTGTGTAATGGGCATCGACAAAGATAAAGGTTGGGGCATTTGTGTCATAGTGTCGGAGTAGGACATCTTCATTGAAGGCCTTCTTGAGATTTTGGAATTCAGTCTCATGGGCCTCTGACCACACAAATGTATTGATATCCCTTGTTAGCTCCCTGAGGTTGGCTGTAGCTGCTGCAAGGTCTGGAATAAATTGCCCATTTGAGCGAATCATGCAAAGGAATGATTTAACTTCATCTTTGTTCTGTGGTCTTTCTGCATGGCGTACTGCTTGGACTTTCTGTGGATCTGGTTTGATCCCGTCTTTCGTGACTTGGAATCCCCAAAATGGAATTTCTGGGGAAGCAAGGATGCATTTCTTTGGACTGACTGTTAGTCCTGCACTTGCTAGAGCAGAAAGGACACGTTCCAGAGAGGTGTTGTGGCTTGTGATGTCCGTTGCTGCGATCACAATGTCATCTTGAATCACTGCAGCATTTGGTATGTTTGCAAGAATGGGGCGAAGCCTTTGGTTGAGTTCTCCGGATGCTGGCAAAGTACCCATGGTTAGGCGTTTATATCTCATGAGGCGGTCACCGGCACGAAAAACCGTTAGTGGGCGGGATGCTGCATCAAGTTCAAGTTGATGAAATGCTGTTTTGAGATCCAGCTTGCTGAAAATCGATTTTCCATTGAACATGGGCAGGATGTCTTCTACACGAGGTATCGGCAAGTGGGGGTCTTCGAGGGCTTGGTTGAGGCCCCTCAAATCCACTGTGATTCTCATGTTTCCATCTGGTTTGGGGACTAAAACTGGATTGGCAAACCACGTTACTGGCCCATAGTGCTGTTCTATGACATCATCCCTTTCCATCTCATGAATGATTTTCTCAAAATTGGGTTGAAGTTGGTATGGGATTTGTCTTGGTGGCTGAATCACAGGCTTAGCATTGGGTTTCAGATGAAAGTGTACAGGGCTTGCTTTTAATTTTCCAAGACCCGTGAAGACATCTTCATACTTTGATAGGATACTTGCAACTGATTGCTGAGATTTGTTCTTGAGGTTGTCAAAATCATTGTTACAAACTTGGTTTTGAGTGTTGTGGCTGGAAATTGCACTGACTTGACTGGGAGGGCCATTGAAAGAGATAATTCCTAGAGCTTCAGCTAGTTTGCAAGAGATCAGGTTGCAAGGGTTACCATGGAGATCCCTGTCACCAATGACAACCCATGTTGCTTTCTGTGTTGTATTGTTCCATGTGGTGTCTAGGGTGATTTGGCCTTTAGGGGTTATGATTGCGCTTCCATATGGTTGCAGAGTGACGGGAGTGCGGAAAATTCTCCAGATAGTTTTGGGCACATTACTCTCAAGGAGGATATTGACCTCTGCACCAGTGTCAATGAGTGCCTGGATTTTTGTTTTTCCTAGGCTGATTTCTGCTTTCTTGTGACTGCTTGAGATGGTGTGGATTTTTTTGAGGGAGTCCTGCTTGATGGATGTGATTGTGGAAACCCCTTTTACCGTTTTAAAGCAGACAGCAGAAAAATGGCCCTTTTTCCCGCAAGCATTGCAAAAAGCATTTTTAGCTGCGCAATTTGGGCCTCGATCGCAGTTGCTTCTGCCACAGCCCGCACAACACATAATTTTGTTTGCACCCTGGGGAGGTTTAAAATTATCCTGAAAATTCTCCCTTCTTTGGGCTTTTTGGGAGTATTTTCCCCCTCTTTTACCAATTTTGTTTACTTGTGCATGCTGGGGGTCTTCATTTTCAACACAGTTAACATGAAAAGAGCTACTAGGAGATTCAGAGTCCATCAATTTGGTTGCTTCTTCAGTGGCTTCAATTTTTCTTGCTGTTGAAATCAACGAGGCCAAATCATGTTCCTTTTCAAGTGCATTTTCTCTTATACTAGCAATGTTGGTACCAATTATTATTTGATCTCTTATCAAAGTCTTATGAATTTGATCTTTCTCAGTACAGGATGTGTTTGTACATTTGAATGCACATTTATCAGCATGTTGGCAGATTTTATTGATAAAAGCATCAATTTTCTCACCTGGTTCTTGTTTGAGCTGGTGGAATTGGTAATGAAGGAGTACCTGGTTTTGAGCTGGCTGGTATCTATCATGAAGCTTTTTTACCTTATCATCAAAATCAGCAGATTTTATTTTGGCCATATCTTGGTTGTATTCAGCTTTAAGATCAGTTTTTAATCGCTCACCTGTGAAAGCACACATTCTAAATACCTTTGCTTGGTGCTCTTTCTTTTGTGCGTCTGTAGCATCCTCTTTGAGTTCACCTATCGAGGCAACATCGTACCACATTTCCCAGGACTCTATAAATTCTGTAAAGGCTTGTAGCGTGTTTCCATCGTGTTCAGCAGGGTCAAAGTGTGGAGTCCCATTACTCTTGGCAAGTGGGTTCATCTTTAACGAAGGTATCCCGTCCTTTTCGCCAGTTAAAACAGAGTAAAGTATATCAATAAGCTGCCATGTTTACCATCGGCTCTCACAATCCTACTTCTACGAAAACGAGGCTAATCCAACAGAACGGAACAAAACATATAAACGAGGCTATAAAATAAACGAACAATAAATGAAAGTAGCTATACAATACTCTCCTTGTTTGTCATTTACTCACGGAATCCTACTAAGTCCCGCTTCGGTGCGGGGCAAAAAGGGTATCCCATGTTTCCCATGTTTCGGGGAAAGGACCACAGGACATGGGCAATATGCATTGTTGAGGTGGCCTAAATCATGATAAAAGTTGTATTTTCTCTGCTACGGGACTGCAAGAAAAGGTTGATTATGCTGCTTTTCCTTCGTTCTTCTATCCTTACAAAAAGGACTGCATACCGCCATAAAACAGCATTCAAACAAACACCAAAGTTTCTCTCCGGAGCTCTTATACAGCGATATGTGTCATTTCAAACTTAGACTGATGACAATGAGCCTCTTGTTGCCCTGTGCTCTTTGACTTGATGATTACGCTTCAAGCAATAGAGACTCATAGTATTACTCTGAAAAACTTGGCCCTATTTAGGCCCAAACTTCGCAATTCCTCCAGTACCTATCAGATTGCGAGATTTGTGAATTGCTATTGTTAAGATGTAAATGTGATAGAACTTTCGATTGGATGGAAGAATTGAAAACACTCCCACGGGATGGAGATTCGAAGCCGTAATTGTTTCATAATTGCATTGATGATTGAAGAAAATAGGGCCAAGTTTTTCACTGTTTCATTATGAGTCCCTCTTGAGCAAGGTTAATCGCAGGGATATAAGGGACTCATCGTCATAAGTCTATTTCAAACTCCCACTCAAAATCTTGAAGATTGGTCTGACTTTTTACATATGTCCCCTAACTTTTACTGAGCCTTAAAGATAAGTTAGATAAGAAATTAATAGGTCTGAGTGGAAGTTTGAAATGAAATGTATAGGGGCTCAGGCGCATGAATTTGGTCTGTATACTGTGCTGGTGGCGTTCAATCATTGTTGTGATTTGAGAAGAATGAAAGAGAAGCAACATTATCAAGTTTTTCTTGTTTTTCTCACAATCCCTTGGAAGAAAAGCAACACTTTTAGTAAGAATACAATTTTGGTCATAACATAGGCCACAGCGACGGCCCATGATAAACTAAAGTAAAGAATTTTACCTTCCTTGAGGTTGACCTTTGCCACAGCCCCCTGAATAGCAGTTGTAATGGGGACTGATGGGGTTGCCATGCCTTAACGCTCTATTAAGCTATTGGAGTCCTTGTTTGATTTTGGACACTCAAGAAGGGGGCTCAATAGAGAGGAGGACTTATTCACAAACTCAAATGATATGGATACGAATGATTGCTTTTCAGTTCTTTTACTCCACATTCTGCGAATTCAACATACAATTGTTCGAGTCAAATGCATAGATTCGGCACAGTTTTTATCTCTAACCAAATAAAGAAAGGATACGAGCTTGTTAAGCTAAATAAACGGAGAATCTTTGGTAATTTGTGGAATTTCATATGAGAGGGGAAGGGCTTATTAGAGAGGGGGTTTGATAGAGACGGGGTTAAATGAAGCTTTGACGGTACACGTTTTTTTTATAAGAAACTAGGATCAGGCCATAGTACTAAAAGTTTCTTAATTTCGCATGAAATTTTGTCCATTTTAGTACTAAAAGTTTCTTAATTGGTTTCTTATTTTTTGAATGCAGAATTAGCAATGTGGTTGCTAACACTGCGGCAGATATGTTTCTTGACATTTAAAACATTATAACGGAATAAACAGTGTTCTTTTATGTTGAAAACACAAATTTTTAGATAATGTTGCTCAAGAAGAAAGGTTCAACGATCTATTTGCTATTTTATCCATGCTTTTAACTTTGAAAAGTTTCTTAGTATTTCTCAGACGTAGTACTAGAGTTTCTTGAAATTTTGGCCATCTTAGTACTAGTTTCTTATAAACCAGTTTCTTATCAAAAAAACGTGTACATGGAATAGAATTCCTTAAAGGGAGTACAAAGACCAGCATGCTTTGCGCGAAGTCAGCGACCTGCTTGCCACAGCTTCCAGAATAACTGACTGTACGAAATTCTCAAAAACCAAAACAAACGATCGCAAAGGCTGCTGGTCTTTGTACTCCCTTTAAACAATTTGTTTCGTTGCGTAACTTTTCCTCAAACGGACTTGCATGAGTTTTCATATAGATCAAAGTTTGCCAAAAGTTCGTCAATGGTATGTAACTTTTATTTGATTTTTTTTTCATTTTTCCTAGGCCATAGAGAGGCAGCATTCGTGTATGCAATCATTGCAGCAGGAACTTTTCACGCAATTAGCAGAGCTTGTATGGAATCAAAAATAACATCTCACTGTCATTGCAGCCAAGAACGAAGACCCGCTGGCCTCAAAAAGTCTTTCTTATGGGCCGGTTGTGGAGATAATTTACCATATGGTTACAAATTCAGTAAGACGTTCGTTGACGGGAAGGAAGAACTGACTGCGGGAGGTACGCAGGACATTTCGCAGATCTCGCGAGTGTTGATGAATTTACACAATAACGAGGCTGGGCGCCGGGTAAGACATGTTACTGCTTGCATTTACATCTAAGGTGTATTAAAAGATTTCATTTTGCGCCTTATTTCGTTTTACGCATTAGATATGTAATTTGATTGCCGTCGTGCAGTCAGGGTCTACTTAGGGCATCTACCATTGTGATCGAAAGGATTTGTGTGAAAAGTCGCAAATTGAATCCGAGTTTTGCGCATGTAGTATTGTGAGTCGTAGTTAGGGCGTCCACTAGGAATTTCAAGAGCGACACGATGTTGTAATCAATCTGCAAGGTGACCAACAAAATTTGGAGAGTGAATATACGATTACGGAAAGGATTGCGTCAGGGGTCATTTGACCAGAATGCATTGCGTTCTGAGGTGGAATCATCGGGGATTCTACAGAAGTTGCATCATTCAACGGAATTTACTTGGTCTAATGTTCCCCCACCGACGCCATCTTTTCGGTAATGGTCTATTTCTGTTTGAGTGAGTCAATAGGAAGCATAATTTTAAACTTTTGTAGCTAAAGAATGGAAAAGCTTTCTCCTGGAACCTTAGAATGTGGTCGGTTTTTTTATGGTGCATGGGCATTAGGAAATGCTGAAGTTGTTGTTCCAATAGCAGTTTTGTTCCTCCCTGTCTCCCAGTGCCCGGTTTTCCCTCTATCCATGTGTCCTGAAATTTGAATCAGTGACAGCAACTTTAAAGGGCATGGGGCAAAGAGAGAATAAAACTGTCACAGTAATTACATGGTTGGTGTAATATTTTTATCATCTTGATGAATACCTAAAATATAGTTGTTTGCTTTTAGGCTCTGATGGACAACTCCTTTGTACAGTGCCGATGCCATGGTTTATCGAAAGGTTGTTCAACGAAGACATGCTATCGACAACTAAAGCCGTTCAAAGTTGTCGGGAAAGCCTTGAAAGACCAATACTCAAGTGCAATTGAAACTGAAATTTCACAGAAGAGAACAACGAAAAGTGACGGTGACATGGAACTGAAATTACGCGAGAAATACCCACAGTATCAGAAAGTGTCTAAAAAGGATTTAGTTTATTTGAAAAACTCCCCAGACTATTGCACGAAAGATCTGAGACTAGGCTCTCATGGCACCAAAGGGAGACAGTGCAACCGAACTTCTCAAGGGCTCGATAGTTGCCAGTTGCTATGCTGTGGCCGCGGTTACCACGTAAAAAGACAACTGACGCGGGACTCTTGCGCATGTCAGTTTATTTGGTGTTGTCATCTGAAATGTCAGACTTGTGAAGTAGAGAAAAATGTACACTATTGTAAGTAGCATAGATATCCCAATTGGAGGAGCCTCGGCGAACTCCGATTGGAGTTCTTCGAGCCTCCTCGGAGCATCGAGATCGCTGTGCGGGGCACAGCTTGTTATTACGTTCTCAGTAGAGATGCATTCCTATTGGCTATTCCAACCCGCTCTTGACAGCAATAAATCAAATACCCGTATATGTAGCAGCCAGCGCCCTTCTTGCCCTCAGTATTTTACAGAAAGACGGAAACTGGTTTGACGCACTGCGAGGGAGGGTGCTGGGTGGGCGCACAGCGATCTCGATGCTCCGAGGAGGCTCGAAGAACTCCAATCGGAGTTCGCCGAGGCTCCTCCAATTGGGATTTCTACCTCACCTCCTCTTCGCATCGAGGCTCGCTGTGCGGGGCACAGCTTGTTATTACGTTCTCAGTAGAGACTTCAAAGTACCCGCGCGTGGGTCAAACCAGAGTGCGTAAACAAGTCCAGCGCCATCATAAATCTTATAACGACAGTTGAGAAGTCAAAAATAGACCCTACATTGGTGTACTGAGAGCATAAATCACAAAATGTAACGTGTGAAGGCCGATATTTAAAGATAATGACAGCAATAAATAATTATGTGAAGTCGTGAAAGTTCTTGAAACTGATTGCCTTTGCAACATCCTGCGAAGGTATGAAGCTATTTCTTCGACAATAATGTTTATTAAAAGTACTCAAACGTGACCAATCACCAGCTCGCAAGATGCTTTCCAGCGGAGCATTGTTGCGTAAAGCAAAAGAAGAAGTAGCCCCCCGTACACTATGTGCTCCGAAAACGGTGACATTGATTCCTGCAGACTGCAACACACAACGAATCCAGCGAGCAAGAGTGTCCGTCTTTACAGATTGATGCGGGGGGCGCCAGCTTAGGAACAATTTGGTACTGTTATTGCTTTCAGTCGAACTTATACGAAATTGTCGAGTTTTCTCCAAATACAATCGGAGCAAAGAAGTAGACTGCAAACGATCATCTTCTTGTGTTGGTGGCAATGTTATGATAAAGCAAGGTCTTTGGCGTTGCACTTTGAGATCTTCAAAAATGTAAATATACGTTGCATTGGTCTCGAACTTGATACAGCGATAATCAATTAGCGAAAGTGTGTGAACTCTTTGAACAGAGACGCAAATAAGAACAGTAACAAGCTTTAACGATATGTCTTTCAACGATGAACTGGAGTTTACTTTCCATCCTGCAAGATAGTTTAACAAGTCTTCAGCGTTCCACAAAGCAGGATACTTCGATGTTGGATTGCGCAGATTCCTTACCCCATGGATGAAGCGACAAATAAGCGAGTGTTTGCCGATTTCAACATCTGGGTATAATACAGAAAGAGCACTTCTTGCTTTATTAATCTGCGAAAATCCGATACCTTTTTCGAACAGGAAAGTCAAGAAAGCTAGTACAGTTATCACAGAGGGCCGATTGGAATCGTAGCCCCGTTGAGCACAAAATAATAACCACTGGCGAATAATGGATGAGTAGTTTTTCTGCGTATTCTGTTTCCAGCTGACCTGGAGGATTTCAAGTGTTTTTGTCGAAATTTCCTCTGAAGGTAATTGTTCGCTGACAATTTGCATACCATTAGCTGCAGACCTGGTAGCAATGGATGTGTTTCTTCTGGCTTTCCTGGGCACCTGAGCAATGAAGGAAGGGACGGTAAAAGTAGTGGCCGGTCAATTAGAAACTCAGATACTGCTGGAAACCAAGGTTGGCTAGGCCAATACGGACAAACCAAAATTATAGAAGACGAAGGATGTTTAGGAAGTTTATGTAACACTTTGCTAATCTGATTAAATGGAGGAAAGGCATAACCGAAAATGCTCTCCCATGACTGAAGGAAAGCATTGACCCCAGAACATGAAGGATCTGGACGCCATGAATAGTATTTCGGTAATTTTCGATTTAATCTGGAAGCAAATAAGTCTATATCGGGCAAACCAAATGTTTCACAAATTTCCGCAAAAACTGTGTCATCCAAACTCCACTCAATATTATCTATGAATTTTCTAGACAGTCTGTCTGCTAAGATGTTTTCAGTGCCGGGAATGTGGACTGCATTTAAGGAAACATTGTTATCAATACACCAGAGCCAGATTTTTCGACTCAGATAATTAAGAGATGGATTACGGCAGCCACCAAACTTGTTTATATATGAAATGGCAGTAGTATTATCGCAATGAAGACGTAGAAAGTGGCCTTTTATGTGAGTTTGAAAAGAAAATAATGAAAACTGGATTGCTTGAAGTTCTAGGTAATTTATGTGTTTGAAGTTCTCTGATGGTGACCAGCGACCACCAGTCTGGAATAAGAGGTGGCCTCCTCGGTATAACGTTGCGCCCCAACCGAGTTGACTCGCATCGGTAAAGATTTCGAATTGCCACTCGTTTAAGCCGAGTATATTAGTAATAATGCGCCCATTTTGTTGTTTTACCATGGTCACCCACCAGTGCAACTCTGAGCGAACGTTTTTGGAAAGATAAACATTAGCATCATAGCTTTGCAAGCGTCTTAATTGTTGAGTTTTATAAATCTCCAGGTAACGAGTGTGAAGTTGACCAAATCTAACACCTAGACATGAAGAGACAAGTATGCCAATAACTTTCGCAAATTCACGGATAGAAACCATACACTTTCGCAACAAATGTTTACACTCTTTCTCGATTTTCAGGATTTTTTCTTGAGGCAAACTCACAGTATAATTTTCGGTGTCAATTATAAAACCGAGGTGAGTGAGTCGTTTTGAAGGGAGAAATGAGGATTTTTGTTGATTTACCGTGAACCCAAGATTTTCGAGAAATTTCTTGGCATGTTCTGTCTCCTCAATTAAGTCTGAGGGAGAAGTGTTCAGATACAAAGAATCGTCGATATAATAGGTACAGTTTATTCCCTCATGTCTGAGACGGGAAAACACAGGTTTCATAACCTTAGTGAAGAAAAAAGGTGCCAAGCTTAATCCAAAACAAAGACATACGAACTGGTAGAGTTGATTTCGCCACTGAAACCGGAGATATTTGCGAAACTTCCTTGCTATAGGAAGGGAGAAATACGCATCTTTTAAATCAAGAGATGTCATGAACGCATCTTTGCGAACAAGGGGCAAAATTGTTAAAAGATGTTCCATCTTAAAGTGAATGCGTTTTAGATGCTTATTTAGCCCTTTTAGATTTATTATTGGTCGCAGACCACCTGTCTTTTTTGGGCGAGTGAATATATTAGAAACAAATTGTTTCTTGGTATGCTTCACGGGGATTATAGCCCCTTTAGTAAGCATACTTTCAACTTCTTTATCGATACATAAAGTTTCCTCGCGAGAAAACAAAATTGGCCTGGGTGGCTGTATCTGTGCAGGAGGAGAAAGAAAAATAAGGCGAATCCCTCTCACAAGATTCAGTATGAATCTGTTTTTGGTAAGCTTGCACCAATTATGAAAAAAGGATCTAGTCTTGCCCGTTACCTGTTTCACTGCTGAGGAGCTTTCTTGAAGGCAGGACGAAACTGGCTGTTCTGAGGTTGAGGACGATTGCTGTTCTGCGCTGTCCGAGCTCTCCAAGTGTTGTTGAAGTGGCCTCGGTAGTTTAAACGGTTTTGAGCGTGAAACTGACGTTGAGGCTGCGTTTGTGGACGAACTGAAAACTGCCTTGAAACTTGTGAGGTATTACGGCCCGGGGCCATCGATCGAGTAAGCTTTTGGGAAGATTGAAGTGTCTTAGCCGATTCCAAGACATTATCTCCAAACAAGTATTTGGTAACCTGTGTCTTAGGCCCGCAAAGCGAGTGATAGCGGGGGTGAATTGCCGGCTTCAACATATCTCGTCGGCGATACGAGGATTCAAGAAAGGCATTGCCTAGTAAAGCGACAGAATCGTCAAGCTTTTCATTTAGTTCCTTGAAAAGCTTAGGAAACTGATCAGGGTGCGTATTGAACTGCAAAATGAGCTCCTTCACCTGAACAACACCGATGAGGCCTTTCGTGAGCAGTTCTTGGGCATTTTGGAACCGTTTATCATGCTCTCGTGCCTCCTTGGGTAAATTCGCCCACAGGTGGGGGTGTATAGTAGGAACAGAAAGTGCTGGGCAGTTTTCGGGTCTTTTAAGTTTCGCTTTGAGTTGCGTAAGCTCCGTTGTAAGGATCCTTTTTCGTGCACAATCCTCGACAAAGGTCGCATAACTGTCGGAAATTTTTGGACCAACAGGTTGATCGCCCTGAAAAGTGATTTTAGCGCAATCACTTGACGTTGTAGTTGTAGATTGTGCAGGGATTTCCGGCAGAGTTATCTCCGGATTTTCAAATGAAGGGACAAATTGTCCCTCATTCGACGCTCCTGACAGTACACTTGCAGCGCAGTTAAAAGAAGTGCTTCGTTGCAGGTCTGGCGGCAAGTCAACAGTCAACAAATTACTTGCAGACGGAGCGTTAGTGTGCGCGGAGAACTGATCTCCCGACACATTGGGAAACTGATTCCCATCGTACAACCCTTGAAAATTGTCATCGACAGTGGAAAACTGATTTCCATTATTAGCGGTGGGAAGGTCATTCCCGCCTTGGATGGGAAACTCATTCCCGTCTGTCTCGTACATGCGATTAAGGCGCATGGGTGAGATAGATTGCGTGGCCGTGGAAACGTCTGTGACCGCAGGAGTGCTCCGCTCTTCGGAGCTTTTCTGCAAACAAATCCTTTTTGAGGCAGGCCCCAAAGTTTCGCGAAATAAAGTCAACAAATTCGATACCTCGGTTTGCATACCGCTGACGGTAGATTTCAGTTCGTCAAACTGAGAAAAGGAAACGATCTTTCTCTTTGTGGATGTTTTGCTGCTAGGTGGCTTTGTACTCGAAGTTTTTTGTTTTTCCCCGGACGACGGCGTGACATCTTCGTCGATTAGTTGTAAATCTTCGGGTGTCTCCATGATAGCTGTCTTGATTCTTCGAGCGAATTGAAACGGCGCTCAGAAAATACTGAGGGCAAGAAGGGCGCTGGCTGCTACATATACGGGTATTTGATTTATTGCTGTCAAGAGCGGGTTGGAATAGCCAATAGGAATGCATCTCTACTGAGAACGTAATAACAAGCTGTGCCCCGCACAGCGAGCCTCGATGCGAAGAGGAGGTGAGGTAGAACTCAGAGAGCAAGCCATAGGGATGTATTTATTGAAATAGTGATCAGTGTGATTTCATGGCAAACGAAAGCACGGTGCGCAGATAGCACTACTATCCAAGAGTGGACGCAGGCAGCCAAGATAAAGTCCTGAGAAGATACAATACATATTCCCATTGGGGAAGTATTACTATTAGCAGTATGAGATAGACTAAGCCCCACTTTACATGTGATGGTACAACCCCTGATCTGCACGAAAAGTATAGTGCATAGGGCCACCCCCACGCTTACACTGCCCCTGCTAATCTTTAACACTCGTGTCGGCTCTGGATCAGTGTAAACGTTCTTGAACTGTAATAACTATGTATCGGATAAAAAGTGAACCGGCATAGTGTAAATGTTGTCTAAAAGTTAGTATGCAAGCTATAATGGGGACGTGTGCCCACATGGACGTAGGAGCGGGGTCAGATCTAAAGCATAGACAGCGTGGCCACGCCGACCAAACGAGAAAAATCGTCCTCGGTTTTTATGTCCGCATTTTAGAATTTCACGCTGGGAAAATCTAAAGCGCAGATAAAGATTTCGCGGACCAGGAATTAAGTGTTCGTTACTGTACTAATTGCTCAGTGTTTCTCCGAAGTAAACACTTTCTCTTTGCATCATTTCCTCGTATTGCACAAATGCTGAGCTTAAGTAGTGATAGGCGAATTGAAACCAGCCAAGAGAATCGAATAAGTGCATTCCTTAATTCAGTTGTCAATCATTTTCCCTTCGTCGATATGTTTCTAGCTTCATTACAGCCATTCGGCATTTTCAGGCAGGAACTTGTCCACGGTTTTCTTTTCCGCATCTTAGAATTTCACTCTGGGTAAAATCTAAAACGCAGACAACGATTTCTCGGTTGGTCCGCGTGTCTACGTTTCAGACTTGGCCGTAGGAGAACCAGGGGCGGATCCAGCCCGAATTTGAGGGAGGGGCAGCCTGCAGAGAGGGGGCATAAAGTATGATTGAAAGTAAGCTCGCCGAAGGCGGGCGAAAATTTTTGGACATCTCATTGAGAAAATTCTTTGGTTTTTCAATTAAGTAAAATCATGATTTGTATGTTTGCCCCAAATTCTGATCGAAATAGTCAAAAAAGAGTGTTGTAGGGTCACGATGAGGGGCGCACTTCTCGCCACAAAGGGGGATTTATGAAATTTTCCCATATTTTTTTCTTGGGTAAATCTTGGAGAAACGGACACTTTCGCAATGGAAATTTCCGTTTCCCTTATGCTTCCAAGAGCAACTTGTGCGTTTCCCCAAAATTTTCATGTAGAAACAAAAGGGAAATTATGATATTTTGTAGCTTTATGAAATGATAAATCATTAGTTTAAGGGCCAAAGAAGAAAATGTCAAGTGATGCCCAATTTCGGGATCTGCTGCAAGGAGCTAGGGGGCTAAAAGTTACGGAGTTTTGCTCATATGTGCGCAGTTTCTGTACTGTCGTGCCCCATCAGTTCTTTACACCCCTTGTCTGCTACGAATGCAAATACGTGTTGTTGATAGAAAGGATAATTCCACAGTTTGCAAGTATTTTGGTATAACACAATGAACTGTAAAAAGGTAAAAGGCCTTTTTGTAAATTCCTTTTGCACATACTCGCTCTTGTCTGGTAATAGATTTACTCCACGACAATGTACCCAGTGGTGATATGCAGCAATAGTGAATGAGTAAACCAAGTAATAAATCAATTATTAAATGGTAACCACTGTTTCCTTTAAGATTTACAGATTCTTTGTCAAATCCTACGCGATAGTCTGGGGTTAGTTTAGATGACGTATAGTATATAAACCAGACAACAACATGCGATTGTAAAGGACATGCATGCTAGGCGTAGTGGGAAGAATGTACCACGCTATGACCTATTAAATTATGTTGAATAGACTGTGGAAATCCTCACGTATTATGTTAATATATTCCACCATCATGTATCATTTCTGAATGTTGCAGTTTACTTTTTTAAACCAGTTTGACCAGATTTCTGTCGCAATAGGAAGAGTAATTACGTTGATGTATGTATTGTGAGTAATTTGACTTGTTTGTTGCTGTTGTCTACCGAGCCTCGGACCAAAGGTAGCAATGGGCACCTGTAATCATGTGCATTAAATGCTGAAAGCACTAGATTTGTCTCGGATGACAGAACAGAACATGAGTAAAATGACGTAATCGAGCAATCTGAAATAAGGAAGTGTTAAAAGAGATAAGCATTTTGAAACGATAAGTCAAGAGTTTAAGGCCAAAGAAACAAAATATCAAGTGTTGCCGAATTTTGGGATCTGTTGCAGGGAGCTAGCAGGGCTCAAAGTTAGGAGTTTTTGCGCATGTGTGCGCATTTTCTGCTCTGTCGTCTCGGGAAAAGATTCCGGCCGAAAATATCCGATGTCGCCAATGAAATTCTTCCGGACAAGTCTAAAATCTCGATAATTTTTACTCTTTGACGGCAATGGCAAGAACACTTTCTTCGATTTCGCTTTGTCAAATGCTGGGGCTGGGCTGCTGTAGTCTTTCTAGATAGATTTCACCCGAGATTCGCGATGATGCAAAAATGCTCATCCAGCACACTTAAATTGTTTTTCGCAAACATTTCATGTAACAGCTAATTTGGGAGAGATCTTTAAGAAGTGTCCCAGTTCTTATAGAACAATCTTCATGTTTCAATTCCAGTTCATAAAGGAGAGTGACCCTTCAGTCGAATGGTGATTTTTCAAACTACCAATGTATCATGTCACTTTAAAGCAATAGTAGATGTGCAATGTAAATAAAACGTATTTGATGATGATTTTCTATATCAACACAGTTATCATGAATGAAATGACGTGTATTGTAATAGCCAGTTTCTGTTTTCAGTATGTTCTTCTCGAAAGATTGGAGACATGAGGAACGGGGGTACCGTGCCCCTCCCAGGATTTTGCAGCTGACCTGTTCAACCTTTAACAATACCGTTCTCAATGCCCCTTTAAGGTTTCAAAGTCGGTGAGGTAACCCCTACAGGAGACTTGGTATTCATCTGCCTGCCTAGGTTGTGGGTTGCGACATTTTGTCCGAGTTGTAGTGGTAGTGGTGCCATGGTTAGTCAATTTCTTTCCAGGTTATGTATCCTGGTATTCCCTAGGTAAGTTATTCGTTGGCATAACTGGCTTATGTTAGCACTTCATGGCAACTTTAATATGAAAAACATGGAAAGAAGAATCGCAAAAAATACAAATCCATTCATGGTCTACAACTTCAATGAGACACACAACTGAAGAATTAATTTTCTTAAATAACGACGAACCCAAGTTATCTCATGCTTGGGATTTCAATCTTGTTTGGAGACGGATGGGGGTCGGACACTTTTGGGTTTAAATAAATAAACAAATAAATATTTAATTAATTGAAGCTAAGTCTCCATTTCGGAGCAGTTACCCAATGACTGGGTATGCGAAGCGTTGTCTAGTATACCTTTGGGTAAGCCATATTGTCAATATATTTTTGGGGTTGTTGATCAGGAAATTTGACAAGGTGAGTGGTAGGCTGAGTTTTCACTATAATATTCAGTGCAGTGGTCGAAAAAGCCATGAAAACTCTAGTATTTGTGTACCATGAAGCAATGAATACATTTTCGGGCTATAAAAATGTTCCAAATTTAGGATATCTTTGGGTTTTCAAAAATATGCTGTCTCTGACCTCCCCGTTATATAACTACAGAAGTTCCCTCCCTGGGCTCCCAGAGATAAATTTAACTAAAACCATTGATAAACGAATGTTGAAACAAATTCCCAACTCAAGCTACCTAACTGAAAAGCTGCAATGTTTCACTTACAAATAAAAATAAAATCTGGTTTTAACTTTAAACAATACATTCAACATCAACAACGTGTTAAACCGTTTAAAGTCAAACTGATGCTGAAAAAACTTTCTAGCGAAACCAGGGAGGGAGAAACGCAGAGAGAATTTGTGGGCCCCGGGTCGGAATGCAGCATGGGCCCCTTGTCAAATGAGTTACGAAAGGTACGCCGAAGGCGCACCCAACTAGGGGGTCCGGAGGCATGCTCCCCCGGGAAAGTCTTTAAAATTAAGGTTGCTACAATCGCTCTGGTCACTATTTCCGCTTCTAGATACAATCGTAAAATCATACAAGCTAGTCATCATACGATTAACAGTTAGTAAACAACCATCCGTATGGGCATCTTTTCTGGGATTCTACACACTTTTCAAACATCAAAAGCTGAAAAATATTGAATTTACTGAATTTCAACCCATATTTCCATTATTTTGAACGAAAAATGTTTTGATAAAAGCATTTGGTAGAAAAGTGGAAAGTCTAGAAGCCTAACAATCTCAAAAGGTCACCTTTCAATTTCGAGAATTATTAGCACTGGCCGTCGTCTTGAGACCCGCACTCGAGCCTTATTTCGAAAAAACTCAGTTTATTTATTTATTACTTATGGGCCCCTCATGGCTATGGGCTCTAGGTTTCTGACCCCCCTAACCCCCCCTCTCCTCGGCCCTGAACGAAACTTTGCATCGATTTTTTGACGGAAGTATGTTACCCAGCGTAATTTATTGTTAAAATAACAGAGCGACATTGGGCTTGATCAAGCTACCAATTATCATCCGAAAACCTAGAACTAAAGTAGGTAAAAGTAGTAAGCTGAATGAAAGCCTAAATCCATCGGTTTTCAACTCGCATCTGATGATCTAGATTTGTGATTCAACTCAAAAAACCAATGAACGTTGTACAATTGAGAAAAAGAGTCTGCATCGAAAAATATCTTGATACATTTTGTTAGGATATTTGAATGTCCATAGGGGTGACAGAAGCTCTGACGCTAAGCGATCAAACCTTTCGAAAAACAATGCCTGAAAATATAGCTCGATCAAGATTCTATTGCAGGGCCGCCGAGAGCTTTTCGAGGCCCAGGTCGGCGTAGGGACAAAGCCCAGGTCAGCCGAGGGACAAAGGTGTGAAATGAGGTCCACTGCAAGCGAAGCAAGCAAACAATTTTTTTGATCACGCCCTTAGCCTGACTCACAGACCAAACGAGGTGAGTCGGGCTGCAGCCTTTAAGATTGGCTTGAAAGGCATTTCAAAGTATTTCCTGCAGTCAACATTATGAGGTCCCTTAGATCCTGAGGCCTAGGGGCAAATTACCTCTGCTGCCCTCCCCCACCCTCCCCCCGTCGGGGGCCACGCCCATTTGTAAAACACGTAACATTTACGTGAGATACAGAGCACGACAACAGAGCTAAAGAGCTCGATCGTCGCTTCTTGCAAAGAAGCAGTAGAAAGCATGGGGATCAAGGCTTGTCCAGACTGCTACATTAGCATCATCATGCAGATATAAGGGGGAGGGGGGAGTTATTTATCTGCATTAAGCCTGATTTCCACACAGCGCGGCATTTTACGAGCTAGCGGAATTTTACACAATAAATGCTCGCTCAACCGGTACTTTCTTTCAATCTACACAATAAAATTTCTGCTCGCTGGCAAAAAGCCGCTATGCAAAAACAAGACTTAAAGCAGAGATAAAAGTTTTGGAGTTTGAATTTTCGTGAGATTTTGCAAATACGGCGAAAGCAAAAGCATGATTGCAACTGGATCCTTTCTCAATTTTGAGTTTATTTGAGCAAAGACGTACGTGGAAGTTGCAAGCCACTCTCTTGCAGTAGCTACACGTATTTTCATATGAGAAACTCCTTAAGACACTCAGACTCTCAGATCGCCAAAGATTTAAGAAACTCCAGGTTATTTTTCTGCATTCTCATATGTTTTCTGTATCGTATTACTCGGGTATAAACATTGGAAAGACTTAGAAAACCTTGTTTTGGAGGGCACAGATCGGATAATTCCAAGGAACTTTCAGAGCAGGCCTAATTTTTTTCATAACAAAGTACGCGTGGATGCCTTGAACCATCGTTTGTTATCCGTCATCAATTTATCGGCATAGGAACACGATACGCAAGCTTCACTGTCTAAACTTATAGTATATCCTAACTAATTTGAAAAACACTCTACAAAACCAATAAACTGAAATTATAATACAGTAACTTAAATTCTTTGAACTATGAAAAACGATAATGTATGTGTCTGTTTCATCTTTGATAATCCAGTACCAACTACTTAGAAGTGCAAAGTTGATCAATGTATATCTTATATTCTACTTTTACTGAATAACCCGACTCTAAAAGTTTATAAATACCCCTTTCATTTCTGTCCTGTTCTTTATTTCATCTTGAATTCTACTTTGCAACATAGAATCTTATTCTCGTGTCATACAATAAATTTTGGGATGATTAAAACAGCCTTTTCTCGTACCTAGAAGGAAGAAAAGTAGAATATCATCAACTCTAAAGCTTGACATGGAGAGCAAGAATGTTTCTCGTTTCTGTTTCTGGATTAAAGCTATTTGCAAAACAAGTTACAAAATATACTTCTAAACAATCTAACGGGAAGCAGAAGATAATGAACACAAAGAGGCCAGCGTTGCATGGAAAGAATTAAATACAGATACACGTTAATCACTACACACGATTTAATACATATGTCTGTTTTGTACTAGATCGAAAACAGAATGTTATTAGCTAGAATTTTATCATTTAAAACGGAGCTTTCGATGCAGTGACTCTTCTAATTCTAAAGTGCAGGGACACTAATTCAGATCAAATTGTCGACAGAATTATCGTATTTTGATTGGAAGTATGAAATGAGACGTATCCCTGGGTAAGAGGTGACTCTAGAAAACAGTTTGATACGACATTCAATCTAAACTTTGAAAAGAGAAGAACGAATGAACAGCTATATTATCAGTCTTTTCTCACAGTCCCGTGGGAGAGAAACGACACACTGGAGTAAGGGCCTGTTTACAACAGGAAAAACGCATCACCTGCCATACTCGGGGCGGCCTGGCAAGATTCCACCTTACCACAGAATCCTTTGCATTTTCATCTTGCAATTGTATGACGAACGCAACACTATGAGATCCCTCCTCACCAGACGTGGAATCTCATCTGAATGAGGTGAAATTTTTCCATATAAATGAAACACCACGGGATAGTGAGGCTGGTTGAACTATTCGTTGACTCTTGTTATTATTAATTCGTTCTGATTTCACGGAAGGGAGACTTTACTCCACCTCGCCTCTCAGCACCAGGGCAGAAAAGGTGAGGAAAAGTATCTCATATAACAGAGGACGAAATTTACCTTACCTGTCAGACCCTAGTCTGGCAGATGAGGTGTTTTTCCTCATACAAACAGGCCCCAAGAATACAATTTTTTGATCATAAAATAGGCCACAGAAACGGTCCATTATTGCCCCTGATGTATTCATTCTGAAAAAATGCAAAAAGCGATGGTATTTAGAGCTCGAAAACAAATTCATCAAGAATTACATCGTTTGAGAACGTTATCCATTTGAGCCAGCAGGAATCAACAGAAATCCTTATGAGATGTTCTCAGTTAAATCCAAAATTTTGAATTTGATTTTGGCTAATTAATTTGTAAATACAGAAAATCGTGTTCGTTTAAATTGAGCCTTAATTTACAATTTTGAAGGCTCTGCCCGAAACAACAGGATTTGAATTGAATACAAACACAAATACAGCAAATCTCTGGCTAAAAAGTATCAATAAAGATACTAAAAGATTTTGTCGGCACTGTTAATAGTTTCAGTATTTTGTAAATATCAAGTAAATAGGGCTTATTTTTCGGAGGCCAAGGTTTATGTAACAAGTAAAAGAGCTAACTCCTCAGCTAAAACAATTTTCATTCATAATGCGCCGGGATAAGCTTTGAATCGAGCAAGCTGCTACAACGTTGCATAATTCTGACGTTACTAATTCTGGAAACAGAAACAGTTTGGATTCATAATTTAACAGAATAATCTTTGAATATATGGTGGATTCAGCAAGTTGATACAATGTTACATTATTCTCAGGTTATTAGATATTGCAGTTCTCGACTTGAAATCATTGTGTAAAGTATAAAGCGCAGATCATCTGCTGTTTTGCTCAAAGACAAATAGCATAATTCAGTTCGCTTAGAAATGTGAATTCAACAATTTGTTACAATGTCTCATTGTTCCGAATCATTCAGTATTACAATTCTTGATTTGAAATCAATTTGGAAAGTTTTAAGCCCTAGATGACCTACTCTCTTATCCAAATGCAAACGATATGCTTCAATCGGCTAAAGCCGTCAGTAAGGGAAGGTGCAACATTCCTTTTCAGAAACTTGCTAGAAGCGAGATAGTGTGCTAGCATGATAGCTGTCTTAAAAGGAGCTTCGTTCATCCATGCAGCTTTTCTCAAAGAAATACCGAACAGGTCTGAGATATAAGGATACATTTTGCTCCCGGGGAAGCGAGCATTTGTAAAAATAAAGCGTGCATGAATATATCCACACTTTCGAAAAAAGACTCACATTTTATACAAATCGAACTACAAAACAAAGGAAAGAAGAGATAACAGGAATTTATCGACAAAAGAGGTAATATGAGTTGTACATTCATCTGTATTGAACATAAGAACTAACAATGTCAATTAACAAAACCATAGCAAAATTAATGCCTCTGCTCATAGTCAAGAGTCACATTCGCATTGAATTTTAAAGACGAGAAAGGCGACTCCCTCTTGAAGAAGATAAAAGAGAGCAAAAGGGCAAAGAGTGTTGTCACTTCAGAAGAGCTCAAATATGAATATAGAGCGAGGGGGCTAACATAAAAGTCCTCCTGAAAGTAGTCCAATGACTTACCACCAGATATCCTGGTTCCCATGAGATCACTGAGGTTAAGCACGGTTGGGTCAGGTCATTACGTAGAAAGGCGATCTCCTTGTAGTGTAGGTAAAACACCGTATGTTTATACTTATAAAAAGGTGCGCTATACAAAACAATGATTCACTTTACTTACGAATGAAGACCATGAACTGCTCCTTCGCCTTGGGCAGAAGACGTCCTTCGTTCAAACCGTAGTTTGTCACTATACGTAGCTTGCCTGAAAGGAGAACCATGGAGTTGCAAAATTAAAAAAAAATAGCTTGGATAAATAGAGATGAATAAATTGAAATAAAAAGAATTCATGAAAGCGCCGTATTGCTGAGGGGCAACCAGGATGGAAATTTATTTTCGGATTTATCGCATTCTGTGACTTGACGTCCGGTTCACAATGCTCGGTTTTTTTACAAAAACAGAGAGAAAACAACTTTCTTTGAAGAAAAGTATTCACACTATCCTGGAAAACGGCACAAAAACGGAGGGTTTTTGAAAAGCTGCAACATCCATCATCGAGTTAAAAAAAAAATATTTCTCGCTGCATTTAATCATGGTCCACAAAAGGTCCAAACCTTCATGCGGATGAAAATTTTGCTCGATTACCCTACCTTGGGTGGGGAGGAATTTGCCCCCCCCCCTAGTACATTTTTTCAAACAACTCTGTCAGAAAAATATCACGGCCGTGAATCTTCTTGAATTTTTGCTGCTACCAATCACGCAATTTCCCAAGGAAGTTTCATTGAAATATTTTGACAAAATAGGTGGAGGGAGACAATTTTCTGGGACTGACCACCGAAAGATTGCAAATTCTCAAATCTCAATTTTCGAGAAAAAAGTAGCAAAATTTTAATATAATGCAGATTTCTTTTGTGGCGTTTGTTATTTGATGTATTCGATCGTAATTATCATGCTTGGATGGAAATCGTGCTCCAAATTTGATTTTATCGTGATTTTCCCGATTTTGGCCAATTTGGCAGCTTTTCTTGACCACTCAAAAGAAGGATGCTGACATGAGCAAACATTATGGGTAAATTCAGGTTAATTTTAACATTCTCAGAAAGGACATCACTGAGGCTATTAGCAAACAAAATTTGGTTGCTCTACCTATTACCAGTCGACGATTAGGTAGCGGGGGGGGGGTTACCCCAAACCACAAATTAGGACGTATCAGATAGCCCAACGACTGTAGGGTTAAAACTTCCTGATCTTATAAAATCAGAGAGCCATATTTGTTAAACTTCTTCCACTGTTTATAACCCCAAATTCTGGAAATCAGTTTACGTTACTAAAATGACAAAAGATCTTCCTCGGTTATATACATAAATTGTTAAATCTTCCTCAGATAGGGCAAAGACAAGCAAAACCATACTCCGCCTCACAGTAATGGAGCAGCGACTTTTTCTGGGCTCTGTTTAAATCAGGTGGAAACGTATTTCATATATTCATATTTCACTTTTCATATATTACATTTCATGTTTCAATTTATTAAAGAAGGAGACCCTTTCAGCCTTAGTGGCTGATTTTCAAAGGGCCTTCCAAGTAAAAACGTACAAACATATTGGTCAAAGATATGTAATAATTACAATGAACATATATGCAGCTAACCAAACACTAACAATGAAAGATGATTGGAAAAGTGCATAGTTCCAAATAGACTGGCAATTTTTCCCATGACCCAATTACCAGTGCAGCCCCAGCCTCCACGTCCAACCTCCACCAATGTAAATCAACGTGAACAGACCAAAACGGACACCTTGGTACGAAAACGGAGCAACGAGAACGAGCAGGGAACCACGAAAGCTTTATTTTGACTCTATTTGACATGAGAGTACAAAGAAAACAGTTGGTGATAATGTCAAACTTTGTATGTAGGTACTATTTTGTTGCTTTCGCTACTGTCTGCTACAAATTTCCAAAGAAACCTACCGTAGAGTTGATAATGACTTTGCACCAATATCTTGGCAGCCATGTTGAATTCCAGCAATCAGATATGGAATGAATTTATGCAGACTTCCCCTGTCCTGTACACTGCCAGATACTCCTTGTGCTACTTTGATTTTGTCACTTTCGCTGTAAATGAATGAGAAAGAATGACTGCCACGTTTAGCTTGACTACAAACAGTTAAATGCCATATAGTAGAAATTCACATAGAAAATCGGCGAATTAAGAATATCTAAACTGATTTTTGGCCAATCAAGAACTCTTTTCATAGGAACCACAGTATGGATGGATAGGAGCCATTTCCCTGTTACTTAGACTAATTACGATGGGTCCCAGTAATCGCATTTCAAAACGAGATTACTACACGAAACAGAGGCCGCTCATACTAGGACCCATAATACTACGGGATTTTTTGGACTGACTTGTACACTTTTGAACGCCCTTTAGAACAATGCTGCTACACAAAGTCATGTTCAAAGTATACAACAAGGCGCAAGCTCAAAGCAGAGTTTCAAGGAACTCAACCTGACAGAATAAAGTCTTAAGAAACAGAATACAGTTTTACGTACGAGAATTCAAAGAAAACAGTTCGGGACAATGTCAAACTTTGTACGTGTGTACTATTTGGTTGCTTTCGCTAAGCATTAACTGATTTACTGTGAAGTTTTTAAATCACTGTGTTTCATTAGAAAATACAAGTGTTTGTGTTTTCTGCCCAAGCCCTTTTCAAAACGAGGCAAAATAATCACTTCAAAATAATGACGTTTGATTATGAGTCGTAGTTAGGAGCGTCTGGCACCTTTTTAATAGCGATAACTACGTCCATACAATCAGTCTACCTATTAACGAAAATCACAGGTACTTTCACGTGAATTTTATTGCATGCACTATTAAATGTCTACAGGGTGACCCACAAGAACTGAGCATTTTCCAAACTCACCAAATTAAGATAATTGAAGTACCGTAAATCCTCGAAAAAGCGCCTGGGCGCTTATTTGATTTTGAGTCTCAAAGGGGAAGGGGCGCTTATTCAAGGGGGCGCTTATTTACTTTTTTTGGATGTCAAAGCAATTGAAGTAAGAAGCGGCAAAAGCAAATACACAGCAATGACGAACGACAAAAAGTTTGCTGAAATTTTGTTGGAGAAGCTCAAAGAAAAAAGAAGATAGTCGACATAGATATATTTGACAGCCTTGAAGAAAAAGACTAACAAGATTGACAGTAAAGCAATCTTTGTTGTTTATTTCTACTACTTTTGGCACGAACTGCCTGCCCCGTTCCTGTAGGACTTAATCTTACGTCTCAGAAACTCGTTTTGACTAAGATTTCGAATAAGCGCCCGTTTCTTGCGGTGAAGGGGGTGGGCGCTCATTCGAGGGGGGGGTGCTTATTTGAGGATTTACGGTATAAGAGAATAATTAAGATAAAGACAAAGAAACTTCAAGATAAGTTTTCTCCACTAGTTACTTTTCCCTGCACTCACTTTGATTTGACATCTAATATGAACCAAACTTGGGTATCAAATCGTTCCTATTATCCGTATGTGTTGTTTTTAATTGTATATTTTAAGTTTATGTAGTTTTCTTTCTTCTATCTATGTTAATTTCCTTGGGGTAGACACATCATTTTGCTCCTCGGAGGTGTTTGTCCCAGTAGTATTGTAAAGTAATTATTCCAAGTAGTGTAGACCGTAATAGGTATTGAGGCATTTTATTGGATCAAAAGAATAATAAAGTTGAAGATAATAACAAATTCTTCTTTAGCTTTTGTATCAAAGATGGAATCAGTTTCTGGAATCCTCCTATTTCTAAGGAAATAAGACTGTGAAATCGTTGCTTGAAATTAAACCTTTGAGCTGCAGTGTTACACAAAATCACGAATTTTCACGGGTAGGCCATTTTTAGCAATTTTGTATGAAAGTTCCAGTCTTGGATGGTATAAAGCTCAATCACGAGGAAGCAAGTTGACTGGTTGGATGGATCAAAAATGTGATTTCACGATCAACTTCCACAGTTTGAACAGCACTGATAGAAACCAGGTTGGTTCAAAACCAGGAATTCCCATAACGCGAAATTACAGAGACTGCATCATACATTAATCAATCTGAACCTTGATACAAAACGACCAAAACAAATGTTTAACATCAGCCAAGTAATCAAATCATGAAAATTTTTTAACAGTTTAAATGTTCTGGGTCACCTACTACAAGCATGTAATCTCACGCAACAGCACAGGGTTGCTTGATTAGCTGGTCACCTGCACTGGCTTTCACTCTTTGAAATCGAAAAAGAAATCGCACAGAATGAATGCTAAACAAATTGAGCTTTCCGTTTGTCTGGAGTAAAACGACATTAAAAGGGTTGAAATAAAAAACGAGTTCATGTGAAATTCCAAACGTTTAATATTTTTAGCGACTCAACCAGTGCCATAAGAACCTCAAGCTACAATATTTGCAACGTCAATTACCTGAAATATCTCGTTTGGCTACCTTTGCTTTCCATTGCGCTAAGTGATCCCATACCTATAAAACGATAAAGAGTATTATGACAGTTGGGAAATACAGTAGGCTTCACGCAATGTTCGTTTCTGCTCATTCACTTTAAGTATGCAATCTCCGTTACATGGTTCTCCACTAGCCCGATAAAATCAAAATATCTTAATAGGAAGAAAGAGTTTTAAAAGTCCATCCTTACAAGTGATTCAGCGGAAACGCTAGTGTTACAGTGAGCATTATCAATCTTCTAAAATTGGTTACTTTTTGTCATTTAATCAATTTTTGCCACGGCCATTTTTACTGTCAGTTCTGAGAGTATAAAGCAGTAAAACACACCGTGGTTGTTGCAACTTGGCAAAAGTTATCCAGCTTAGGTCTTTCCACCAACTGTCAAGAGGGTGAAAAGATAGCCCCAGGATAAAACTGATCTACCATAAGGCCTATTATTAATCATATTCCGTTGAAGAGAGTCAGAGGGAATACACAGCACATGTATCGATCGATAATGCATTCTTATTTCAGTCTAGGGTACAGGAAAGATAGACAGCCAAAACGCCCTGGCAATGAATTATAAATGGCAATGTTAAAGTTTTTAAAGCAAATGAACTAGCATTTTCAAAACTTTCACCTCGGTATTTTTTGAGCCTGACTCCATCTGCGTAGAAATATTCTCCTGGTGCCTCTTGGGTTCCAGCAAGTAATGATCCCATCATGACTGAAAAAGAGAAATATTTTATCACTTGGTAAACAAAATTTGCAGGTGTTTTATACTCTATCATTCTCAAATAAATCCATACTGTTAAAAATTTTGAATCTGACTTCATTCAGATATTCTGCTCATTTCAATACCACCTTTCGAGTTGATCCAAAATGACGATGTAAAGTCTGGTTTCCATATAATCGCAAGGAGTCACAGAGAGTCGCAATGGGTCGCAGAGAGTCGCAAGGAGTTGCAATTATTGTGACTTGAAAAAGTGGTTTCCATATGATCGCAAAGGATCGCAAAGAATCCCAACTAACTTCACTTTCATCAAATTTCAAACCAAAATTGTGATTGCGGAAATGAGATTATCCCCCAGAACGATAGAGTTGTTATCGCAAGGAGTTGCAAAAGTTGTGAACAGTGGTTTCCATTAATCGCAAAGGATCGCAACGAGACGCAGAGAGTCGCAGAGATAGAAAATTTTCTATCTCTGCGACTGCCTGCGACAGCGATCGCAAGGAGTAGCAAGGAGTCGCAAACAAAGTTTTAGCCGGTTTTCATATGATCGAAGAGAGTCGCAAGAAAACTTGATCACTTTTATTGCAACTCGCTGCGATTCCTTGCGACTCCTTGCGATCATATGGAAACTAGGCTTAAATGTCAAATAAGATTTCAACTATCTTTAATGAAGATAACTATGCCAGCCGAGTTATAAAACATACACGGCGCTTGAAACAACAATGTTTCTTAAGCATATAAAAGATATAGCTTTGCTTTACAGTCGATAAGCTCAATTGGTTTCCATTTTTTACCCGGCTTTACCCGGCTAGAAGCCATTCGTTCCTGTGGCCATGGGAGATTTTCTGCAAAAGCCTTTTTCAAAGCACCCAAAACGAGGGAAAACAATGAGCAATATTGCGCCCGTCATTCTTGTTAACAACACTGACATTTACATCTATTAGGATATAGTTTGGATCTTGGGAAGATGGAATAAATAAGTGTCTGATACTAGGTGGAAGATTCTTTCACTCTCCAAAGAGGATATATTAGGGAAATTTTTAGGGAAATGTTCGAACGCTTTTGAAGGTTCTCAAAGTGATTGTTTAAAGAAAATCCCTTGTAAGGGCTGATTTCCGCTCAGTAGACATCTCTCAGCGGATGAAATTTTACACAATAAAAAGGTTGTCCAGCGTAACATTCCATTCCAATTCAAATCAATATTTTCTCACAAAAACAATAGGTTTCCAGTCCGCTCAGAAAATTCAACTGAGTGGAAGTCAGCCTTCAAAGCTGACAAAAATTCAGATTTCAGCGAGAAGGCTTCCAAAAACAATTTAACGGTGACCTGAAGCGAACATTATTATTTGTGCATATGATAGGCACTGTGGAATGATACGACACGGCGTGCTTTATTCCTGAGTTCAAAAATAATAAAAATTGCTTGTTTTCAATTAAGTCTTACCAGTCGAAGCACCAAGAGATAAACCTTTAATGATATGGCCAACGTTCTGAATGCCACCATCAGCAATGCAAGGAACCCCTGCAGAAATAAAGTACATGGAAATGTATTTATGACTAATTCAATTAGGAATATGTGCTACTATTCTTGATGTATGACTTAAATCTTTAGCGTACAGTTCTTAGCATCTGTTCTTCAAATAGCATGATCTTTTCGTTGAGGATCTTCAGAGTTTTGCGAATATGTGATGATTTTGTGAACCCTGATCGGCTATTCCAGTTCATGTAACAGGTGAATCCATAAATTAAAACAATGGTAAGCATGTAGATCCGAGTTCTTCAAACTGATTCCTACTGTGCAGCTAGCATGCAAATTTACATGATCAATTTTATTGGTTAAGAACTGGTAATATTGTTCTCAAGTTGCAAGCAACTTTACAGAAAGCATTTTTCTTCAGGATCCTTCACAATGGGCGTAAATTTTTTTGGCTGCATTTGCTAACAGGTCAGCTTGACGGTATTGAAAATCAGGTTATAACGACTTCCAACAACTTCCCTGCGCGTAAATAAACCAAGGTGAACTTTGTGTCTACAAAACAGGTTACCCAGACATAAAGAGAGCCCAATTATATGCTAGATATTTATCGCTGCTGAGCATAAATTTTAGCAACTTGGTTTCTAGCTTTAGATCTGTTTTGAAGGATTGCAAGATGAAAGCACTTAAAACTTATAACTTAATGAAACTGCTTGGAACTTGAGAACAGTATAACCGATGCTAACTAATTAAATCTCATTATTTATGTTGCTAAGTTGCTTGCATAATGATAATCAACTGGAAGGATACATACCTAGCAGACTACAGACTTACAACAGTCTTAATTTTCTTACAGTGAATGACTGGAGATATATAGCGCTTGTCTAAAAATAGGACAAAGAAACGCCTAATCCCTGTATTTTTTCTTTCGCGTTGCTTTCTTTCGCCGTGAGCTCGATCACAAAATACAACAGGCTGTTCATAAACCTACGCAATCTCATCTTTTATCTCAGGTTATTCACTTTAACTACAATCAAATGTGTGACTGATGAAGACAGACGTGATCTGGTCGACAGTGTAGATGCGGCATTGCAACCACACGGATTAACAAACCTCTCAAATGAAGATTTACTCCAAATCATCCTGTGTAGCCACGAAAAGTTATCCTTCGATTCAAATTCTAGTATGCTTGAGGCAACGTTATAATACATTCAGGCCTCAGAATCGTTTCAGTGAGCTCGTAAGTTTGTTGTCTCTTTTCTCGTGTAATTTTTTTCTTATATTCATTTTTTGCGATGTTTTGTTGCCGGAACTATTCGTAATTGCTACTTGCTATTTGTAATATGTCATTTGTAATATTCAAATGTAATACTAATTGCGGCCGAAGGTTGCTGACTAATCTGTATGAAGCTGATTTTGAGATTTGAGCGCATACCTTGCTAATTTGGCAATTGTCAAAACAATGGCAGTTACATGCTATGACTTTATTTGATTGGTGGAAAGGAAGAATGAATAGGTCATCATTGGCCGGCCTAACAATTAGCAGGGTTCTTATTGGCTGACTCGATGAAAAGAATAACCAGCAATAGGGCGACACAGCAACTGCGAACGATGAAAGAAAGATTGCAGTGACTTTGCAGTGAAGTTGGAAAGGGGCTGGAGTTCGAGATTTCATTGCAAGTTACGAACAAATACTTGGAAATTGCCAATTTGGGGCAGCTTTTATTGGACCTGGTAAACAACAAGAAAGATCCAAAACTTACAGTGATGCAAAGCTGAACGCTAAATCAGTGGATAACACAAGAAACCAAAACAAACTCACTTAAGCTTGAGTTCCTCGGGATCAAAGCTAAATTCCACATTAGTTCAATATAAGAAGCAAACTCTCCACCAAAACAGTTTGTTACGTCACAGCAACTGTAACATTCTCTCTGTAGAATGTAACAAGCTCGAGAAGTCCACCTTCGAATTTCCAAGCACTGCAAGGTCACAAACACTCGGTATCCTTAAAGTCAACTTCCTCTTACGGATTCCTTCCTTTCAACACAAGTCAATGAAAACAAATTTGAATAACAGTGTAATTCATTTCCATGGTTGCAAGGTCAAAGTACTAAAGGCAAAGTCTATGTCTCTTTCAAATGTTCGTTCCATCATTTCAAATCCTCCGTAGAGGCAATCCAGTTGAAAGAGCCCCTTGTAGCTAGACATCACTTTTGGTAGACTTGTCACAAGTTTATTTCCTCATCTGTAATAAGTCTACCTGAAATACTTACGGAAAGTCTACAATTCTAGCGACAATCTTTCCAGATTCGAAATAATTTTATAACCAACAATACTATGATGATTCAGCTACCCGACCGCATATTTGTAATTTACAAGTTACTACTTTAAACCTCTATGTTAAATGTTATGCTATGCTTTGTATTTCCATACTGCTTGTAGCATCGTCTTTTAGCCTTCGTTTGAGTACTGCTAAATTTTATAGGGAGATATAAAAAATATGTGCTAAAATGACTTAAGCGATACTGTAGTAATACAGACTCTGAACTTTGCGTTCCTTTTACAAAAATAGTAGGTGAATAGAAATAACAATGATAGAATGGGTACCTCGTTTCGCAGCATATTCAGCGACTTTATAAACTGCAGTTGCTTGTGGCCTACCGACGGCCATGACCTCTTGTGTTATGCAAATGGATCCACTACCCATACCGATCCTCAAAGCGTCTACACCAGCATCAATAAGGTTTTTTGCTTGAGATACTGTAACCACTAAAAACAAAAGAACTATCTCATCGAACCGTACGGTACGAAAAAACGAATACGGCTTGCACTTCTGGAATCCTGATATCGTATAAAATAAGAAAAAACGAGAAAAAATAACCACTTCGTTGCGTGATCATAAAGGGTGGGCCACAAGGAAGTTTCCACTTTTAAAAATTCACAGCAACAAGAGTATTTCACAGATGAGAATGATTCAAACTCTAGTTAAAAGCTGGAAAAATGAATCATTTTTGTGACTTTTCTCGCTGTCTTACCAGAACTAGAAGTATTGGTAAATTCAACTTATTTTCGAGGTTGGAAAGTGATTGAAATAGGCCCTAAACATTGATGAAACCGTAACGACTCTCCTTACACAAAACAATACACGTTGGGCACTTAAAAACAAATACTAAAAAATTTTTAATCCAATGGATCTCCCATGGTGTGCAGTGGATCTCTCGCCAATAAACAATTGAATATGCTTTGTTGATCTGTGCGAGGGGTCTTTACGTTTTGATCAATGTTTTAGGCCCACGCTCTAGTTGAGAACTGGCAATGGCCAGAAATCCTTTGCGTATCGCGGGGCCAGTCTCTGGAACAGTCTTGATTTGGAAACAAAGATGGCTCTCTCAATCAATGCCTTCAAGTCCAGACTCGAGGAAAAATAATAATATACATTATTTTTAATTTTTATTGTAAATTTTGTATTATATAACTCTTTATTTTGTAAATACCTTTTGCAGGGCCAATTGTAAAACAGTATATAGACTGAATTGTACTCTGGGTAAATAATTTGAAAACAAATAAAATAAGTAAAAACGCTGACCTGGTTCTTATACGCAAGTTTTACTGTATTTGAAAGGCTCAGGAAACTGGATGAGTGGAAAAAACACGAAAAGTACTTCCGAATTTCCGGCAATCAATCAAGTTTTGATTGCTTCCAAGTCAAAACTCTTTTCGGTCAATCCGGGACAGTTCGTTATGTTGCAAAGAAGGTGTCCTTCTTAAACTAGCACGTTTTCACTTGGTATTCAGCGATCACTATCTAAGTTTGTTCAAAACATTTTATGGAATATTGCGGAACTGTTAGACCGTCAGTCTTGAACTGTTATGCAATTACATCTTATGAAAACTAAGCTTTAGAAGACATTGTTTTGCTCAAATTTAGAATAAGAAGAGGTTAAAATGCTTACCATTGCCTCCGATAACATCTATATGTGGATATTTCTGTGGAGAGGAACAACACACATGATCATCTTATTTGGCAATACGTCTACGATTGGGGTTCTTGTGATCTTTGGGGAACTCATCAACTTTTTGAAATGCTTCAATTTCGCTTCGTCACGAAATCGCGTGAGCAAAATGGTTGCGATAATGATTAAAGCTTGGAAATACACAGATGAAAAATTGGCTGTCTACTGAATAAATTTGGCGTTTATCGTAATTTCATACTAGATAGCCAACAAACATGTTGAACTGAGTTAAGAAGTTTTGCTGGCATAAATCGGTCTTTCCGTTTCAGATTTCTGAGCAATTTTCTTGAGCTGGTCTATGATCACGTTAAAAAGCTCGAGAAACGGCCAGAAATTATGATTCTGTTTCCCAAAAAATTCTACTTTACAGAAATTACTTGAAGATTAAGAAGCTTTAGCATGCTATTTTCTTGGGAGAATGAAAAGTCATCCTCCTCAGTGTCACAAAATTATCCAAAGTAATTCCATCCTCCCTTTGGTGACCATTTCTAACACGTCTGGTTTAAAAAAGATAGAATTCTAATGATCTTTTTGTATTACACTTGAATATTATACCCACCTTCTTCATTTCTTTAACACATTCAGTTTGATAACACGAATTTCCTTGTGATGAATCCAATACGATCACGTCAACTCCTGCTTGAACCAATGCTTCTAATCTTGGACGGTCTTCTGGATGTGTGCTTATTGCTGCACCAACTACGAAAAAGAATAATGTTCGACGATGAGTCCCAGGCGTGCATAAAGTTCAAACCTGCCTGGAAATGGTAGAATTTTCTGAAAAACTGCCTGCATAGCAATTTTTTACAACTAGGGTAGAGAAGCCTGTTACCAGAACCAGTAAGCATGCATGCAGGCATCAAACAGTAAGTTTTTACTCATTGAGCAACAAAACGATTAATCATACTATATTCAACAAGAGAACATGCTAAATAGCAAATGGACAGCAACGATGTCATAAAAGATTCAATAAACAATTTACAGAAACTATATAAAAAAAATATACAGTAATGCAGTGAACAGTATATAGACTGGGTTCGTTAGACAAAACGTTGAGCGTTTGGCGGACTGTGATATTGCATTTAGCCACTTGATTGTCATGAAGTAAATTTTTGCACCCAGCCAAGAGTCTAACTTGGATCATAAACCTCTACTCGTCGAAACATTTGATGCATTGGTCAAAAATAGATTTTCTTCATAAGACCTTTGGAGTCTTGCTAACTTGTGAAATCTTTCGCAAAGCCCCTTCTGCATTTTACCTTGGAAAAAGCAATGTGTCAAAATTTTGTGCTATTATTCATCAACTTACTGCAATTACATTTGATAAAGAACTATTGAAAAAACTTACATCAAAGTATTGGTTTGGAAACTTACTTCAATTGCATTTCATAAAGAACTATTTAAGAAAAACTGGCACTATTTAAGAACATCTCAAAGTTCTGGCATTGAAGGTATATCATATTCATTTCTCAAAATTGCGATGCCTTTTCTTGCACAATCATCATGTAGTATATTCAATATGTCCATTTCACGAGGTTGCTTTCCAGGAAACTGGACGATTGCGAGGGTCTCCCCTATCTACAAAGATGGCCCCACCGAAGATAGATCTAACTAAAGACCTATTTCTGTGCTTCCTGTAGTCTCACGATTATTTGAAAAGATAGTCTTCGATCAGGTATATAATTATTTTACAGAGAATGAATTTTTCTACTCAGACCAGTCGGGTTTCAGATTATTTCACTCCGTATTGACATGCTTACTGAAGTGTACCAATGACTGGTATCTAAGTTTCGACGAGGAATTCTTTTCTGGAGTCACTTTCATCGACTTAAAGAAAGCCTTTGACACAGTGGATCACGATATTCTCATAGCTAAGCTGCGTTTCTATGGAGCTGAAGGCGTGCAGCTCGACTGGTTCATATCATACCTAAGTAAAGTAATGCTGTAAGGTAAATGGCAAAGCTTCTGAAATACAAGACATCCAATGTGGAGTTCCTCAGGGCTCTTGCCTTGGTCCACTCTTATTTTTAATCTATATCAATCACTTGCTGTTTGCCTTACAAAGAACTAAGGTCACAATGTATGCAGATGATACAAGCATTTCCTGTTCCTCGAAATCTGTACCTCAGAAGACTAGATAGCAATGATTCAAACAGTTTTCCCCTCTTTCAAATAAATGGCGATGAGATCGAATCCACGGGTAATATAAAATATCTTGGGGTTCAAATCGATCCATCATTAAACTGGAAAGAGAAAATCAACGTAGCTATCGGCAAGATTTAAAGAGGAATCGGAATGCTCAAGTATGGTAAGAGATATCTTTCGCTGCAAACCATACAAAGGATGTACTTCAGCATAGTAGATTCGCACTTTAGATACTGCTGCTGTCTGGGGTTGTGCTGGTGATACCACTCTAAGAAAATTGCACAAGCTACAAAATTGGGCAGCTCGTGTCATGATCTTGAGCTGCTCTATGGGACACAATCAAGAGAATCCTTCTTTACATATATATGTCAAAACAACGTGGCAGAATTCTTAAAGTGGATTGTACATACTGGCTCCAGATATATTCTGGGTATGGCTAGACATCAGAAATCAATTTGGTCAAATTTTTGAAAAACGTCTTATAGGACTTTAAAGCATACAAAAAAATAGTCCACATATACCTCTAAGTTGCTTGTGTTCATCTTTCGAAGCAAGTGGAAATTCTCTATTTTTCTTCAAATCAGTTCTTGAAATCAGTGATACCAGCTGCCCGTCACTGTTGACTATTGGCAACTTTCCTGCAATGCAAAAGAAACAAATTTGAGTTGTGACATTTTGCATCGAATCAAGGATCCAAAATATATCTTTCTTTCTGGTATCAAGCCAAGCAACTTCATTTCTTTTTACACACTTTCTCCTTGTTTCCCAATATACCACCCCATTCTACCCCTTTACCTTTCTCTCCTTGTTTCTTTCCCTCGCCATTTCTTCCTCCCCAGCTTTCTCTCCCTTCTCTCCCCTTCCATTCATTTCTTTTTTACCTTCTTCCTTCCTGGGAAACTTGAGCATTTTCAGCTACCTTGCTGGTAGCGCTGATACCACGCTACTTCGTTTTTTTGAGCCCTGCATCGAATTCATAAGCAGATGCTGTAATTTTTTTAACGCAGATCTTTCAACCAGATAGCCTACGTGTAGACCCGTTATTCAAAAGAAGAAAGGGTCTACAAAACAACGAGTGAAAGGTTGCTACGGCCACTCGAGTAATTATCTTTAATTATCCGAATCCGCTATTCAAATAATGTGTGAAACGTGTCTCAACAAAGGCTGCATATATGAAGTTCTAGAAATCTGAAACTCATTGTAGCAAGCATTTGCTCATTGTTTTGTAGACCCTTTCTTCTTTAAATAATGGGTCTACGCGTAGGCTATCAACCAGATGGCATGATGTGGCAAGGTCAATGAAAACGCAAAACCATCTTGTTTTTGTGTAAACAAAGTTAAATAGCTTCCTTGATGAACTTTAAATGCTCATGTCTTCTATCTTGCTTTGCAACATTGAAAAGAGAGAAGAGAGGTAGTAGCTGGCAACCACACTGAGATTTCTGTACAAAAACAATTATACAAACATACTATTTTAAAAGTCACAGCAAAATTTAGTTAATCCAAACAGCAAGAAACATTCCTTATAATATCATTGTAAACAGCAAACTCCAAACTCTAACAATTGTAATTTGCCATCTGCCCCTTTGATAGTCAATCTCTTTCTGGAGACTGCTTGCACTTTTATTTGAAAGTTTTGATGAAAGGATATGATTAATTTCAGTTCGAAACATGCTAAAACTTCTGAAACCCCTTGCGACATAATGCCTCCATCTATCCAATGCTTTGGATTTTGAGCGTGAAATGTTAAAATCACATGTCACCTTGTAAAATCATGTGTGACAACACCTTCTTCAACATCGACTTCAAACCTTGTACCTTGAAACTGTGCTTTGAAATTGGTACACACCTTTCTTGCTCTTCTGTAAAATACTGTTAGCCTCTCTCAAGTGTATACCAGCTCTGCCGACAACGAGGTCTTCCAATGGAGTCATTACCTACAAAGCAGGGACACAAGAAATGCTAAAATTTTCTTATGACTTACAATAAAAGGAATAACCTGAGTTAAAAGATGTGATATCATAGGTTTATCAATAGCCCACTGCATTTGATAATCCAAAGCATGTTGAAAGAAAGCAAAGCCCGATAGAACAATCTGTCCTATTTCTAGATTGATGCTGTAGTATATAGCTCAGACCATACATTTTAAGTATTTGCCCAAGGATTCAAATTTGAAAGCTGTACTATACACTCAAAAATTAGCTTAAATATCTTTTTCCACTGTTGGCACTTGAAAGATCAAACAATGATCCACGTAAGGAAAGGCTAATATATCATTTTTAGTGAACAAGTTTAAATGTTATCACTTCTTCATCAAACACAGCCTGAATCTCAACTAGAAGTTGAAATTGTCTTTTGATCAATTTAAACATGTTTTTTACCTTTGAATTTTCATGATATTATTTAACCAGAAGGTAACTTGCCTCTAATAACATAACATATGGCTTACTTGGCACTAATGACATAATCTTTTGAAATGAATCCTGTAATTTCTGCAAGTTGGATTACTGCCCTAAGGTACGATCAACAAAGTAGAAGATGGTGCATACGACAACTTGCTGTGCTTACTGACTACAACAACAGCTATCTACCACAAAAAACTTTAAGTTACAGATCAAACGTTGAGTTTTCTGTATGGGTGGTTTGTTCATACTGTATGTGTGTACTATCTAGCTCTTTCATTTCCAGCTGGTGGGTATTTTCCAGCTAGGGCTGTTTAGCACGAGGACGCTATTAAATTATTTTGAATTGTTTACCACAAAAAACAAATCTTGGGGATCAGCAATTTGACTTGATATACTTTGACTTGATATTTCAGGCGGTGATTCTCTAGCCATCTTGAAAGACAACTATCAAACCTCAATTTAGCTCAGTTGGTTGTTTCTTGAATGTAGCTGGATTTTAAATGCCTCACCCTTTAATAAGATTCACATTCAGAAGATGCTTGAGGAAATCTAGTACTGTAAATTTGTTTGAGAGTTAAATCAGTTACAAATAACAAATGACTTTGTATGCACAGACATGATAAGGAGAGGGTTCCTAATCATCCAGGGCATGAAGAAAATTTCTCAATTCACAATCTTACCTGCGTTACTGAGTTATTAGTCTCCTCTTCACTTACAAAGTCAGTGTCTCTGTGAGTTACCATACCCATGAGTTTTGCACCAACTTTCCCATTTTCTAGTAAATACAATGGAAAAATTTATGTTTGTAAATTCTAAATTATATATATTTCAGTTCCTGTTAGATGCCTAACAATTACTGATCTTATCAAAAACATAAGAATTTGGTTTTATATCTATGATATAAAAAATCCCGGAATCTCGAGGACATCACAGTGACATAACTTGTTGAATTGCAAACAAATGTTACCGTAGATCAGTTTCTGAGTCATTTCTTAATCATGTGGTGATAAGGCCAAGTGGTTCAATTCAAAATATGTAGAATTTAGTGCAGTCCACATTCAAGGATCTGAATCCTGCAGTCAGAACGATAGATTGCAACCCAATTCAGTTGTCCAACCACTGAGTGTTGATAATTAAGTACTGATTAAATAAATCTGTGGGTGCTGCACACTTAAAAAAGCAGCAAGATGGGCTAATTTTGACAAATAAAATGTTGCTTGCTTGCTTTGGCTGCCTTCCTTTTCAGCCAAATGGTCATTTTCACCCAGACAATCTCCAACGTTCATTTGGCTTAAACTCTTTGGCAAATTCAACCAACCTCATCATGGATATGTCACCAAAAAGGTCAGGGCTTTACCATTAATTTTGAAGTAGTGCATATGATAACTACTTTTCTTTATGTAGGTTACTCTGCTGCTTTAATTTTGTTCTGTTCATACGGTTGAAAAACAGTTCTTGTTTGGGGTAGTTCCTGTTCCAGGGGGAGTTACATACTGTGGCATGATCCGGGTATGGATGTGTCACCCATATGGGTGGGTTTTTGGGCCTACAATTTTCTAAACAAGGGTCCTTTTAGCAGATTTCTTTCAACATGGATGGGTCTGGTTAAAATTCACAAAACATAGTTACAAATGGGTAGTTTCCCACCAAAACTTGAAGGGGGTATGAAGGCAAGTTCTGATGATGAGAAATTTGAACTTTGCTGAAAATTGGGTGGCAGACACTCATCTATCTACAAGTCATATAGCTCCAAGTTCTAGTTTCATATAAGCGCACATGAAAACAACTGGAATGTTGTACTTCTACACTGCCTCATCTTGAACAAATAAAATGTTTTCAAAACAAAAAGTGAAACAACTGCTCAAGAAAGACATAGCGCATTTTCAAAACAACTGTATTTCCATTTGGACAGCATTTTCAACAGAGTGTTAATGTGAATATAAGACCAACACAATCAATCAGTCTCTACACAATGATGGAATGGAGTAAATGGAGCTGCAACAGACAGTACTCTTTTTAACATGCTGTATATAATATATAATTCAGTGTCATACCTGTGACTGGAAACCCAGAAAAGCCAAACTTCTTTTTCAGTTCTAAGGCATCCTTGACGGTGTGCAATGGACTCAAAACAATAGGATCCATTATGAAGCCTTGCTCAAATCTTTTTACTTTGTGGACTTCATTGGCTTGAAACTCTATAGGACAGTTATGGTGGATTATGCCAATACCTCCAAGCAACTGAAAGTAGGAAACAATATTTGATAATGGGAGGTCAAATAATCAGCAAAGAAATCCATGTATATAAGTACAAAGCAAATAAACGTAAGAAATAAAGTTCTCAGTTGTCTTGAAGTGCTAGCCAACTGGCACTTTCTCCTTGGTTCTCATTTGTTTCTGGATACGTATGGCAAAGTAGGAATGACAAACTGCCTTATTTTTGCTTAGACAATAATAAAACATAAATTGAACATCTGAGTCTGACTGAACAAAGATGGGTGTGAGTGTGAGTTATTTGCCATCTTTGTATAAAATCTAATGTAGGATGTAGAATTTGAGCAGGGAATCAACTGTAGCTGGCAAGTGTTTCACTTTATGTAGTGTTTCAGTGTATCAATTTCTGGCCAGTCTAAAAGTTTACAAAGCAGACACATAAAATGAGATTCCACTTACTGCCATAATCTTTGCCATTTCTGATTCTGTTGAAAAGAATCAAATTGACTGTTAATGAATGTAATCAATACAGTATGATAGGAAGATGTATTGGGTGTCTCAAAAAAGTACCCCCAGTTGATCAAACAAGAAACAAAACAATAAAATATCGGGACTTTTTGAGTTCATAGGCATATTTGTTGATCTTCAACTTAAATGAACATACCTTGCATGTTAAAATTGTCCTCTGAACACAGGAGATATGAGTCCACAGAGTCAAATTTTGGAGTGCACTTGAAACCAGAGGTTTTGTAAAAGGGCCTAGCCATGATTTGATGTCACAGGGACATTGCAAAAGAATTTCAACTTTGTCCTTATAGCCTTTTTCTTAAAAAAAAATTGCATCCTGAAATGCTTCAATTGTTCGACAGATAATTACCCTCTGATGAATCATTCCATGTATTGCATTCCATCCCCAAGTGTCGAAGGGGAAGGAAAGGAGCATATGTACGCTTATTTTAGAGATGTGGTACAGCTTTATCATTCTTAACACATCTTTATTATATATATTTGTTTAATCAGGGCAATGTCCACTAGTCTTTCATTTTTTTAAAAAGTGAATAACTGAAAGTTAAAGTTTATAGTGCTCTGGAAAATATCCACAATACGAATCATGGCTAGGCCCCTTTTCAAATCCTCTGAATTCAGGTGCACTGTAAATTTTGACTTTGTGAGCTTGTATCTCCGGTTTTTGGTTAACAATTTTTAAATGCAAGGTATGTGAATGCTGAAGATTGATAAATTTAGCTGTCAACTCTGAGTAATAATATCTTATCATTTCATTCCTATTTCCAGTCAAGAAGGGGTACTTTTTGAGACACCTGGTAGTTAGCTTAACTGTTGACCTCACTATCAAAATATCTTCAACATTTTGAACTTTTTGTAACAAAATTTGTAACAGCAACAATGATGAATGTGCTGCTTTGATAGCAAAATAACAGAATGGTGTTGATGATATCTTACCTGTTACTGTATCCATTGGGGAACTGACCAGTGGTGTCTTCAGTGTGATCCTTTTTGTCAAGGATGATGTAAGATTCTGAAACAGAGATCTTTGTGTTTTATTCAAAATTCGTTCTGCAAATTAGAATTAAAACTCAGCTATTGTTTGCATGACACTACCACAATTTGCAAGTGACACAACATTCAACAGCACCAATCTCATCACAATATCCACAATAAAGATGTTGCATTTTTGATGACAAACAAATTTATCTAGGCCTAAAAATCAATCAGCCCTATTTCCAAAGCATTGAAAACTTTCTGTTTTCATGTTACAGTGTTGGCACAACACCATTTACAGATTCACTGGTTAAAAATCTGTTTTCAAACTCAGTCCTTTCCAAATCATGCTTGCAAAACTGAGCATTTATAGGAATACAAGCACTGACTTAATGTTTAACATTTTAAATGGTTTGGAAATCTAAGACTTACCACATCAGCAGATGCAAAATCGATATACCCAGGAAGAATGATAAAGTCACTGCAGAATGAATGAAAGAAAGGTTAAGGATAGAATTTCATAATTTGCACTTTTTAGAATGATTTCAGTTCAAATTGTTTCTTGATCCTGACTGTTGATTGTATTGAACAAAATGGCCTTGCAGGAATGTGATTTCTACAGGCATGATAACTGTTCAGCAGCTAGAACATTGGAATCTCCACAATTTGAAATTTGAGAATTAAATCATCCGATCAAATTGTTACCTGTGACAAAATCCTACAAATGATATTATACATTATTGGACAAAGGACACAATAAATTAACATATTGTTATTTTCATTTAAATTCAAAAGTTAGACATTAAAAAACTGACATAGGGCAATCTAACTATGGTATTTTCAGATAAAAATGAATGATCCAACCCAGTCAAACCTGCTTACCAAACCAGTCAAACCTGTTTGTCAAACCAGTCAAACCAGTTTACAAAGCCAGTCAAACCTGTTTGGAAAACCAGTCAAGCCTGTTTCCAAAACCAGTCAAACCTGTTTCCAAAACCAGTTAAACCTGTTTGCTAAACCAATCAACCCTGTTACCAAAACAAGTTAAACCTGCTTTCCAAAGCAGTCAAACCTGTTTCCAAAACCAGTTAAACCTATTTGCCAAAGCAATCAAACCTGTTTCCAAAACCAGTCAAACCTGTTTGCCAAACCAGTCAAACTAGTTTGCCAAACTGGTCAAACCAGATTACAAAGCCAGTCAAACCAGTTTCCAAAACCAGTCAAGCCTGTTTGCCAAACAAGTCAAACCTGTTTCCAAAACCAGTCAAACCAGTTTGTCAAACCAGTCAAACATGTTTGCAAAACCAGTCAAGCCAGTTTGCCAAACCAGTCAAATCAGTTTCCAAAACCAGTCAAACCTGTTTGCATAACCGGTCAAACCTGTTTGCATAACCAGTCAAACCAGTTTCCAAAACCAGTCAATTGTTTGCCAAACCAGTTAAACATGTTTCCAAAACCAGTCAAACCTGTTTCCAAAACCAGTCAAACCTGTTTCCAAAACCAGTCAACCCTGTTTGCCAAACCAGTCAAACCTGTTTCCAAAACCAGTTAAACCTGTTTGCCAAACCAGTGAAGCCTGTTTGCCAAACCAGTCAAACCTGTTTCCAAAACCAGTCAAACCTGTTTCTCAAACCAGTCAAACCTGTTTGCCAAACCAGTCAAACCTGTTTCCAAAACCAGTCAAACCAGTTTCAAAAACCAGTCAAACCTGTTTGCCAAACCAGTCAAACCAGTTTCCAAAACGAGTCAAGCCTGACTGCCAAACCAGTCAAACCAGTTTCCTAAACCAGTTAAATCTGTTAGCATAACCAGTAAAACCTGTTTTCAAACCCAGTCAAGCCAGTTTGCCAAACAAGTCAAACCAGTTTCCAAAACCAGTCAAACCAGTTTGCCAAACTGGTCAAACCTGTTTTCAAAACCAGTCAAATGTGTTTCCATAACAAGTTAAACCTGTTTGCCAAATCAGTCAAACCTGTTTCAAAAACCAGTCAAACCTGTTTGCCAAACCAGTCAAACCAGTTTCCAAAACCAGTTAAACCAGTTTGTCAAACAACTCAAACCTGTTTGCCAAACCAGTCAAAACTGTTTGCCAAACCAGTCAAACCTGTATGGAAAACCAGTCAAACAAGTTTCCAAAACCAGTGAAGCCTGTTTGCCAAACCAGTCAGACCAGTTTCCTAAACCAGTTTGCATAACCAGTCAAGCCTGTTTCCTAAGCCAGTCAAACCAGTTTGCCAAACTGGTCAAACCAGTTTACAACCTGTTTGCAAAGCCAGTCCAACCTGTTTCCAAAACCAGTAAAACCATTTCCAAAACCAGTTAAACCTGTTTGCCAAAGCAGTCACACCTGTTTCCAAAACCAGTCAAACCTGTTTGCCAAACCAGTCAAACCAGTTTGCCAAACTGGTCAAACCAGTTTAGAAAGCCAGTTAAACCAGTTTCCAAAACCAGTCACTCCTGTTTGCCAAACCAGTCAAACCAGTTTCCTAAACCAGTTAATCCAGTTTGCCAAACCAGTTTCCTAAACCTATCAAACCAGTTTCCAAAACCAGTCAAACCTGTTTGCCAAACCAGTCAAACCTGTTTGGAAAACCAGTCAAACCAGTTTCCAAAACCAGTCAAACCTGTTTCCAAAACCAGACAAACCAGTTTCCAAAACCAGTCAAACCTGTTTGCCAAACCAGTCAAACCTGTTTCCAAAACCAGTCAAACCTGTTTGGAAAACCAGTCAAACCAGTTTCCTAAGCCAGTAAAACCAGTTTGTCAAACCAGTCGAACCTGTTTCCAAAACCAGTCAAACCTGTTTCCAAAACAAGTCAAACCAGTTTCCAAAACCAGTCAAACCTGTTTGCAAAACTAGTTAAACCAGTTTCCTAAACTAGTCAAACCTGTTTGCATAACCAGTCAAACCTGTTGGCCAAACAAGTCAAACCAGTTTCCAAAACCAGTCAAACCTGTTTGCCAAACCAGTCAAACCTGTTTCCAAAACCAGTGAAGCCTGTTTGCCAAACCAGTCAAACCTGTTTCCAAAACTAGTCAAACCAGTTTCCAAAACCAGTCAAACCTGTTCCCTAAACCAGTTAAACCAGTTTGTCAAACCAGTCGAGCCTGTTTCCAAAACCAGTCAAACCTGTTTCCAAAACCAGTCAAACCAGTTTCCAAAACCAGTCAAACCTGTTCGCAAAACTAGTCAAACCAGTTTCCTAAACTAGTTAAATCTGTTTGCATAACTAGTCAAACCAGTTTCCAAAACCAGTCAAACCTGTTTGGAAAACCAGTCAAACCAGTTTCCAAAACCAGTCAAACCTGTTTCCAAAACCAGTCAAACCTGTTTCTCAAACCACTCAAACCTGTTTCAAAGACCAGTCAAACCAGTTTCCTAAACCAGTCAAACCTGTTTGCCAAACCAGTCAAACCAGTTTCCAAAACCAGTTAAACCAGTTTGTCAAACAACTCAAACCTGTTTGCCAAACCAGTCAAAACTGTTTGCCAAACCAGTCAAACCTGTATGGAAAACCAGTCAAACAAGTTTCCAAAACCAGTGAAGCCTGTTTGCCAAACCAGTCAGACCAGTTTCCTAAACCAGTTTGCATAACCAGTCAAGCCTGTTTCCTAAGCCAGTCAAACCAGTTTGCCAAACTGGTCAAACCAGTTTACAACCTGTTTGCAAAGCCAGTCCAACCTGTTTCCAAAACCAGTAAAACCATTTCCAAAACCAGTTAAACCTGTTTGCCAAAGCAGTCACACCTGTTTCCAAAACCAGTCAAACCTGTTTGCCAAACCAGTCAAACCAGTTTGCCAAACTGGTCAAACCAGTTTAGAAAGCCAGTTAAACCAGTTTCCAAAACCAGTCACTCCTGTTTGCCAAACCAGTCAAACCAGTTTCCTAAACCAGTTAATCCAGTTTGCCAAACCAGTTTCCTAAACCTATCAAACCAGTTTCCAAAACCAGTCAAACCTGTTTGCCAAACCAGTCAAACCTGTTTGGAAAACCAGTCAAACCAGTTTCCAAAACCAGTCAAACCTGTTTCCAAAACCAGACAAACCAGTTTCCAAAACCAGTCAAACCTGTTTGCCAAACCAGTCAAACCTGTTTCCAAAACCAGTCAAACCTGTTTGGAAAACCAGTCAAACCAGTTTCCTAAGCCAGTAAAACCAGTTTGTCAAACCAGTCGAACCTGTTTCCAAAACCAGTCAAACCTGTTTCCAAAACAAGTCAAACCAGTTTCCAAAACCAGTCAAACCTGTTTGCAAAACTAGTTAAACCAGTTTCCTAAACTAGTCAAACCTGTTTGCATAACCAGTCAAACCTGTTGGCCAAACAAGTCAAACCAGTTTCCAAAACCAGTCAAACCTGTTTGCCAAACCAGTCAAACCTGTTTCCAAAACCAGTGAAGCCTGTTTGCCAAACCAGTCAAACCTGTTTCCAAAACTAGTCAAACCAGTTTCCAAAACCAGTCAAACCTGTTCCCTAAACCAGTTAAACCAGTTTGTCAAACCAGTCGAGCCTGTTTCCAAAACCAGTCAAACCTGTTTCCAAAACCAGTCAAACCAGTTTCCAAAACCAGTCAAACCTGTTCGCAAAACTAGTCAAACCAGTTTCCTAAACTAGTTAAATCTGTTTGCATAACTAGTCAAACCAGTTTCCAAAACCAGTCAAACCTGTTTGGAAAACCAGTCAAACCAAATTCCAAAACCAGTCAAACCTGTTTCCAAAACCAGTCAAACCTGTTTCTCAAACCACTCAAACCTGTTTCAAAGACCAGTCAAACCAGTTTCCTAAACCAGTCAAACCTGTTTGCCAAACCAGTCAAACCAGTTTCCAAAACCAGTTAAACCAGTTTGTCAAACAACTCAAACCTGTTTGCCAAACCAGTCAAAACTGTTTGCCAAACCAGTCAAACCTGTATGGAAAACCAGTCAAACAAGTTTCCAAAACCAGTGAAGCCTGTTTGCCAAACCAGTCAGACCAGTTTCCTAAACCAGTTTGCATAACCAGTCAAGCCTGTTTCCTAAGCCAGTCAAACCAGTTTGCCAAACTGGTCAAACCAGTTTACAACCTGTTTGCAAAGCCAGTCCAACCTGTTTCCAAAACCAGTAAAACCATTTCCAAAACCAGTTAAACCTGTTTGCCAAAGCAGTCACACCTGTTTCCAAAACCAGTCAAACCTGTTTGCCAAACCAGTCAAACCAGTTTGCCAAACTGGTCAAACCAGTTTAGAAAGCCAGTTAAACCAGTTTCCAAAACCAGTCACTCCTGTTTGCCAAACCAGTCAAACCAGTTTCCTAAACCAGTTAATCCAGTTTGCCAAACCAGTTTCCTAAACCTATCAAACCAGTTTCCAAAACCAGTCAAACCTGTTTGCCAAACCAGTCAAACCTGTTTGGAAAACCAGTCAAACCAGTTTCCAAAACCAGTCAAACCTGTTTCCAAAACCAGACAAACCAGTTTCCAAAACCAGTCAAACCTGTTTGCCAAACCAGTCAAACCTGTTTCCAAAACCAGTCAAACCTGTTTGGAAAACCAGTCAAACCAGTTTCCTAAGCCAGTAAAACCAGTTTGTCAAACCAGTCGAACCTGTTTCCAAAACCAGTCAAACCTGTTTCCAAAACAAGTCAAACCAGTTTCCAAAACCAGTCAAACCTGTTTGCAAAACTAGTTAAACCAGTTTCCTAAACTAGTCAAACCTGTTTGCATAACCAGTCAAACCTGTTGGCCAAACAAGTCAAACCAGTTTCCAAAACCAGTCAAACCTGTTTGCCAAACCAGTCAAACCTGTTTCCAAAACCAGTGAAGCCTGTTTGCCAAACCAGTCAAACCTGTTTCCAAAACTAGTCAAACCAGTTTCCAAAACCAGTCAAACCTGTTCCCTAAACCAGTTAAACCAGTTTGTCAAACCAGTCGAGCCTGTTTCCAAAACCAGTCAAACCTGTTTCCAAAACCAGTCAAACCAGTTTCCAAAACCAGTCAAACCTGTTCGCAAAACTAGTCAAACCAGTTTCCTAAACTAGTTAAATCTGTTTGCATAACTAGTCAAACCAGTTTCCAAAACCAGTCAAACCTGTTTGGAAAACCAGTCAAACCAGTTTCCAAAACCAGTCAAACCTGTTTCCAAAACCAGTCAAACCTGTTTCTCAAACCACTCAAACCTGTTTCAAAGACCAGTCAAACCAGTTTCCTAAACCAGTCAAACCTGTTTGCATAACCAGTCAAACCTGTTGGCCAAACCAGTCAAACCAGTTTCCAAAACCAGTCAAACCAGTTTCCAAAACCAGTCAAACCTGTTTGCCAAACCAGTCAAACCTGTTTCCAAAACCAGTAAAACCTGTTTGCCAAACCAGTCAAACCTGTTTCCAAAACCAGTCAAACCTGTTTGGAAAACCAGTCAAAACTGTTTCCAAAACCAGTCAAACCAGTTTCCAAAACCAGTCAAACCTGTTTCCAAAACCATTCAAACCTGTTTGGAAAACCAGTCAAACCAGTTTCCAAAACCAGTCAAACCAGTTTCCAAAACCAGTCAAACCTGTTTGCCAAACCAGTCAAACCTGTTTCCAAAGCCAGTCAAAGCTGTTTGGAAAACCAGACAAACCTGTTTCCAAAACCAGTCAAACCTCTTTGCCAAACAAGTCAAACCAGTTTCAAAAACCAGTCAAACCAGTTTCAAAAAATCAGTCAAACCTGTTTCCAAAACCAGTTAAACCTGTTTGCCAAACCAGTGAAGCCTGTTTGCCAAACCAGTCAAACCTGTTTCCAAAACCAGTCAAACCAGTTTCCAAAACCTGTCAAACCTGTTTGCCAAACCAGTCAAACCTGTTTCCAAAACCAGTCAAACCTGTTTCTCAAACCAATCAAACCTGTTTCCAAAACCAGTCAAACCTCTTTGCCAAACAAGTCAAACCAGTTTCCAAAACCAGTCAAACCTGTTTGGAAAACCAGTCAAACCAGTTTCCAAAACCAGTCAAACCTGTTTGCCAAGCTAGTCAAACCTGTTACCAAAACCAATTAAACCAGCTTGTCAAACCAGTCAAACCAGTTTCCAAAACCAGTCAAACCAGTTTCAAAAACCAGTCAAACCTGTTTCCAAAACCAGTCAAACCTGTTTCCAAAACCAGTCAAACCTGTTTCCAAAACCAGTCAAACCTGCTTCCAAAACCAGTCAAACCAGTTTCAAAAACCAGTCAAACCTGTTTCCAAAACCAGTCAAACCTGTTTCCAAAACCTGTCAAACCTGTTTGCCAAACCAGTCAAACCTGTTTCCAAAACCAGTCAAACCTGTTTCTCAAACCAATCAAACCTGTTTCCAAAACCAGTCAAACCTCTTTGCCAAACAAGTCAAACCTGTTACCAAAACCAATTAAACCAGCTTGTCAAACCAGTCAAACCTGTTTCCTAAACCAGTCAAACCAGTTTCCAAAACCATTCAAACCTGTTTGCCAAACCAGTCAAACCTGTTTGCCAAACCAGTCAAACCTGTTACCAAAACCAATTAAACCAGCTTGTCAAACCAGTCAAACCTGTTTGCCAAACCAGTCAAACCTGTTTCCAAAACCAGTCAAAGCTGTTTGGAAAACCAGTCAAACCTGTTTCCAAAACCAGTCAAACCTCTTTGCCAAACAAGTCAAACCAGTTTCCAAAACCAGTCAAACCTGTTTGGAAAACCAGTCAAATCAGTTTCCAAAACCAGTCAAACCTGTTTGCCAAACCAGTCAAACCTGTTACCAAAACCAATTAAACCAGCTTGTCAAACCAGTCAAACCTGTTTCCAAAACCAGTCAAACCTGTTTGCCAAACCAGTCAAACCTGTTTCTCAAACCAGTCAAACCTGTTTGCCAAACCAGTCAAACCTGTTACCAAAACCAATTAAACCAGCTTGTCAAACCAGTCAAACCTGTTTCCTTAACCAGTTAAACCTGTTTGCATAACCAGTCAAACCTGTTTGCCAAACCAGTGAAGCCTGTTTGCCAAACCAGTCAAACCTGTTTCCAAAACCAGTCAAACCAGTTTCCAAAACCAGTCAAACCTGTTTGCCAAACCAGTCAAACCTGTTTCCAAAACCAGTCAAAGCTGTTTGGAAAACCAGTCAAACCTGTTTCCAAAACCAGTCAAACCTCTTTGCCAAACAAGTCAAACCAGTTTCCAAAACCAGTCAAACCTGTTTGCCAAACCAGTCAAACCTGTTACCAAAACCAATTAAACCAGCTTGTCAAACCAGTCAAACCTGTTTCCTAAACTAGTTAAACCTGTTTGCATAACCAGTCAAACCTGCTTGCATAACCAGTCAAACCAGTTTCCAAAACCAGTCAAACCTGTTTGCCAAACCAGTCAAACCTGTTTCCAAAACCAGTCAAACCTGTTTGCCAAACCAGTCAAACCTGTTTCCAAAACCAGTTAAACCTGTTTGCCAAACCAGTGAAGCCTGTTTGCCAAACCAGTCAAACCTGTTTCCAAAACCAGTCAAACCAGTTTCCAAAACCAGTAAAACCTGTTTGGAGTACCAGTCAAACCAGTTTCCAAAACCTGTCAAACCTGTTTGCCAAACCAGTCAAACCTGTTTCCAAAACCAATTAAATCAGTTTGTCAAACCAGTCAAACCTGTTTCCTAAACCAGTTAAACCTGTTTGCATAACCAGTCAAACCTGTTTGCCAAACCAGTGAAGCCTGTTTGCCAAACCAGTCAAACCTGTTTCCAAAACCAGTCAAACCAGTTTCCAAAACCAGTCAAACCTGTTTGCCAAACCAGTCAAACCTGTTTCCAAAACCAGTCAAAGCTGTTTGGAAAACCAGTCAAACCTGTTTCCAAAACCAGTCAAACCTCTTTGCCAAACAAGTCAAACCAGTTTCCAAAACCAGTCAAACCTGTTTCTCAAACCAATCAAACCTGTTTCCAAAACCAGTCAAACCTCTTTGCCAAACAAGTCAAACCAGTTTCCAAAACCAGTCAAACCTGTTTGGAAAACCAGTCAAACCAGTTTCCAAAACCAGTCAAACCTGTTTGCCAAGCTAGTCAAACCTGTTACCAAAACCAATTAAACCAGCTTGTCAAACCAGTCAAACCAGTTTCCAAAACCAGTCAAACCAGTTTCAAAAACCAGTCAAACCTGTTTCCAAAACCAGTCAAACCTGTTTCCAAAACCAGTCAAACCTGTTTCCAAAACCAGTCAAACCTGTTTCCAAAACCAGTCAAACCAGTTTCCAAAACCAGTAAAACCTGTTTGGAGTACCAGTCAAACCAGTTTCCAAAACCTGTCAAACCTGTTTGCCAAACCAGTCAAACCTGTTTCCAAAACCAATTAAATCAGTTTGTCAAACCAGTCAAACCTGTTTCCTAAACCAGTTAAACCTGTTTGCATAACCAGTCAAACCTGTTTGCCAAACCAGCGAAGCCTGTTTGCCAAACCAGTCAAACCTGTTTCCAAAACCAGTCAAACCAGTTTCCAAAACCAGTCAAACCTGTTTGCCAAACCAGTCAAACCTGTTTCCAAAACCAGTCAAACCAGTTTCAAAAACCAGTCAAACCTGTTTCCAAAACCAGTCAAACCTGTTTCCAAGACCAGTCAAACCTGTTTCCAAAACCAGTCAAACGTGTTTCAAAAACCAGTCAAACCTGTTTCCAAAACCAGTCAAACCTGTTTCTCAAACCAGTCAAACCTGCTTCTCAAACCAGTCAAACCTGTTTGCCAAACCAGTCAAACCTGTTACCAAGACCAATTAAACCAGCTTGTCAAACCAGTCAAACCTGTTTCCTAAACCAGTTAAACCTGTTTGCATAACCAGTCAAACCTGTTTGCCAAACCAGTGAAGCCTGTTTGCCAAACCAGTCAAACCTGTTTCCAAAACCAGTCAAACCAGTTTCCAAAACCAGTCAAACCTGTTTGCCAAACCAGTCAAACCTGTTTCCAAAACCAGTCAAAGCTGTTTGGAAAACCAGTCAAACCTGTTTCCAAAACCAGTCAAACCTCTTTGCCAAACAAGTCAAACCAGTTTCCAAAACCAGTCAAACCTGTTTCTCAAACCAATCAAACCTGTTTCCAAAACCAGTCAAACCTCTTTGCCAAACAAGTCAAACCAGTTTCCAAAACCAGTCAAACCTGTTTGGAAAACCAGTCAAACCAGTTAAACCAGTTTGTCAAACAACTCAAACCTGTTTGCCAAACCAGTCAAAACTGTTTGCCAAACCAGTCAAACCTGTATGGAAAACCAGTCAAACAAGTTTCCAAAACCAGTGAAGCCTGTTTGCCAAACCAGTCAGACCAGTTTCCTAAACCAGTTTGCATAACCAGTCAAGCCTGTTTCCTAAGCCAGTCAAACCAGTTTGCCAAACTGGTCAAACCAGTTTACAACCTGTTTGCAAAGCCAGTCCAACCTGTTTCCAAAACCAGTAAAACCATTTCCAAAACCAGTTAAACCTGTTTGCCAAAGCAGTCACACCTGTTTCCAAAACCAGTCAAACCTGTTTGCCAAACCAGTCAAACCAGTTTGCCAAACTGGTCAAACCAGTTTAGAAAGCCAGTTAAACCAGTTTCCAAAACCAGTCACTCCTGTTTGCCAAACCAGTCAAACCAGTTTCCTAAACCAGTTAATCCAGTTTGCCAAACCAGTTTCCTAAACCTATCAAACCAGTTTCCAAAACCAGTCAAACCTGTTTGCCAAACCAGTCAAACCTGTTTGGAAAACCAGTCAAACCAGTTTCCAAAACCAGTCAAACCTGTTTCCAAAACCAGACAAACCAGTTTCCAAAACCAGTCAAACCTGTTTGCCAAACCAGTCAAACCTGTTTCCAAAACCAGTCAAACCTGTTTGGAAAACCAGTCAAACCAGTTTCCTAAGCCAGTAAAACCAGTTTGTCAAACCAGTCGAACCTGTTTCCAAAACCAGTCAAACCTGTTTCCAAAACAAGTCAAACCAGTTTCCAAAACCAGTCAAACCTGTTTGCAAAACTAGTTAAACCAGTTTCCTAAACTAGTCAAACCTGTTTGCATAACCAGTCAAACCTGTTGGCCAAACAAGTCAAACCAGTTTCCAAAACCAGTCAAACCTGTTTGCCAAACCAGTCAAACCTGTTTCCAAAACCAGTGAAGCCTGTTTGCCAAACCAGTCAAACCTGTTTCCAAAACTAGTCAAACCAGTTTCCAAAACCAGTCAAACCTGTTCCCTAAACCAGTTAAACCAGTTTGTCAAACCAGTCGAGCCTGTTTCCAAAACCAGTCAAACCTGTTTCCAAAACCAGTCAAACCAGTTTCCAAAACCAGTCAAACCTGTTCGCAAAACTAGTCAAACCAGTTTCCTAAACTAGTTAAATCTGTTTGCATAACTAGTCAAACCAGTTTCCAAAACCAGTCAAACCTGTTTGGAAAACCAGTCAAACCAGTTGCAAAACCAGTCAAACCTGTTTCCAAAACCAGTCAAACCTGTTTCTCAAACCACTCAAACCTGTTTCAAAAACCAGTCAAACCAGTTTCCTAAACCAGTCAAACCTGTTTGCATAACCAGTCAAACCTGTTGGCCAAACCAGTCAAACCAGTTTCCAAAACCAGTCAAACCAGTTTCCAAAACCAGTCAAACCTGTTTGCCAAACCAGTCAAACCTGTTTCTCAAACCAGTCAAACCTGTTTGCCAAACCAGTCAAACCTGTTACCAAAACCAATTAAACCAGCTTGTCAAACCAGTCAAACCTGTTTCCTAAACCAGTCAAACCAGTTTCCAAAACCATTCAAACCTGTTTGCCAAACCAGTCAAACCTGTTTGCCAAACCAGTCAAACCTGTTACCAAAACCAATTAAACCAGCTTGTCAAACCAGTCAAACCTGTTTGCCAAACCAGTCAAACCTGTTTCCAAAACCAGTCAAAGCTGTTTGGAAAACCAGTCAAACCTGTTTCCAAAACCAGTCAAACCTCTTTGCCAAACAAGTCAAACCAGTTTCCAAAACCAGTCAAACCTGTTTGGAAAACCAGTCAAATCAGTTTCCAAAACCAGTCAAACCTGTTTGCCAAACCAGTCAAACCTGTTACCAAAACCAATTAAACCAGCTTGTCAAACCAGTCAAACCTGTTTCCTAAACCAGTTAAACCTGTTTGCATAACCAGTCAAACCTGTTTGCCAAACCAGTGAAGCCTGTTTGCCAAACCAGTCAAACCTGTTTCCAAAACCAGTCAAACCAGTTTCCAAAACCAGTCAAACCTGTTTCTCAAACCAGTCAAACCTGTTTGCCAAACCAGTCAAAGCTGTTTGGAAAACCAATTAAACCAGCTTGTCAAACCAGTCAAACCTGTTTCCTAAACCAGTTAAACCTGTTTGCATAACCAGTCAAACCTGTTTGGAAAACCAGTCAAATCAGTTTCCAAAACCAGTCAAACCTGTTTGCCAAACCAGTCAAACCTGTTACCAAAACCAATTAAACCAGCTTGTCAAACCAGTCAAACCTGTTTCCTAAACTAGTTAAACCTGTTTGCATAACCAGTCAAACCTGCTTGCATAACCAGTCAAACCAGTTTCCAAAACCAGTCAAACCTGTTTCCAAAACCAGTCAAACCTGTTTGCCAAACTAGTCAAACCTGTTTCTCAAACCAGTCAAACCTGTTTGCCAAACCAGTCAAACCTGTTACCAAAACCAATTAAACCAGCTTGTCAAACCAGTCAAACCTGTTTCCTAAACCAGTTAAACCTGTTTGCATAACCAGTCAAACCTGTTTGCCAAACCAGTGAAGCCTGTTTGCCAAACCAGTCAAACCTGTTTCCAAAACCAGTCAAACCAGTTTCCAAAACCAGTCAAACCTGTTTGCCAAACCAGTCAAACCTGTTTCCAAAACCAGTCAAACCTGTTTGCCAAACCAGTCAAACTAGTTTGCCAAACTGGTCAAACCAGATTACAAAGCCAGTCAAACCAGTTTCCAAAACCAGTCAAGCCTGTTTGCCAAACAAGTCAAACCTGTTTCCAAAACCAGTCAAACCAGTTTGTCAAACCAGTCAAACATGTTTGCAAAACCAGTCAAACCTGTTTCCAAAACCAGTTAAACCTGTTTGCCAAACCAGTGAAGCCTGTTTGCCAAACCAGTCAAACCTGTTTCCAAAACCAGTCAAACCAGTTTCTCAAACCAGTCAAACCTGTTTGCCAAACCAGTCAAACCTGTTTCCAAAACCAGTCAAACCAGTTTCAAAAACCAGTCAAACCTGTTTGCCAAACCAATTAAATCAGTTTGTCAAACCAGTCAAACCTGTTTCCTAAACCAGTTAAACCTGTTTGCATAACCAGTCAAACCTGTTTGCCAAACCAGTGAAGCCTGTTTGCCAAACCAGTCAAACCTGTTTCCAAAACCAGTCAAACCAGTTTCCAAAACCAGTCAAACCTGTTTGCCAAACCAGTCAAACCTGTTTCCAAAACCAGTCAAAGCTGTTTGGAAAACCAGTCAAACCTGTTTCCAAAACCAGTCAAACCTCTTTGCCAAACAAGTCAAACCAGTTTCCAAAACCAGTCAAACCTGTTTCTCAAACCAATCAAACCTGTTTCCAAAACCAGTCAAACCTCTTTGCCAAACAAGTCAAACCAGTTTCCAAAACCAGTCAAACCTGTTTGGAAAACCAGTCAAACCAGTTTCCAAAACCAGTCAAACCTGTTTGCCAAGCTAGTCAAACCTGTTACCAAAACCAATTAAACCAGCTTGTCAAACCAGTCAAACCAGTTTCCAAAACCAGTCAAACCAGTTTCAAAAACCAGTCAAACCTGTTTCCAAAACCAGTCAAACCTGTTTCCAAGACCAGTCAAACCTGTTTCCAAAACGAGTCAAACGTGTTTCAAAAACCAGTCAAACCTGTTTCCAAAACCAGTCAAACCTGTTTCTCAAACCAGTCAAACCTGTTTCTCAAACCAGTCAAACCTGTTTGCCAAACCAGTCAAACCTGTTACCAAGACCAATTAAACCAGCTTGTCAAACCAGTCAAACCTGTTTCCTAAACCAGTTAAACCTGTTTGCATAACCAGTCAAACCTGTTTGCCAAACCAGTGAAGCCTGTTTGCCAAACCAGTCAAACCTGTTTCCAAAACCAGTCAAACCAGTTTCCAAAACCAGTCAAACCTGTTTGCCAAACCAGTCAAACCTGTTTCCAAAACCAGTCAAAGCTGTTTGGAAAACCAGTCAAACCTGTTTCCAAAACCAGTCAAACCTCTTTGCCAAACAAGTCAAACCAGTTTCCAAAACCAGTCAAACCTGTTTCTCAAACCAATCAAACCTGTTTCCAAAACCAGTCAAACCTGTTTGCCAAACCAGTCAAACATGTTACCAAAACCAATTAAACCAGCTTGTCAAACCAGTCAAACCTGTTTCCTAAACTAGTTAAACCTGTTGGCATAACCAGTCAAACCTGCTTGCATAACCAGTCAAACCAGTTTCCAAAACCAGTCAAACCTGTTTGCCAAACCAGTCAAACCTGTTTCCAAAACCAGTCAAACCTGTTTGCCAAACCAGTCAAACCTGTTTCCAAAACCAGTTAAGCCTGTTTGCCAAACCAGTGAAGCCTGTTTGCCAAACCAGTCAAACCTGTTTCCAAAACCAGTCAAACCAGTTTCCAAAACCAGTCAAACCTGTTTGCCAAACCAGTCAAACCTGTTTCCAAAACCAGTCAAACCTGTTTGCCAAACCAGTCAAACTAGTTTGCCAAACTGGTCAAACCAGATTACAAAGCCAGTCAAACCTGTTTGCCAAACCAGTGAAGCCTGTTTGCCAAACCAGTCAAACCTGTTTCCAAAACCAGTCAAACCAGTTTCCAAAACCAGTCAAACCTGTTTGCCAAACCAGTCAAACCTGTTTCCAAAACCAGTCAAAGCTGTTTGGAAAACCAGTCAAACCTGTTTCCAAAACCAGTCAAACCTCTTTGCCAAACAAGTCAAACCAGTTTCCAAAACCAGTCAAACCTTTTTCTCAAACCAATCAAACCTGTTTCCAAAACCAGTCAAACCTCTTTGCCAAACAAGTCAAACCAGTTTCCAAAACCAGTCAAACCTGTTTGGAAAACCAGTCAAACCAGTTTCCAAAACCAGTCAAACCTGTTTGCCAAGCTAGTCAAACCTGTTACCAAAACCAATTAAACCAGCTTGTCAAACCAGTCAAACCAGTTTCCAAAACCAGGCAAACCAGTTTCAAAAACCAGTCAAACCTGTTTCCAAAACCAGTCAAACCTGTTTCCAAAACCAGTCAAACCTGTTTCCAAAACCAGTCAAACCTGTTTCCAAAACCAGTCAAACCAGTTTCAAAAACCAGTCAAACCTGTTTCCAAAACCAGTCAAACCTGTTTCCAAAACCAGTCAAACCTGTTTCCAAAACCAGTCAAACCTGTTTCAAAAACCAGTCAAACCTGTTTCCAAAACCAGTCAAACCTGTTTCTCAAACCAGTCAAACCTGTTTCTCAAACCAGTCAAACCTGTTTGCCAAACCAGTCAAACCTATTACCAAAACCAATTAAAGCAGCTTGTCAAACCAGTCAAACCTCTTTGCCAAACAAGTCAAACCAGTTTCCTAAACCAGTTAAACCTGTTTGCATAACCAGTCAAACCTGTTTGCCAAACCAGTGAAGCCTGTTTGCCAAACCAGTCAAACCTGTTTCCAAAACCAGTCAAACCAGTTTCCAAAACCAGTCAAACCTGTTTGCCAAACCAGTCAAACCTGTTACCAAAACCAATTAAACCAGCTTGTCAAACCAGTCAAACCTGTTTCCTAAACTAGTTAAACCTGTTTGCCAAACCAGTCAAACCTGTTTCCAAAACCAATTAAATCAGTTTGTCAAACCAGTCAAACCTGTTTCCTAAACCAGTTAAACCTGTTTGCATAACCAGTCAAACCTGTTTGCTAAACCAGTTAAACCTGTTTGCATAACCAGTCAAACCTGCTTGCATAACCAGTCAAACCAGTTTCCAAAACCAGTCAAACCTGTTTGCCAAACCAGTCAAACCTGTTTGCCAAACCAGTCAAACCTGTTACCAAAACCAATTAAACCAGCTTGTCAAACCAGTCAAACCTGTTTCCTAAACCAGTTAAACCTGTTTGCATAACCAGTCAAACCTGTTTGCCATGCCAGTGAAGCCTGTTTGCCAAACCAGTCAAACCTGTTTCCAAAACCAGTCAAACCAGTTTCCAAAACCAGTCAAACCTGTTTGCCAAACCAGTCAAGCCTGTTTCCAAAACCAGTCAAAGCTGTTTGGAAAACCAGTCAAACCTGTTTCCAAAACCAGTCAAACCTCTTTGCCAAACAAGTCAAACCAGTTTCCAAAACCAGTCAAACCTGTTTGGAAAACCAGTCAAATCAGTTTCCAAAACCAGTCAAACCTGTTTGCCAAACCAGTCAAACCTGTTACCAAAACCAATTAAACCAGCTTGTCAAACCAGTCAAACCTGTTTCCTAAACTAGTTAAACCTGTTTGCCAAACCAGTCAAACCTGTTACCAAAACCAATTAAATCAGTTTGTCAAACCAGTCAAACCTGTTTCCTAAACCAGTTAAACCTGTTTGCATAACCAGTCAAACCTGTTTGCTAAACCAGTTAAACCTGTTTGCATAACCAGTCAAACCTGCTTGCATAACCAGTCAAACCAGTTTCCAAAACCAGTCAAACCTGTTTGCCAAACTAGTCAAACCTGTTTGCCAAACCAGTCAAACCTGTTACCAAAACCAATTAAACCAGCTTGTCAAACCAGTCAAACCTGTTTCCTAAACCAGTTAAACCTGTTTGCATAACCAGTCAAACCTGTTTGCCAAGCCAGTGAAGCCTGTTTGCCAAACCAGTCAAACCTGTTTCCAAAACCAGTCAAACCAGTTTCCAAAACCAGTCAAACCTGTTTGCCAAACCAGTCAAACCTGTTTCCAAAACCAGTCAAACCAGTTTCAAAAACCAGTCAAACCTGTTTCCAAAACCAGTCAAACCTGTTTCCAAAACCAGTCAAACCTGTTTCCAAAACCAGTCAAACCTGTTTCAAAAACCAGTCAAACCTGTTTCCAAAACCAGTCAAACCTGTTTCTCAAACCAGTCAAACCTGTTTCTCAAACCAGTCAAACCTGTTTGCCAAACCAGTCAAACCTGTTACCAAAACCAATTAAACCAGCTTGTCAAACCAGTCAAACCTGTTTCCTAAACCAGTTAAACCTGTTTGCATAACCAGTCAAACCTGTTTGCCAAACCAGTGAAGCCTGTTTGCCAAACCAGTCAAACCTGTTTCCAAAACCAGTCAAACCAGTTTCCAAAACCAGTCAAACCTGTTTGCTAAACCAGTCAAACCTGTTTCCAAAACCAGTCAAAGCTGTTTGGAAAACCAGTCAAACCTGTTTCCAAAACCAGTCAAACCTCTTTGCCAAACAAGTCAAACCAGTTTCCAAAACCAGTCAAACCTGTTTCTCAAACCAATCAAACCTGTTTCCAAAACCAGTCAAACCTCTTTGCCAAACAAGTCAAACCAGTTTCCAAAACCAGTCAAACCTGTTTGGAAAACCAGTCAAACCAGTTTCCAAAACCAGTCAAACCTGTTTGCCAAGCTAGTCAAACCTGTTACCAAAACCAATTAAACCAGCTTGTCAAACCAGTCAAACCAGTTTCCAAAACCAGTCAAACCAGTTTCAAAAACCAGTCAAACCTGTTTCCAAAACCAGTCAAACCTGTTTCCAAAACCAGTCAAACCTGTTTCCAAAACCAGTCAAACCTGTTTCCAAAACCAGTCAAACCAGTTTCCAAAACCAGTAAAACCTGTTTGGAGTACCAGTCAAACCAGTTTCCAAAACCTGTCAAACCTGTTTGCCAAACCAGTCAAACCTGTTTCCAAAACCAATAAAATCAGTTTGTCAAACCAGTCAAACCTGTTTCCTAAACCAGTTAAACCTGTTTGCATAACCAGTCAAACCTGTTTGCTAAACCAGTTAAACCTGTTTGCATAACCAGTCAAACCTGCTTGCATAACCAGTCAAACCAGTTTCCAAAACCAGTCAAACCTGTTTGCCAAACCAGTCAAACCTGTTACCAAAACCAATTAAACCAGCTTGTCAAACCAGTCAAACCTGTTTCCTAAACCAGTTAAACCTGTTTGCATAACCAGTCAAACCTGTTTGCCAAACCAGTGAAGCCTGTTTGCCAAACCAGTCAAACCTGTTTCCAAAACCAGTCAAACCAGTTTCCAAAACCTGTCAAACCTGTTTGCCAAACCAGTCAAACCTGTTTCCAAAACCAATAAAATCAGTTTGTCAAACCAGTCAAACCTGTTTCCTAAACCAGTTAAACCTGTTTGCATAACCAGTCAAACCTGTTTGCTAAACCAGTCAAACCTGTTTCCAAAACCAGTCAAACCTCTTTGCCAAACCAGTCAAACCAGTTTCCAAAACCAGTCAAACCAGTTTCAAAAACCAGTCAAACCTGTTTCCAAAACCAGTCAAACCTGTTTCCAAAACCAGTCAAACCTGTTTCCAAAACCAGTCAAACCTGTTTCCAAAACCAGTCAAACCAGTTTCCAAAACCAGTAAAACCTGTTTGGAGTACCAGTCAAACCAGTTTCCAAAACCTGTCAAACCTGTTTGCCAAACCAGTCAAACCTGTTTCCAAAACCAATAAAATCAGTTTGTCAAACCAGTCAAACCTGTTTCCTAAACCAGTTAAACCTGTTTGCATAACCAGTCAAACCTGTTTGCTAAACCAGTTAAACCTGTTTGCATAACCAGTCAAACCTGCTTGCATAACCAGTCAAACCAGTTTCCAAAACCAGTCAAACCTGTTTGCCAAACCAGTCAAACCTGTTACCAAAACCAATTAAACCAGCTTGTCAAACCAGTCAAACCTGTTTCCTAAACCAGTTAAACCTGTTTGCATAACCAGTCAAACCTGTTTGCCAAACCAGTGAAGCCTGTTTGCCAAACCAGTCAAACCTGTTTCCAAAACCAGTCAAACCAGTTTCCAAAACCAGTCAAACCTGTTTGCCAAACCAGTCAAACCTGTTTCCAAAACCAGCCAAACCAGTTTCAAAAACCAGTCAAACCTGTTTCCAAAACCAGTCAAACCTGTTTCCAAAACCAGTCAAACCTGTTTCCAAAACCAGTCAAACCTGTTTCAAAAACCAGTCAAACCTGTTTCCAAAACCAGTCAAACCTGTTTCTCAAACCAGTCAAACCTGTTTCTCAAACCACTCAAACCTGTTTGCCAAACCAGTCAAACCTGTTACCAAAACCAATTAAACCAGCTTGTCAAACCAGTCAAACCAGTTTCCAAAACCAGTCAAACCAGTTTCCAAAACCTGTCAAACCTGTTTGCCAAACCAGTCAAACCTGTTTCCAAAACCAATAAAATCAGTTTGTCAAACCAGTCAAACCTGTTTCCTAAACCAGTTAAACCTGTTTGCATAACCAGTCAAACCTGTTTCCAAAACCAGTCAAACCTGTTTCAAAAACCAGTCAAACCTGTTTCCAAAACCAGTCAAACCTGTTTCCAAAACCAGTCAAACCTGTTTCTCAAACCAGTCAAACCTGTTTGCCAAACCAGTCAAACCTGTTTCCAAAACCAGTCAAACCTGTTTGCCAAACCAGTCAAACCTGTTTCCAAAACCAGTCAAACCTGTTTCCAAAACCAGTCAAACCTGTTTCCAAAACCAGTCAAACCTGTTTCTCAAACCAGTCAAACCTGTTTCTAAAACCAGTCAAACCTCTTTGCCAAACAAGTCAAACCAGTTTCCAAAACCAGTCAAACCTGTTTGGAAAACCAGTCAAACCAGTTTCCAAAACCAGTCAAACCTGTTTGCCAAACTAGTCAAACCTGTTACCAAAACCAATTAAACCAGCTTGTCAAACCAGTCAAACCTGTTTGCTAAACCAGTTAAACCTTTTTCCATAACCAGTCAAACCTGCTTGCATAACCAGTCAAACCAGTTTCCAAAACCAGTCAAACCTGTTTGCCAAACCAGTCAAACCTGTTTCCAAAACCAGTCAAACCTGTTTCCAAAACCAGTCAAACCTGTTTGGAAAACCAGTCAAACCTGTTTGCATAACCAGTCAAACCTGCTTGCATAACCAGTCAAACCAGTTTCCAAAACCAGTCAAACCTGTTTTCCAAACCAGTCAAACCTGTTTCCAAAACCAGTCAAACCTGTTTCCAAAACCAGTCAAACCTGTTTGCCAAACCAGTCAAACCTGTTTCCAAAACCAGTTAAACCTGTTTGCCAAACCAGTGAAGCCTGTTTGCCAAACCAGTCAAACCTGTTTCCAAAACCAGTCAAACCTGTTTCTCAAACCAGTCAAACCTGTTTGCCAAACCAGTCAAACCTGTTTCCAAAACCAGTCAAACCTGTTTCCAAAACCAGTCAAACCAGTTTCCAAAACTAGTCAAACCTGTTTGCCAAACCAGTCAAACCTGTTTCCAAAACCAGTCAAACCTGTTTGGAAAACCAGTCAAACCAGTTTCCAAAACCAGTCAAACCTGTTTCCAAAACCAGTCAAACCTGTTTCTCAAACCAGTCAAACCTGTTTGCCAAACCAGTCAAACCTGTTTCAAAAACCAGTCAAACCAGTTTCCAAAACCAGTCAAACCTGTTTGCCAAACCAGTCAAACCTGTTTCCAAAACCAGTCAAACCTGTTTGGAAAACCAGTCAAACCTGTTTCCAAAACCAGTCAAACCTCTTTGCCAAACAAGTCAAACCAGTTTCCAAAACCAGTCAAACCTGTTTGGAGAACCAGTCAAACCAGTTTCCAAAACCAGTCAAACCTGTTTGTCAAACCAGTCAAACCTGTTTCCTAAACCAGTTAAACCTGTTTGCATAACCAGTCAAACCTGTTTGCATAACCAGTCAAACCAGTTTCCAAAACCAGTCAAACCTGTTTGCATAACCAGTCAAACCAGTTTCCAAAACCAGTCAAACCTGTTTGCCAAACCAGTCAAACCTGTTTTCAAAACCAGTCAAACCTGTATGGAAAACCAGTCAAACCAGTTTCCAAAACCAGTGAAGCCTGTTTGCCAAACCAGTCAAACCAGTTTCCTAAGCCAGTCAAGCCTGTTTGCCAAACCAGTCAAACCAGTTTCCTAAACCAGTCAAACCAGTTTGCAAAACCAGTCAAACCAGCTTGCAAAACCAGTCAAACCTGTTTGCAAGTTGAGTCAAGGTTGCCAGGATACTCCATCCTATGCTCACAAATTCGGAGGAGCATAGGAAGGTGTTTCCTGAGTGTTTCCTGTGCATTTTAAGGATAACCTTGTTAGGGCTAGGCTGAGTAATGAGGGAAATGGAGGGACTGATAAGAAGGGATGTTCTCGTTGTGGTAAAGTTTGTTGTCAAGTGTGTAATGTCATGAGTAATAGTGAGCATTTTCATTGGAACATTGATAGCCGGAAATACAGGATAAACCATTCATTTCATCGTGGCTCGTCAATCGTTGTGTATTTGTTGGAGTGTACTATTTGTGGTGTACAATATGTTGGTAGCATCTGCTGGCTTCTTAGGCTTAGGTTTAATAATTACAAGGCACGCAGTTGTAAGTTTAATTGGGGGGCCTCAGGATCCCAGGTAGAATTCTTGAGGCATTTTACTGAAGAAGGCCACCAAGGGTTTCTGAAAGATATTAGCATAAAGGCAATTGATAGGCTAATGGGGGAAATAGGATGAGGGAAAGCTTCTGGCAATATCAGCTGGATTGCTTTGTCCCTAAGGATTTAAATACCAGGCAGGTTGATACATAGATTTATTATTGTGTACATTTTGGTTGTTGTATTGTTTTGATTCTAGCGCTGACCTTTTCGTTAGATACACACTATCTTTTAAGGGTTTTCTGTCCTGCCAATCCACTCTCGGATCTTTCTACTGTTTGTCTTGTTGCAACATGCATTCTCTTTCAGTTTCAGCGAGACAGACACAGCCACCGACTTCAATGGTTCTTAACTCTGTGCTTTCTTTGATCTTTCTCCCGCCACCTTTGTAGCTACCGGCAACTTCAACACATTTTAATTACGCATTGTAATAGGTAGGACCCACTTAGGCTATTGTTTTGTATGGTTTTTGAATTTCAGAATCTATATGTACGCTCTGCTTTTGGAAAAGTCATTATTAAGGCTTATGCCGAAACGTTTACCAGAAGTATTTTTTCTTTGAACATATCTACCAGGTGAGTCAGAAAAAACGTGGGGCGTTTGACGGACTGTGGCGTTGCATTGAGCCACTGTATTATCGTAAACTAAATTTTTCCGTGCAGCCAAGAGTCTAACTTAAATCATAAACCACTCCCAATCGAAATCGGTCATTTGATGCCTTTGTTAAAAAATATTTTCTTCGTAAGACTCTGTATGGGAGTCTTGCAAGCTTGTGAAATCTTTGACCAAGCCCCTTCAGCCGTTTAGCCTTGCCAGAATTGCAGGTACACATTGCATTGTCAGGGGAACTAAAAAAGTTGAGCCTGGTTCACACTAGGTTGCTTACGTTGCTAAGATCATGCAGAAAGAACCAAAGACAAAGACTCAGAGTTTGAATCCCTTGTCTTTTTGGTCTTTCTGCACGACTCTGTGAATCAGGCTTTACGAAACAGTGTTGTTTGCATGAAGTCCTATTGCGACAGGGCGTTTATCCACATGAAAGAAACCTCTTCGCAAGACAAAGAAGTATGCATTATTAATGTCTTTCAAATGTTTTCTCCAAGCATGGCAACTTATAATACAGTAAGGCATCCTAAGGGAGAAAATACTACCTCCTTATCACTTCATTCTCCCATGATAATACCAAGTGTTCCTGTAACTTTTGCCAAGATAAACTGCGGAAGGGGCTCAGCGAAAGATTCTATCAGTTTGCAAGATTCCCGTACAAGGTCTTGCAAAGAAAATGTGTTCTGAAAAATGCATTAAATGAATAATTTTCATGGGGAAAGTTTTATGATCTAAGTTAGACTTAGCTTTATTTAGTTTATGACAATTGGGTGACTAAATGCGATGTCACGGTCCGCCAAACACCCCACGATTTTTTCTACTCATCCGGTATATATATATCTTATGTACATAAGGATATATACAGGGTGTCCCAGAAAAATTGTGCCCCGTTTGCCTGAAGATTGCGAGAAAACAGCAAAAGATTATCACTAACCTTTTCCATGATGTTGCTCTTCAGACGTTCAATTAAAGTTTGCCACCGTTCCCGTGAAAATCCGTCGAAAAATGATGGAGCTATGACTTTCAGAAGACCGAATCTGCCTGTTGACTGAAACCAGTGGTCAGCCATTTTATCTTACTATTTTGCAAAGATAAACAGCTTCATGGATGAACTGAAATAGCAGCCTTTAATGTCATAGCTCTCATCAAACTTCCAATAATCATCAGAGAGTTAGACTATTTTTTACCCCATGATCTTTGATAGAATGCAAAAGTGAAGATCAGAAGTCCCAAAGTAATAAAAAATCAAAAGCTTCGACAAAAATAGCTATATTTCACATTTAATTTGTTGTCATCCCTAGCGTATCCCTACTCAGATTTCTCCCTTCATTTGTTACAAGCAATTGTTGATTTACTACCGAAGACAATGAACTAAAAGAAACGAGAAGGGCAAAAGATTTTTGGAGTGATAGATAAACTAAATAATTGCTGCACTCACCACACCTGCAAACGAAATGTGATTATATTTTTGTCATTGCCTTTCGATTGTTTATTCTATCATGGGATCCTCATCTTCGTTTTGACATTCAATAAAGGATCGAGGGTAAGAAATAGCTGAAGTCTCTGATGATTGTTGAAACTTTCGCGAGAGCTATGAGATTGGAGGCTACTGTTTCAGCTCATCCATGAAGCTGCTTATCGTCGCAAAATAGCAATACAAAATGGCCGACCACATGTTTCAGTCATCAGAGAAATTTGGTCTTCTGAACGTCATAGCTCCATCATTTCTTAACGGATTTTTACGGGGATGGAAGCAAACTTTAATTTAAGATCTTGCAAGCAACATCATGCCAAAATATGGTGACGACCTTTTGCTGCTTTGTCGTGTTCTTCAGGCAAACGGGGCACAAATTTTCTGGGACACCCTGTATAGCTTTTTCAGCAGATAATAACATAAAGGTAGTTTTGTTGAAGTTAAGTTTCATTTATATTCTAATGTAAAGCAATTGTGTTTGCCTACGGGCTGAGCCAGAGAAAAATTTTCCCACTTTTGAAAATTCATAGCAACAAGGGCACTTCACAGATTTCAATTATTCAGAAGCCGAGAGATTGAAGTATTTGTGGGATTTTTCTCGCTGTCTAAAGAGCACTAGAAACATAGACCAATTCAACTTTACAAAAAATTCATTGTTGCAAAATGACTGAAAATTGCCCCTAAAACATTGATCAAATCACAATGGACTTCCCACCAAGATCAATAAAGAAAATGCAATCTATCATGGGGTAGAGATATCCACTGCACATTTATTGCCATGGGATGGAAGATCTATAGTATCTGTTTGAAAACTGATGTTGTATTACTCTTGAGAAACGTGAAACGCCCATTATGTATTGCTCTGTGTAAGGAGAGTCTTTACAATTTGATCAATGTTTGAGGCCCTTTTTCAGTCATTTTGCAACCATGAAGTTTCAACAAAGTCAAATTCACCGATACCCCTGGTGCAGGTAAAACGATGAGAAAAATCGTGAAAATACTTCAATCTTTCCACTTCTCACTAGAATTTGAATCATTGAGATTGGTGAAGTACTCCTGGTGCAATGAATTTTTAAAAGTGGGAACTTTTTCCTACCTCATCGCAGATACAGTAGAGTTTTACATTAATTAATTACTTATCAAAGTAATTTGCAGTTGGTGTAAGATAATGTAATTTTCATATCTGAGATAGTAAATTAAGCATAATGTAAACAAAAAGTAAATCCAAATATTCAAACATTTTTATCATTTTATATGTAATGTAACATCCTTATGATATGATGTAATGTAATTTCTACTGGATGTTTGTTGAGAAATGTTTTTATTGGGAGAATTGAGAGAATTACTCTATCTAAATCTAAATCTAAATATTACAGTACAGTCCCCATTGTGGGTATTTCGTACTAGCGGTTAGTAGGTTAGTGCGTATTAAGTTATTAGAAAAAAATGATATTATTAGAGGCTAAAGTGATCAGCACTGCCGGACTGGTAAGTGTTTATCTATTGAAAAAAAATTTTGTTTGGTACGCCAATTTTAATTTAAAACACTCTATCAGAGCTCTTCAGCAACAAATCCCAACTGCTAGGCTCTGCTGGGGCAGTATATTAGCTAATACAGGATGTCTCCATGGTGGCCAGGGTGCATTCCATGTAAGACCTACACCGAAGGTACGCCGATCCCTAAGCTTTTGTACGCCAAGTACTTTCAGGGGAAGAGAGCTGTTAAGAATCTGAGTACTGATGGTTTTAAGAAACTTCGAGTTCAAGCCCAAATTCTTACTTTCTCATAAAAGAAATGCATGTATTATCAAAAGAAACTGCTAAAAGATAGACGACAACTTCACAATCACGTCAAGGTAAGCAGATTTTGAAATGCCGTCACGCCAAAAACCGATTTTACTGAAAAAATGACGCCGCTACGCCAACAAAAAAATCAGGTCCACGCCGAAGATCTTCGGGCCTAAGTGCATGAAATGCACCGTGGCATGGTGGCTAATGTCATATTCATGTCATAAAAAGTTTCACAGGTTTTGCTTCAAACAATTATCTCGACTTGCTTATCCAAGCAAATAAAATAAGTTTGTGAAGCAGAGAGGCACCTGAGGCACCATGCGTGAGTCTAAACAAAACATTACTTGGCTATGAAAATCTCCTCGCCTATCTGCCATTTTTGTGGGGAAGAATTTCTTGGAAACAAAACGTCTTTCCGGTCAAACAGGGGTGTGCGATTCTAGGCTAGCGCCAAATTCTGTTCATCGTATCATCAAAATGAAAAAACAACACAGATTAGATACTTACTCATAAGTAAGCCCATCTCCCGATCCAAAAAGTGTTTTGGCACTTAGGCCATCTTCGATGATGTCTGCATCATGGTCCATCATGTATGCATCAGAATGGTTGCTGCTGCCGTTGATATTACCATTAACAGTGATGTTCGCCATATCCTTTAGGTCTAGATCATTCGTCTACGATAGATAGAATTAAGGAGAGGAGAAATAATTTTGTTCTGGTATATTTGATTTGCAGCTGCCTGCTTTCTCTCTCCTTCGTGTTTTGAGCACGTTTTTCTGACCCTCTAGGGTTGCTAAATGTCATGCCGTTGAAGTTGATTTCCTCGGTCAGCAGCACATGCAGAGACGTGTTGCCTTCTTTCCCACGAGTAGGCCCGTTTTTCAAAAGAAGAAAGGGTCTTCGAAACAACGAATGAAAGCATGCTATGCTACCGCCACTCCGAGGGGCATTTTACTGCCAAGAATCTCGTACACCTTTGGCAAAAATCCTTTTTCTTCAAGAGACATCCATCAAAAATCCATATATATCCTCTTGTTCTGAAAAAGTCTCGCACGCTTTTTAAAATCAGTGAAGTGCCGCTCGCGTTACAAAAATTCAATACTTTGGGTCCACAAATCTGAAAAAAGGAAGAATTGTGAAATTTGGTGCGGGTCTCCAAGATGTTAGACTCAATATTTGGGGTCCTAAAAACATTAGCCTTATCATCTAGGGGTCAGCAAAGAACCCGGGGGGGGGTACATGACTTGCGGATGGACGGGGGTCTGCCGCCCGGTTTTCAGAAAGGTACCCTCTTCTAATTACCGAAACTTGCCTTCATACCCACTGTTATGATGAATTTTGGCGGAAAACGGCTCAATTTTGGCTATTTTTCGCCAATTTCTGGATAACCCACCCATTTTTATGGAAAATCTGCAGAAAAAAGGGACACTTGTTTAGAGAATTTTGGACCCAAAAACCCACCCATATGGGCGGCACATACCCGTACCCTCAACATGTTATGTTTCCCCCTCCCCCCCGGGGCAAAGAAACAGTGGCATGGATCCCTTCCCCGTATCGAAAGTTAGGGAATACCCCGCTGGGCAATTAGATAGAGCGTCGGATAGCACCCTGATCATTTCGGAGAACCTCCACTTCGCCAGCCACCATTTCGTCCAAAATGGTCACTTTGGCCAAGTTTTTGGGCAATTATTCGCCCATGTTGATCTGGTATATGATACCAGAGCAAACAGGAAACCGCTCAGATTTTTACATGATAAATTATGAACCCCAAGGGGGCACTCTATAAAATCTAAGATAGGGATGCTCATTTGGAGAGATTTTTTGTCTACCCAAAAAAATGACAGGCCCAAAATTTTCAAACCCAAAAAAATGACGGAATTATTCTCGAGCCCCAATAACTATCCTTTTTGTACCACAAGTCAAATTGAGAAAATTGCACCATACAATTCTACAGAAGATAGTAAAACTGATTTTGAATTTGGAGACCATCACAGCAACTCTTAATTGACTGAGATCATAACTTCGTAAACACAAAGCTCAGTAACCCAAAAAAATGACGCAAATTTTCAATGAGCGCAAAAATGACGGCAAGTTATCAATCCCAAAAAAATGACGCTAAGTTAGCTAAACCCAAAAAAATGACATTTTGATAAATTTCAAACCCAAAAAAATGACACGAGCATCCCTATTAAAATTTTCACAAGTGCACCCCTGGGTTATGAACTTCCTCGGTCACTGTTTAAACTTTAAAGTTAAAGGTTGTCAAAATAGAGACACTTACTTTTACGCTTCGCTTCATCTGAACATAGTCCATGATATGAATAAAACTTAGAGCCAGATTAGAAAGTTTGTCTTGCGCGATAAGAGTCTACCTATAAACCCAAATTACAATAGACTACGATGGCGCAACATGGCAAAAACTACCTAACAATGGCACCTTCCTTATACAAAATGCCGAGATCGAGCGAAGGTGAAAACGGCAAGAGAGCCGAAAGGGAAGAGGATAGCGAAGAATGCATACCGCCGGTCCCAAGAGAGGTTTAGAAAACAAAGCGGTGACATATAAAAGAACATATTGATCCCTGAACACGTTGACATACACAAAGAGGAAAAGCAAAAATGACACCGTTGAATTTGTTACACAAAAGGTTGGTAATATAGGGAAGGAGGACTGGAACTTTTTATCCAGTTCGTAAGAGTTAACTTTCGAGTTTCACGCCTTGTAACTGTAATCCACCCGTGTAAGAATGTCTCTTTGTGGACCCCTTTTTTGCCGCGCCGTTCTTCCGGATACCTCACTTCAATTTTTGAATTCGCATTGCCACACTTCTTTTATAACTGAAATTCGTCAAGATAGATGTGTCCAGTGCAAATTCAGCTTTGACGATTGCCTTTTACCCCACTTTGTTAAATTTCACCTTGCCCATCGAAAGCATTCTTGCAAATGTGAATTGAGGTGTTTATCTCTCTTCCGAAAAGGCGCACAAGATTTTTCAAAATTCTACAAGATACCAATTACGGTTATGGAACGGTAGTTGTCTACTTTGTCCTTCTTCGCAGGGCTACAAATTCCCTCACAACAATGTTCCTACTTGGCCAGGGCAGAAGGACATAGTAGATGAACGCAGCTTTATTAATCACATTATTTGTTTTTTGCTACTCATGGCGCTTTTCCCATAGCACGCTCCCTAAGACGAACAGCACTCTATAGGATTTAAATTGATTTGCTGCTTGATATGCAATGTTGTAAAAAGACAGAAGTGGCTGGTCAAGAAAGTTCAAGCAGGCCAAAATGAGTGTTCGCTTGCACTACTATAGGAAGAAAAGATTTTCAAAGGAAACGAAATAAAGTCCGGTCGCAGCACCTACTTAACATCATTAACTTCTAGTTCTGAAGCTGTGATTCAGACAACTCTTCCAACATGACATGGAACCAATTGGCTGAGACCATTTTGGAAAAGATATTCATTTGAATGACGTAATCGAAATTCGAATCAATGCAATGTATTTTTGTACGTACAGCAACAACAACAACAGCAAAAGCAGCAACAACAACAACAACAGTCATATAAATGTTTGAACTGAATTGGATTGCCTTCTCCACTGGCCGATGATGAATGATGCATTGAAAACATTTGCAATGTTACCATCTTGATAACAAAGCACATGATATGAAAGTATGAAAACTTAATGGGATCAGTGTCGCACAAAAAATGTACTTTGAGCATGGTCTAGTTGCCGAACGTCATTCTAAAGCTTTCAGTGCTAGCTTGATGAAAATCGAAAGATTTGGCTTATTGGAGCAGATTCTTGAGAATTAACCGGCAGGCTTTTTCTTCATCTATAAATATACTCATTACATAAGTCTAAGTAGCTTCTCTGTTGAATTGGATGCTTTTCACTCATTCTACATGAGATAAAATAAATACCAGATTGAAAATTGCGAACGAATACAAGGAATCACGTCGTCAGTCCACACCTATCCGGATATTTTTGAAAACGCATCTTTTTTATCCTTATAAAAAAACAACCCGTCCACACGAAGACTCTGCTACATTCAAACTTTGCGGTAAGAACTTTGAGAAAAGATTGCAGACAATCAAAATGTCCTTGTGTGATCTCCAAAGATCGGTGCGCATGCTCTGGTACGTAGTAAGTCGATACAGTGACGTCAGCATTTTTCAAGAAGCTCCGTTTTTAGCCGTCCATATACTGATTACAGTGAGTCCCAGATACCGCTCTCCAAAACGAGACTACTGCTTGCCAAACCGAGACCGCTCAATCTGGGACTCATAACCAAACTGCTAAAAAACCGGCCTGCTCACTTCTGGATCGAGAAGGACCAATCAGCTTGCTGGAATCGTTGTGCGCGAAGGTGACTGGCTTATTCTTGAAATATTTGATGCCCCTGCACTCATCTGTTTTGAACACCGCCAGTCTGTGAATTCAATGTAAACATTGGCTGCCATTCCGTTAACTGTCAGTCAGTGAAGGTGAGAAAGGCAGCTGTTTGCCAAAATGGAGGTTGTTATTATCACGGCTACGAAATAAAGACAAAGAAAAGGACTGTGGAGGATCTCAAAGGGCACTGTACGAAAGAGTTATTTTGAAGGGAAAGCTTTGCCAACTTGCAGTGGAAGATGTATTACTGTTTTGCGAATTTAAATCGTCGAAGAAGATTCCTTTTTGGCTTCTGCAAAACAGCGGGAACAGTTCGAGGTAAGAAACATTTCAATCTAACAAAAAGTTAACAGAAAACTCACACATAAGATGCGGAAAAATGCTCTAGTTTCTTGAAACATTCCCGCATAAACAGCAGAAGTATTTGTACTTGAAATTCTGTGCAAATGACGATAAAGTCTTGCTCAAAACAGACTTTACGGCTACGTAAACAAGGGGCTTGATAAAGATTTCTCGCACGCAAACGACCGATAAATCTGTCTTTCCTCCAAAAGTAAGTCACAGATTAAAAAGCGTCTTCTAAGAGAAACAAATTTAAACCTACGAGAAAATGCAGCCGTTATGAGACTTTTGTGGATAGCTGTGTATTTTTTAAGAGAACTGCTTGAACAGTTTGAGAAGCCTTTGTGAGTGTTATTTCTTGCGAAGATGATTTTTGTTGGTTTCTTGAGCTTCCCAGACCGAAAGAACATTCCAGAAGAATACCAAAATACCTCTGGGAAATAACGGCAGAAAACTTATAAATTTTGATATAAGAAATAACCAAAACTTCACGAAACATTCATGAATCAACTGTAGAAGAATTAGCGATTGAAAATGCTAAAAAATAGTGTAAGACTATTGTGTAAAACAGATTCAGAATAATGGGTTGCTCGTACGGCCTCGGCAAAGAGTTACTGAAACCGAGCTGAAACGGTCCGTCGAGAAACCAACTACTGGTTGCACTTTACTTTGGGAAGAAAAATATTTCAATGTATCTTTAAGATGATATCATCAAAGCACACCCAAATGTATCGACTGAAAATTGAAAGCTTTTTACTGAAAAAGAGATAACGAATCCAAGTGCAGGCTTTTTCGCCCAAGCAAAATATATGATAGGATTCGCAACGGTGAAGTTCATCCTCCAAAAATTCTACTAATTCTACTTCTATACTATTTAAGGCAATTTAACTGTTTACACCGAGTTATTCAAAGAATAGAAATAGATTTACATGATTTGCTAATGAAATTCTTCTTGTAGAAAGACTTCACTACTGCAGAAATAGCCCCTGAATGAAAATATCAAATGGAAAATTTGTAAACAAAAGACAAAACCGAAGCCAGTCTCAAAATTGTAAAACCACTACTTGCACTTGAGTTGGTTTCTCTCAAAATATCCCCATAAAAGGTTTATCATTCTTGAAAGTGCCGTTTCTCATAAATACAAACACTTGCAAAATTTGGATTACTATAAAGCAAGGTTAATGGAAAATTGTAAGAAAAGGCGTGAAGACCGAATGCCAAGCGAAGAATATGAGTGAATTTATGCAGTCGGCGAATATGGAATATCTGCTAACCTGAAGACAGCGATTGGTGCATCCCATGGAAATCCTGAAGTTTTGGTAAAAGCATGGTAAGAGTTTACAAGTCCTCTGTTTAGAAGAAACTGCTTATAAGAAACTCAACTCCTAGATCGCCAAAAATTTAAGAAGCTCCAGCACTGAAAAGATATAACTTAAGAAACCAATATAATTTCGATAAGGGGAATCGAATTTAACATGATAATCACACTTGTTTCCTGTATCAATTACTCGGAAGGTACTCAAATAATGTCTAAACATTAGAGAAGCTTCAAAAACTTTGGTTTGAAATTTTCACGGGGGCACAGAAGGGTAAGGTGAGGTAATTTGGGTCTAGGGGGTAATGTGGGTTTACTCAAGGGGCGAAATTATTTTTTTCGTACACCTTCCTTGAAATCACAAACAAATCACAAACAAACATCACACATGCAAGAAGCACAAAACCACAAATCACTGAGAAGTTATTGAAATATGACACAAAAAGTAAAATCACTAAAATCACAAAAAAATCACAGAAAAAAATCATGTGATTTTAAAATCACTAAAGACACGTTCGCTAAGTTGAGAAGTGATTTGCCCCTCGGGTCTACTTGCTTTTTCACTTTTAAACTGATCGCAGCAAGTTGAAAATTTTGATTCAAGAAATACGTGTATTGATAGATATTACATGTTGAAGCCATGACGAAACAAACGCAAACGCTTGCCACAAAATTGTTTCATTCACGCCACAAAATTATTATTTTGTAAAGAAAGAGCGCGGAAAAATCACATGACCTCCACACCTCCACAGCTTTGAAAGTTTCCTGACGGCGCTGCCAATCAATGGAGCGAGGTTTCAGTCTAACGCAAAACGCAGACCACGGCGGTGTATTTTCCAGACCAGAAATTTCCAAAACGAGGCTCCCTTGAATAGGCCGGAAATTTCACTGTTTGTTTATGAGTCGTAGTTGTAGCGGGGTATATCAGTTTGGCGGAGGAGCGAAACTACGGCTTGTAATCAGTCTAAGCCGTCCACACAACAACATGAAAGCGGCGTTTTCAAAAAGATCCTCTCTGGAGAGCATTTTCGAAAAGCTTCGCCTTTTAGTGACCAAAAACGCCGTCTATGTGTGGATGCTAACCTAAAACAGATAAAAAAGATATGTTTTCAAAAATATCCGAATACATGTGAACGGGGCCTAATTCATAAAAGGACAAAGAAAACACTTACACAATTTGCTGTTCTTCTTGCTACACTATCCACTCAAAGCATAATTAATATATGCTCAAAGATAGCAAATTCAAATTTGAAATCAGGATGATACAGTTTTATATTATGTAAAAAATTTCTTAATCATTTACGACAAAGAATTTGCTGCTTGGAGCTGTAAAATCCAGAGGGCATCCGCGACTGGATCAGACGAAAACTGAAAGCATTAGAAATAAATCAAGCTAAATCGGCACTAATTCGAAAGGTGCATCATTCTTCCATGAAGGAGAACCAAAATGTTTTAAATAACGGGATTTTTTCAGGAAATTTTTACGGATTTGTCTTGAAAACAGAAGGATTATTGCCAAAGATGTTAGAGATCTTAGAGATTTTTACATAATGATACGTCCCCCCTGCACTAACTCATGATTTGTTGGCCATGAGGACACGCCTCCATGAAGAATACTGCCAACCGCCAAGCTGAAAGTTGGATTTCCAAGAATTTCGCTTACTTGATTGTTTTAAAATGGATGAACCCAAAGGTTAAGGTATATAAAAAGAATCTGTCGAGGGTATCAGAAAAAACACTGCTATGTAGCTGTGAAGTCAGAGAGGTGAAGACCTAACATTTTGCTGCGAAGCTGCTACGTTGCAGCGAAGTCAAAGAAATGAAGGCTTAACTGTCCTTTAACAGTAACAAATTTATGCGACAGGGTGTTCTTTTCTAACAAAAATCATGTGACAGGGTATCACAATCGATAAGAAAATTATGCGACAGGTTATCATGTGGAAGAAAGTTCTTTGGAATTCTCTTGAAACAATGGATAGTGTATATTCTTGGCAAGATGCGACAGGGTATACTTTTATGCGACAGGGTATACTTTTGGGGCATTTATGTGCGAATGGGAACAGGGTGTGGAGGATTTGCCACCTCCCCCGTCGCTTTCCCAGTCAAGTACCTTCCCCCCTCCCGAGTATGTGTTAAGCTTGACTCAAAACTAAAACTGCAGTAGATTCCACTCAAGGGCAGGGCTTCGACAATTCCTTTGCACCCAAATCCTTGAAGTTATTATTCAAAACTCCTTCTCAAACATATGCGAGTAGTTGACTTCACTAAAAAAGAACATCGGAAGAAAAGCTACCCTCTGTATGGGAAACAACGAAGAAGTTTACATAAATGCTCGAAATATATGCATATTTACCTCGTTTGCTGTGCTGTCGCTTGAAATCTGGACTTCTTTACCGTTAGGTGACAAATAATTGCTATTATCGTCGGAAAGAAACCAAGAGGCACTCCATCTTCTCCAAGGGCTGGTGGGTCGATCGTTTGCCATGGTTGCACACTTCTCTAATTTCCTACCTCGCTTTTTATCGCAGTAATTTTATGATATATTTTCACCTTAGATCTTCGTGCTATAAAATACATATAATTGCACCTTGTGTTACCTGTGATATGTCGGTGTTTAGGTTAACAGTGGTATATGAAAAATCCAAAATTGTTATTTACAATTGAAAAGCAGTTGAGAGAGATTATATTGGAAGAGGCTCTTGAGAGCTCTCGATTGTAAACAAACTGTTTGAAAATTGTGTTGCAGCTTGGATGTTATTGTCCGCACTCATGAGCTGATTTCTCTACAGAATGCTGCAGTGAAGCCGGCAAAATAACCGTGGGTACTTGAAATGGGATCCGTAACTTCCTTGAGCCCCATTTTGGCAGCAAATGTTTGAAAATATCACATTTAATGTAGAAACAACGTAATAATCCTACCTCACGCGACAAGTTTCAGGTGGAACAAAGACTGAGAGATTATGATACAAAACCTAAATTTCCATAACCTTGGAGAGCTTTGATGTCGTGCAAAATCCCTTTGTCTTTTATATGATGGCTTCCAAGCTTATTTCATCAATAGCATTATTGAGACTGTAAGACAGCGAGGAGAGTCCGGTGACCTTATGTTCTATTGTTCCAGAAACCATTTAGACTCACCGACTCATTCCAAAATTCTCTTGTTTCACTCCCCCTGCAGACTTGTCGCTACAACAGAAGCGATAACAACAACAGCAACAAGCCAATGTTAGAGGGACTTTCGTCTTGAGTCTAGGAACCATTTTGTGGTGGGACATCAACATAGGGAGTTTTCTTGACTTTGCATAAAGACCCTCAAGTTAAGCTCATCTCATTGAGTTGAATTGCTGTCGTTGTTAACGGAAAATATTTAAATTGGCGACAAGATTCTGTCACCCTGTCGTCCACTGATTAGCATGTGGCTTAGAGCAAGGCGGTCTTTGCTTTTGTGGCAAGAATGATCCTTTACCGAGGTACTGACACTCGATTTTATTGTACTAGAAAACTGATATTTTAGGCACTTCAGACTCAGTGGATGTAAGAAAAAGTCATCAGGCCCAATAGATCTTACAGCTACATTCTAAAAAAGGATGCGAATCGAACGACAGATTAACACATTTTGTAGAATGTTCAAATATACACAGAAGTGATAGAGGCTCCAACAGTACTCAGTCAAACTTTTTGTAGAGCAGCTGAAAGGCTCCATATGATATCAGCACGGAGCTTTACCTTTCTACAAGCGTGGGGGAAGGAGTCGTAGTTGTAGCGATAGCGATATCAGTTCAGGTAAAGAGCAAAACTACGACATGTAATCGAGTCTAGCACAAAGGATCCGAGGGGACGACTGCACTTTAGCGGACCAACTTTATGTCAGATCTCTCAGGCACTAGCCCTAGCCTAACCCTACTAACCCTAACTTAACCCTACCTTACCATAGATAACCTCAACTAACCCTAAGTTACCCTAACTCATGCTAACTAACCCTAACTAACCCTAACTTACCCGGTTACCCTAAAGCCCCATTTCCAAAACCTGGCTCTGAGCCTATCCCTATGACACATAGTTTGCCGATTTTGAAAGATGATCCGCTAAAGTGCAGACTAGCCGATCCTATAACAAGAGCTCATTGCATCGAGCTTCTGCCTTCTGCAGCAACAACCACAACAACCACGCACCACTGCTCAAAGGACTCATGTGAAAGCAGCTCAAAGACAGTACACGCATTTGTTTTATGAAACCGTTTATGAGCGAATCAACTCTTAGACGACCACAAAGTGAAAAATCTCCAGTACCGCAAAAAAGGACTAGAAACTGATTATTTCATGAAGGAAGCCCTTTGAATATTTCTATTTCATTTTCATCTGATTCCTGTATTCCGATATATTTGGTCGCTTTTCAGTTCTCTTATCTCATATTTTGCGGAATTAGCATACAACTTTTTTGCTTAGATACATAAATTCGACACAGTTGTTATTCCAAAACCGTACAAAAATTAACATGCAAGGATGTTTAGCCAAATAAATGGAAAACGTTTGGTAAATTCTAGAATTTTGTATAAGTGGAGGGGTCTTGATAGAGAGGGGGGCTTATTTCCAATTCTGACTCAGAGGGGGGCTTATTAGAGAGGAGGTGGGTTTAATAGAGCTTTCACCGGTTGGTGGTGTGTTGTATAGGACTTCCTTGAACAGCACATACAGTACATTTGAGTTAACACAGGATACGTTTGATCACATGATGTCTCTCGTGGACAAATATCGACTCAAACTAAATGACGGACCGATTTTCAAAGGCAAATATTTACTTTCTTTCGTTGCAAGCTCCAAGACATCATTCAGAATTAGACCAATCGCATCTTCACAATACGAGAACATGAAAGACCTCCCTTCTAATGAACCAAATTAAAGGACAGAGCAAGGCCCAAAAGGGCTGTATACATGGTGTTTGAGAAGAACGAACCCAGCAGTAATTGAAAGTCTCAACAAACTGATATAGTTCTGGTTGATTTAACATACATGCAGTGTGTTGCAAGAGCCAAATCAAACACTTTTTCAATGGTAAGACGTTACAAAACAAATTTTGTCAAAATGTTCCTGGCCAAGAAGCACTTGAGGTGATGCCTTAAGGAAGAAGACAAACGTATCCCCATGAGATAAATTTGTTGTAGCTGATGAGGAAAGCTGTAACAAAGATGAACTTTTGTCTATGTAAATGCCCCATCGCCTTCCCGCATCTAAAATTGGCCATACTTATGAAAACATCAATAAAATTATGGAAAGCTCAATTAATCCACCCGACCTGGATATGACTGGAAAGAAGGTAGATTGTACCTTCAGATGGTGTGCGTCAAATTGATCCAGCTCTTATCATTTCTTGACGAATCTCGAATTAAAGTGGGCTGTACTCTCTGTAACGCCCTGTATTTGATGACATGTTGGTGCTCAATTCTCGCTAATTACCTTATCTTGAGCATAAGGTAATTAACGAGAGCAGTGCTTATCTTTACTGGCACCAGAACATTCTTACTAGTGTCTACCGCAACTCTTGTATGAATTCCATCCATTCCATTAATCATCAGGTGAATAACATACGCAACAAAAGCGATGTTTTTTCAAGCGTTCAGTTGCTGCAATGCTGTATTCAAATGAATGCGACTTGACTTTCAATTTTTGTTGGACAGGGATGTAACGCCAGGTAACTCACATCCTAGAAAACAAAACATGGTTGGCTACTTGATGTACTGAGTATCATATAAGATGCAATTAGGAACGAGCTCTATCTTCATGAAGTTAGCCACTTTTTCTTTTTGAGTTGTTTTTCATCGTTGTCGACCTTAATGAAACGCAGTCTCTGCACATATAGGTTAAAGAATGACCGAGAGATCAAATTTATGTCATTCATGATGTCTAAGCAACAGTCACAATGTTAAAACACGTCCTGGAGGCTCGAGCGGAGGTACCTGACATGCATTTGAACGAGGGCTTGGCACCAGGATTTTCCCCTCCAAATGACATCTTATTCTAGGAAGAGTGCGTAAATAGTAAATTCCAAAGCATGAAAATTTGAACGAAAAACGACCTGACTTAAAAGTATCCCCTTTCAACATGCGTTGACAACCTGCTGCTCTAGAAAAATTGACTCCTTAAAATCTGCTCTAGAAACAATGCCTCCCTTTGATACATTGTGTTAGGAAACTAGGTAAAGGATGTCATGAAAAACGGCACATCCCTGCCAGTCAAATACACTCAGGGTGTTTTGATTAGGTACTAAGTCCGAAAGTAGTAGGCTTGCAAGACTTGGAATTTGTGTTTGATTGATCCCTAATTCTGAAAACGGCAGGTTTGGCAGGTTTGGCAGGTTTGGCAGGTTTGGCAGGTTTGGCAGGTTTGGCAGGTTGGCAGGTTTGGCAGGTTTGGCAGGCCTTCTGAGCCTTCTGCTCCAAAAGGCAGAAGGTTTGGTAGACTTTGGAGAGATTCTCGACTTCATTTGGAGAAATCTGAAATCTGTTGTTCCTACAGCAGTCCTGCTCCTTGCCGTGTTCCTGGACCTGGCTTGCCTCGTATCCCTGTGTCCTGCAAATGTGAGTAATGCAGCAACGACAACATCTTGGGGTACAGAAACACTGGAGGCACAGGTGTAAGAACAACGACTTCTACGTCACTTAAAACAAAGGTTACAATCTACAGACTACGAGATTTCACCTTCAAGTAAAACGATGCTTGCTCCTCCTCCGGTGCTGACGTAGCTTACTTCATCAACCTTTCCAAACTTTTTGCAGGCAGTAGCCGTGTCCCCTCCACCTAAGAGTAATGAGCCTAAACTCAGTTATTTAATCCAGAAAGTCAACACACTTAGCAGACTGTAGTATTAGAAGAGCATGGCCGACATTCAAAAATGTTTTGCTTATCTACGGGGTGTCCCTGAAAGAAGTACTCCTGTTTGAAGAATCACCAAAATTTATCATAAAGGCTAACTTCAAATTTACTGTTTTGGTAAGTAGAACAATAACCAAATTACTTTCCAGACATGGCTGGCTTTTTATTTGGTTTTGAGCTATTGTATTTAGTTCTTTTAAATGTTGCCTGGTTTTGAATACCCTGGGTACCAAAGATTTCTTATTTTTCTAATGCCGAATTATCATTGTGGTCGCTAACACTGCTGCAGATATGTCCCTTGGCATTGAAAGCATCATATTGGAATAAACAGTGTTCTACTATGCTGAAAACACAAATGAGTTGATATTGCTCAAGAATGAAGCTTCAACAATATATTTGCTATAATATCCATGCTTTTGACTTTTAAAGGTTTCTTATAGTCAAAGCAAGAGTAGTGTGACCAGTATAATCCTAAAATAATATCATGAATGGATTATTATTCGAATAATAATTCTGATAATGATGTGAAATGTGGTGTAAGGCCCTTGTACTGCTTAATACATGGCATGCCTTGTTTTGTCTTCCTCTAGCACACACATCCGCTGAACCATTGTCCAACTTACACAGTGTATGGGCAGTCAGTTGAATGAAAATATTATTATCATTTGATTCTTGAAAATCAAGATTTGATTATTATGTGATTAATATTCGGTTAATCTATTTCAATCGGTCACACTACTCTTGCCTTGACTGTAATGCTTTTCAGACATAGTAAGTAATACAGTTTCTTAAAAATTTTGGCCATCTTAGTTATAAACCAGTCTCTGCGTGTACAGCAAAAGGCATTGATAATTACTTAAGCAGTTTGTTAACGTCCATTCCCGGCGGGTGCACTTCAATATAAATGGTGATACACAAGCTTGTCTGAAGCTTTCCAAAACATACCCTTTTCACTGAGAAATGACTCCGCAGTTGGACCCTATTCACTGACATTTCATCGCAATGTTTTATGCATGTATACCCCTATTCTTGAGAATCACTGACATGCTCTGCAGACTATTTCCATTAGACTTCACTAAAGTAAGCAGTGAATTACCAACTACTCAAAATGGAACAGAACATTTGTATATTTCTCTCAGTTCAACAGAACATAAACACTAATACTGCATATATCCTTTCCACTACACATCAATTCACTGAACAAAAATATGGTTGAAACCATATTGTATGGTTTGGTATCAGTCATATACCCTACAAACTCAGGTTTCTAAATTCTTTTAACACTGGTTTTGTGCAGTCTAGGTTTCTGGCTGTATATGCATGAGATTTGTTCAATGTTGACCAAAGCACAACAGTCTCGAAGAAACATAAATTCATAAATTGCATCTCCTTTACAGCACTAAAATTCATTTTAACTTCAAGGAAATGTTGCCCTTAGGGTGCCCTTATTATTGTTTGATCATACCATTGGGCTATTTTATTATTACTCCATACAGGGGGATGGAAGTAAAATTCCAGGGGGTCCTTCAGAAGGAATTTCTGGGGGGTCAAAAATTCTTAAATATGCTTTTCTGGGGGTAAAAATATTTTAACACATATTTTCTAGGAGCTAATGCACCTTCACAAAGATCTCCAGGGAGGCTGTAGAAACTATCCCCTTTTTGCATTCATGCTGTCCATCATTTCCAAGGGGGTCCTCATGTCAAATTGCTGTTTCTGAGGGGGTGGCTCCTAACTAATGACTCTTTTCCAAGGGCTGCCCATATGACTAAAATCTTACTTCCATCCCCCTGTATGGTTAAAAAATGGAATAACCCATTTCCGAGAAAATATATTATGGCAAACAAAATATTTAAGTTTTAGGCCTGGTGGGCCTAACCCTCTTTGAAAATAGTAATTGAAATGAAAAATAACTGGGGCCAAATGACTGTCTTACCACTACCAAATTATATGTAAACAGCATCAGTAAAATGATTTTTTTCAACTTCTCCATCACTCACGGTGCGATTTGAGGTTCGTTCGGCTAATCGCTTCTAAACTTTTCCCGCGTTTTTAGAATGCCTCGGATTGCAAAAGAGGCTCCCATTCTTCCGCATTGTTTCAATGGAAAGATGGCTGTGTGTTTGTCAGAGCCTCTAGTCAAAATGTAATAATTTTTGAGTGAATGCTCCACTACCATGAAGTTACAGTGACTGTGGTAAGATGTTTTGCTATGGAGATGCTTTTGCTTTTATTTCCCAAGACAGAAAAATGTAAATCTATTGTTGAACTGAATAGCCTGAGATCAGGCTCTCTGGTAAAGAAGCTATGCAGCATATGAAGGAAAAGCTGATCATCCTGCCAAAAAAGCAAACCGTGTCAGGCTTCCAATCAGAGAAAATGGAGTTACTGATGTAAAATGGCTTTTCCAATTGCAATGTATCACCAGTTACCTTGGAAAAGGAAACATGACCCCTACAAGGAGAATGCACAAGTCTAGCTGTTCTTGCCTTTGAATGTGTCTCAAGGGTGCTGGGTTCTGCCCTCCCTTCTGCACCTGCTTTTAGATTTAGCTGGTGGCTTCCTAAGTGTTTGCCATAAGCAAAAGAGTTATGACTGAATTTTATACACATCAAGTGAGGCATTGACTTTGCCCAACAAAAGATTTTTACACAACAGACATTTTTACACCAAAGACTGTTTTGGTCTCAAGAAGCAGGGAAAGGAAGTGCATATATGATAATGACATTATGAATTTGATAATAATTCAGAATCAAGTTTATTGCACCCCATGACTAGTCTTATATACATCATATGAGAAGACAGTAAACAGCAGTCTTATTACTTGAAAATATTTGGTTTTGATTGAAGGCCTTTTCTCAAAATTCGCTGACTATATTCTAAAATAACCCCCCTTTTTTATAAATCCTAGGTCCTAGGATTTGAAAATTTTTTTACCCCTTTCTCAGTGAATTTACAGACAAGCTTGCGTATCACTTCTCATATACAAGTGCACCCGCCGGGCGTCCATTGGCTTTTCGCTTTTGTCATAAAGTCAGAATGATTTACAATTGCATATTTGAAGGATGATGAACAATTTCAATATGATGGCTCATAACAAAAATATCAAAATTTCATGAGAATTTTCTCCGTGGAAACTTATAGGAAAGGCACAATTTCCTATGATTTCCGATGTAAGAAACGGAAACTTCCCTTTTCTCTTACTTTTTTCAGAGGAAATTTCTAGTTTCTGCTAGGTTTCTTCTTCCAACACCATCGGAAATTCAAAGATGTTTTGCTATGGCTCAGAATGAGGCTCTTCGATTCGTCATTTTCTACCATTTGCGTAATGAATACAAACATTTATCATCTTCAGATATATTTTGATCATTGACAACAAAGATCAAAAAGAACAGTTTACGACAGATTTCATAATAGAAATTTGGCGATTTTAAACAAGAGTACTTTTTTGGGACGCCCGGTATAAATCAAGGTCAACTAAGATGTCAAAATTCGTTTGGTAGAATCACCCATCTTATCGGACCACAATTGAGGGACATGCTGGTATGGTTTTGTATAGGAACAATATTTCACGTTCGATTTCGGTCAATGATTTACATACGATTGAAATATGAATTCAATACAATTTTTTGTTTTGAAAAAGCATTATCCGCCCGGTTTATAGGGCCATGCCAACGAGGTAGAAGATAACAGTTATTATTGCTTGGGAAGTATTTATGACACAAATCAACGTAAACGAAAGAAAGTACACAAAATAATCGCGAATTTAAAGCATACCTATGATTGTTATTGCCCCGTTCTTCGTCGCTTCTGCAACAGTATTCATTAACTCTCGCGTGCCTGATTCAAAGCTAGCCATTTCAAAAACTCCCATTGGCCTAAGGCAAATAACTTCCATTTGTTATTGCTTTCAGAGTTATCACTAGACATATGCAAGAGTTCGCCAGAGTTCTTCGAGGAGTTGTACTTAAAATTAAGAGATTTTAATTTCCATACGAAAGAGATTTTTTTCTGCTACTTCTATATAGCCTTTTTCTTTAGCATATATTTCCTCGTGTTTACACTTTAGGTTCCTCCACTATCCAATCATACAAGAATATGTTCTAGTTTTTTGGATGATCTTTTGCACGATCCTGGGAGGGTGTACTTTTTGGAGAAAATATTCTGGGATTGTGGTATTTGTACAAGAAAGAAAGAGTAGAAACTGCGCACGCATGTACAAAAACTAGTTACTTTGAGCACCCTTAGCTCCCTGCAACAGATCCCAAAATTAGGCAAGACTAGATATTTTATTCCTAGGGCCTTGAACTCTTGATTTATCATTTCATTAAGCTTATCTGTCCAAACACTTCCATACCTCATATTGGTCGATACGCAGTTGCTGCTCTGTCTACAAGAAATTCTTGTAATAGACGAGGGACATGCAATAATTTTACAATTTGTTTTGCTGTGACAAAACTTGTTGGAAACCTCATCCATATTCTGGAATGAGTCTCAGAATGGCCATAACAGAATATTCTTGCAGGAAACAAAAATCCCCACATGACCCAACGGTGATATATAGGTTTCCTCTTCGCTCCTTTTAAATACTTCTTCTTCCTCTTAATTACTCCTTGATTCTACAGAAAATTCCTGAAAATGTAGCCTCCATATGTAAAGAGCAACGGGTACGTACCACCCGTAAGGATTTGCTTTGAATCTCAAAGATCCCTAGATATGGGTATCACAAAGTAACTGTTCCACGAGAAATAGGTAGCTTTTTGAATCGTACTACGAGCTTTTCCGGATATTTATTGTTATCGTTCCATTTCTTGGACTTAGTTGTAAAATAAAAATTTAGTTTGCGTTAACTGTATCTCCATTAATATACCTTCCAGTGAAATAAAAGTTTGATCCTGGGAATTTCACGAGGCTTTGTCCCCCTAAAATCTTTAAAAATGGGTGTGACTCAAAATCCTTAAATTGTGGGTCTTCACGTCCCCGCCATCCCAAGACTCGAGTTACCCTCTCCCCCTGGGAAAAATTAAACCCAGCATGCATAGGATCAAAGGAAAGCGTTCAGATGCTAACTTTAGCAAATCGTCTACACATAGTCAAAGTATTTCATCGGATATCATAATGGCCTCAGTCAATAAAGTAAGGGCGTTTGCCGGGCTGTGAAATAAAAGGTATGGAACTGATACATATTCATAATACAGTAGAAAGTTACTATACTAGTCAAATACTAATTCAGTTGAAAGGATAACTTTACTGAGCAAATTTTGATCATCGTTTAAGAATCCAGATGACAGAATATGCACTAAATGGAACATCTTAGAAGATGAAATTCATTGCCTAATGGCTTGCGATAGAAATAGGGAAATCTGGGAACAACTATTTGAAAAAATCGAGCGTCAGTCTCGTGTCTTCAGACATATGAATATGAAAGATCGGTTCATTTATTTAATACAGAATGATGATTCTAATCTATGTCCATTGATACAACGTTACATTGTGAATTGCGTGAGAGCTTCATACGACCTGAAATCATAATGAATCATAATGACTTAATTTAGCCCCAAATGTACAGCCACCATGATTTGTTTTTGTTCGCTTATCTTTAGTTTATAGTCACGTTCTTTTAGACCACAATCTCGTCCCCAGAGTGAGTTGGTTGCTCTACCTCTACTCTGGGATACAAGAGGCCGTTCGGCAATCTGATTGGCTGTTGGCCATTTTGGGCAGTAGATCCGATTTGTGTGGGGTAAACGACCTCGGCATGTCAAAATTCGACGTAAAACCAAAGTCTTTACCTATTCCGACCATCATTTGCAATATATTTCCGAAATTCGAAGAATAACGAGCCATTTCATTTTTGAAGCTGCAGTGAAAGTTTCCCGAATTTGCAACTTATGTCCATTTTCGCTCCAAACGAGCCGAACTTATTTTCATATTAAACACACTTGCCGACCCCAGATTATTGTTAAAATACCTTGAAAAGCTTCAAATAAGGTCCTCAAAGCGTTTCTTTTCAATTTCTCCATTCATCTTTTGCAGATATAATGCTAAAGCAACGGCCATTTTCCGTCGCTTGGCGTTGCCTAGCCAACGGTAAAATCCATAATGGCTTCCAAATTTGCCCATTTTCTGGGCAAATTTGATCGAAGTGTACCAGGGTGTTCGTTCGGCTTCGTGATTAGCGTTTGAGTTGTTGTAGTTAGTTCCTCAGTAGCTGTACTAGGCCTAGGCCATAAGCGTAGGGGGAAATAAAATTTAGGGGGCTGCGCGATAAAAGATCCATTGTTTACGTAAGTTTTGCCCGACTTTAGGCCGATTTTCTGCCCGATTATGGCTGATTTTTGCAAATTTTTCAAAAGTTGGGTGGGCTACAACCCCCCTAGCCCCACCGTCTCCTACGCCTATGGCCAAGGCTATTGATGGAAAAATGAAAATCTGAATCTGCAAAATCTGATGTGAAAAATTTCTCTCGTAAAATCACCATTCTTTTACGACTCGGAAATTAGGAATATACGCTGGTAAAGGGTTTTCGTGGAAAGCAAACTTCCATGGTTAATCCTGTTCCATAATTTGCTTGCCATTGGAATTTAGATTCAACACAATTGTCACGTTTAAAAATAGGATTTAAATTTTTATGGCAAGTAATTCATGGGCCAGAATGATACGTGCAATACTTGGTTCCCTTAAAAACCCTTAGACATCATGTTCTAATTGCTGGGTCTAAAAGATGAGTGATTTCACTAAGAAAAGTTTTCACGTCTGAGTTAGAATTTGACTGATTCAGCAACATTTCATTTTTGAATATTGGCCTCATACTTTTTCAACAGTCCACCAAAAGTGTTAACTTTTTCTGCTCGTCTGGTATATCTTTACCAATGTGGTAAATGGATTCTTCTACATTTAGAAGGAAAAAAACTGACTTACCCGTTCCAAAATATCAATTTTGCTGCCTTTACTACTTTAGAAAATTCTTTAACTGATTCTGAACCACAATCGAGACCCTAGAAAAGAAGGCTGATTACACACTTCTTATAAGAAACTTGTTCATAAGAAACGAGTACTAAGATGGCCAAAATTTTAAGAAACTCGATTTTCAACACAACAGAACACTGTTTATTGCTATATGATGTTTTAAATGTTAAGAAACATATCTGCAGCAGTGTTAGCGACCACACTGAGAATTCTTCATTCAAAAAATAGGAAACCAATTAAGTGCTAGACCAAACTTTTAGTGCTAAAATGGACAAAACTTCATATTAAATCATGGGCGATGGTGCACCGATCTCTTTGAAAAGGAAAGCAAAAATTGTAGAATTTTTTTCCCATTAGCTGCCTAGTTATCCAGTCTGCATAGTTGTTGGTCACTTTGAGTAGAAGCGATCAGCATACAACGTTTTGGGGAAACTGATAGTTTTCTTTGGGAAATTGAAGGGAAAATGAAATTTCCATTTCCCTCTTAGGAAACTGTTTGGAAAGTTTCTGTTTCCCTAAAATTTCCAACACAAAAAACATGGGGAAATTTCACCATTTTTTGCAGTGTACTCAATACACCACTTCAATTAACAGCATCGTCTTGGAAATTATTGAAACTTCTTCCTTATGAAATTTTAGAGACCTAATTTGGATTTAGCGTTCAAAGTCTTGTCTAACTACAAGTCATCGTGTTGCTAGCGGTCGTAACATCAATTTTATGGTGATGTAGAGCTTGAAAACCTATAAGGGATTCCCGGAAGGGATTTGACCGTGAAAATGACTTGAGGTGTTACGCTTCACCCAGAACGGGTTTTCTTTGTCACAGTTCTTATAATTCGTTACTTTCAACTCCTCATAGAGTCAACATCACAATCACCAACTGTGTATGGGTATGTAACTAGCCTAAAGTTTTGGTCCTAAATCCGCATCTGGGCTCAAAATTTCCATATGAATAAAAGGAAGAAATCTTAAAAAATTTCCAAACGAGGTCGTTTAATTGAAGTGGTGTCTTCAAATTTGAAGGTGCTTTGTGTCATAACATATTGGATGCTTCTGATGTAATAAGCTAGTATCAACTATCAATATTCATTTTGCTATAAAGTAGGCTTTAGTTAGCTGTAATCAGAGAGCCAGTGTCATTTATGGTTACTTCTTTCAAATAACTGAAAACATAGATGATGATGATGATGATGATGATGATGATGATGATGATGATGATGATGATGATGATGATGATGATGATGATGATGATGATGATGATGATGATGATGATGATGATGATGATGATGATGATGATGATTGATGATGATGATGATGATGATGATGATGATGATGATGGTGATGATTGATGATGCTGGCGATGATGATGATGATAATGGTGATGACGCTGATCATGATAATAATGGTAAGTAGCGTAATAAATGACAAGGAAACATAAATACGAAAAGATCTTCACCATCGAATCACAAGGAATCCCACTTTCAATAGTAGTTCGCTGCTCTGTATTAGCACCTTCAGCAAAGCTGTCAGCTGTGATGAAATCGAAAGGTAAATGAATGGTGACTCCCTTCTGTTTTGCTTTTTCCATGACGTCTTTTACTATTTTGGAGCCCTCAGCGTCATATAGTGACTTACCAATCTACAGAGATCAACGTAACATGAAATTACATACAACGATTTTGGGGAGAGCGCTGTTGGACGAGAAATCAGGTAATAGATAGAGCGACGACAGTCACTCGCAGTTTTACATCTTATTGTCATATCAAGTTACTTACTTCATAGTCTGTAGTTTTATTGAAATTATAGTTTTATAGTCTGTAGTTTTATAGTCTGTAATTTTATTAAAAAACAGCAGCACTTAACGAAGCGTACACACATACATACAAACTTTGGGGTACAATATTTGAATCCATACATACATACAAACTTTGGGGTACAACATTTGAATCCCCAAAGACCCTCCGAGTGTTAAGAATGTTCGAGCTGTAAAGTTTCAAAGAGGTGGGGGTCGTTAAAGGTCACCGAAAGCCGTCGCCTTAAAATTCAGCTAAAACTGTCACAGCATTCTTCCGAGCTTTGCATGTACCGCTTCGGTTTTGTGCTGCAGACGACTGTCTCGTTATCATTTTTATTACTCTAGAGAAGGAAAGCTCATTGCAATGACTTATATCCGCTGGGGAAGGTGAAAATTAGAAAAATGCTCACAAAACCACACCACACTCGACTGGAAAATTATTCGTAGCTTTCATCTTCGACTTTGTGACAATTTGACTTCTCGAATCATGTTTCATGGGGGTTTCATGAAGGTATTTGGAAACCGTTGAGAAAGGAAGGAACCGTTAGACCGTCATTTTTACGACCAAAAGTCATTAAACCGTTCCAAGTACAGCAATAAACCGCAAGCCTTTTATCCCAACGACCCCAACACGGAGGTGTTGGAGAGACAGAGCGATAGTTCATTCAATATTTTCAACCTTGATAGCTTCTTTCCTAAGCCTTAATCACTTAACAATATGTCTTTAAAACACTTTTTTACATAATACGAGGTGATGTCGTTCTTTTGCTCATTTTCTGCTCTATTACTTGATGACTGAGCAAGGACAGATAATGAAAATTAGTGCCGTAATCAACAAGGACAGGCTTTTCTAATCCAAATGCAATAGTTGTTTTAATTGACACTGCAATTCAAAGCGATTAGCAACTGCAGACAAAGGAAATTCTTTCAACCAGTAAATCAAAGCAAACAGGGCCTCAAAAGTTGCCCCCAAACTAGCAGGGCAAACTCTTGCATTGTGCAAGCAAAATGTGGCACAGCAAACTATCTTTAAATTTCTGATGGTGTTGGAAGAAGTAACTTAGCAGAAACAAGAGGTTTTCTCTAAACAACTAAGAGAAAAGGAGGAAAGGGAAGTTTCCATTGTTTAAATCAGAAGTCAGAGGAAATTGTACCTTTCCTCTAAATTTCCTCTAAATATTTTAGAAACCTTTCTTGTGCGAAGGTGAACTAAGACACAGAAATACAAGGGAGCTCTATTCGAACGACTTGAGGTGAGAGCAGTTGGGCCTAAGCACGCTCAGCTGAAGACGAAACAGAACGGAAAACAAGACAACAAAACAAGACACAGGGATCAAAACAAGGTATATAGATAGTAAATCAAACTCCCCTGTCCTAACTTCCTTGGTGTAACGTGGTCTTAGTCACCCATGTGGCTCAAGAAATTTTATCTCGATCTGATTAAAGGGGCCTGTGCAAGATAGAGCCTTTGCGCGCCAACGTTCGACTTTCTGATTATCAGAAAGTAATATGGCTACCACACTGCAGTGAGTTTCATGCTTAGACTGTTTTGTGTATCAGAAACGGATTTCTGGTACTTGCAAGAAGCTTGAAAGGCCTAAAAGGGAGAAGATGGACCTTTTGTGTATTTTTCCGATTTGACATGAGCTGGATGAAAGCAAGACAGTTAAAATTCAAACCTTTTGCTACTTATATACAATAGAACGATAGGGGCTTTGCCTATGTCCAGGAACCCCAAATGTTGGTAATGATGGTGGTCTAGAAAAAGGCACAATCTCTAGATCTGCAGACATATTGGTCATATCATAAAGTATTCCAAGTTTCATTTACAGAGAAAATCAGGCCATGTTTGTCTTGTTAGTATTGTATTTGGATGTACACAAAGGGTCTAAAAATGTTGGTTAATCTGCATTGAAATATTCAGCAATGTTTCCATTAGTGATTGTGTAAACTTCTCAGATTGAGTCAACAACGACAATAAGCATAACAATTATCGAAATCCGTTTATTTTGCTCAGCTGAACGGAACGAAATTGCTTCGTGTTCACTGTACCGAATAGTCAAATGTTTTTCTTTGATTACATGCACACCCGCAAAGGCTCTATCTTGCACAGGCCCCTTTAATCCTTGTATCAGCTGTTTCAATAGTTTGCAATCTTGAATACGCTTGAAATTTGATATGCAAATTGATAGTGTAATGAGAAATATTTTTTACCTCCATGTCATGCAAAACCTTGAGAAATGTAAATGCCATTCCGCCTCCAATAATCATTTCATCAACTTTGTCCAGAAGATTAGCAATCAGTTTGATCTTGTCTGCAACCTTTGCTCTGGAATAAATGTAATCTATCCTGGAATAATTTGCTGCTTTAGACAGTGGTAGATTTAGGGAAACTAGTCTAGGCAGCTGCACCCTTCAAGATAAAACTCTGCTCGGCGGGGTCCCTTTTGGAGAGAAATGCGCCCCTCATGCTGACCCTGTCTCACTTTTTAACTATTCAGATTCGTATGTGAGGGAAAGGTACGTATCAACACTTTGATAAAGAAAAGACCGAAGCATTTTCTTACTCTCGAGTACCGAATAATCGTCCCCCCCCCATTTTATTAATCCCCCCTTTTTATTTTTTTTTGGAAAAATGAAATGATACTATACATAATTTCTGAATAAACGCAAGAAAAAGTCTAAAGAAGTACATTCAACAGAACCAGAGATAAAACGTAAATGTATCAGTAACATCACTGTTCACATAAATATATAACAGATACGTGTTTGCTTGAGAAAAAGACTATTTTCTATTTCTCCAAGCACCCTCCCCCCGATTATTCCAACACCCCGATTATTGTTATATGGAACAATATCCAACCCCCCCATTATTTTCACCCCCCCCCCGTTTATTCGGTACTCGAGAGTAACCAAGAATTTGAAATTTGCCCGCGACTTCGGCGCGCGTACTTTCCATTATTCTTTCGGCGCGGGTTCGGCGCTCTCTCCTTAGGTTGCCCCTCTTCAACTTCGGGCTGGATCCACCCCTGGCTTGGCATTGTTTAGTATGTATTAAAAATTTTGCAGAAATTTTGAGCTTTTCTATATGAAATGAAAACAATGAACTCCTTCCAGATACATTTGTTGGCTTGAATTAGCTTTTCTAGCTATGTAAGTTGCCAACCTAAAAAAAATTGATAATAATAATAATAATAATAATAATAATAATAATAATAATAATAATAACAATAATAATAATAATAATACATAATCATTGCTTTCAAAGTGATGACTTTCTAGAATGCGGTAAAAGAGTTTCGTGAAGCAAGCGTATAAGTCTTCAATGATAAAGAAATAAAGCAAAGAAAGTTTACATTCTCAAACTATAATGAACCGACTCTGACTATCTGAATTTGCATTCTTATTCTTTGTAGAAAGCATTGTCCTTGCAGTTTGTATTCGGTTTGAATTGGGTATGCCCCATTGTTATTTCGGACTTGCTTAGGTCTGTACTTAGTTTTTGCAAATCTGCGTGTTTGTTTTCTTTTCAATTTGTTTTGAGTGGGCTTGTCAGGATTTCTAGCTACTGAAAGCTAATTTAGGCCCACTGTGCATGCCGCATCCAGGCATGGGACCCCTAGTTTAACGTCCCTTCCGAAGGACGACGAGGTGAGTTGCGAGGTCAGGCCTCAGAGGTCACCCATCAAAAATCTGACCTCACTCGACCAAGCTTAACTTCAGTCACCTGACGAAGACTGTATAAGCCACTCCGCCACTCACCCCGCGTGTATTACAGGAAGCTTCACGTAGACAGTTGCAAGCTGAAAAACTTTGCCTGGATTATGCAATATGCGAAGCTTACCAATTACTCTGTTGCAAATTTACTGTGAACTGAATTTAAACTTATTGTTGCGGAGACAAAGTTCTAAAGGGATTTTTACTCCAGACTGTCTACCTGTCTAGAAAAGTCTTCAGTTACACGTGGAACGGTTTGAAATAGCATGATATTTCTAACAAATGAATGCTTTTTCATTTCACGTTGAAGAGCAAACAATTTAACATAATCTTTTGACGAAAGCATCAGCTACACATCGACATAAATGCAAAAAAAGACTCAATTTGCTGTACAAGCTGTACAAGCCAACTACGAGGCCTTTCAAGTAGACCGAAGTGCGAGAACAACTATTTGTAGCTTAAGCTTATTCTGAAGATCTTCAGTGACTTACCCTCCAAGAATGGCAAGGAATGGCCTTTCTGGCTGATTCAATATCTTTGAAAAATATTCTAGCTCCTTTTGCATGAGAAGACCAAACGCTCTTTGTTCCAATGTGATGCCAACCACTGAGCTGAAAGAAGAGACTGTATTTTAGCACCGGGCAAAACAGAATAACCGAAAATTGATACAGTATTTTGCCTAGGACAAGTTTGAGGCCAATGTCTTCGTTGCAGATGCTTAGCGGTCGAATTATCTGATTAGTTTCCAGTCACTTAGAGTTCTAGAGACGTCCAATCCGACACGGTGCATTATTGCTAATAATTTCAAGCCTTGCACTGATATGAATGAAATATCATTCTACTTCCAACAAAAAGTTAGTGTGGTTAAGATGTTTATTCCACTAAAATTTGTTATAGAATTCTTGAGTTAAGGGTTATTGTAACTATGAAAAACAGCCGAAAATGAAGATCAAACTGTCATATGTGATAGGTTTGCTACTTCATAGGTCTCCCGTTCACAAGTAAACAGCAAATTTTTTGCCTTCGCAATTTCAAGGAGACATAATTGGAAAACGACCAGTTATTGGAAAATAACTGGAAAAGTTCGAAAACGATGGAAACGGAAACTGAACATTCCTCAACGCTTTGAAACGAGGCTGACTGATTCCTTAGGTAGGTCCGAATTGTTCGCAAAAATTGGGAGACTGCATCCCTTCAATGCTGATTGGTGTGGTCTTCGTCTGACTGGCTGTAAATTTGAATCAAAAACATTGCTTAGAATCACAATATTGACTTAGGGTGACGCTACAGGGGCAAGAAAGTTAGATTTTCTGTAGTAAAGACAAGAAAGTACGAAAATGTGGAATTTTATGTCGGTCTCAATATGCTTTGTGACAAATTGCAAAATAAGGTAAAGTTTTTATCATCAGAATGCAGCCGTTGTATCATAAAGATTCCATCGAATTTGTTACTGTGTTTAAATTGTGCCAGTATCGTGTAGTAATTGCTTTGAAGCATGGAAACCGACAAAATTTGATCATCATTTTAGCTTTATTTAAAAATTCCCTAAGAATCCTTCTTGAGAATCTCCCGTAATTTTTCTGCTAGAAACCATAAATTCGATAACATAAACAGACTCATGGGCAGGTAAACCTGTCCCCGCGATTATGAAATAATTTTAGAGACAAGAATCTTGCAAATTGGTTGAAAATTTACTAACTTGCGAGTTTCCAAGTATCAAAGATATGTGATGGCTGAAGCCAGAGACCCCCAGATTACTTGCAATGCAAAAACCTCGAAGAACGAGGTAAAAGACCTATGAAAGCGCTATGTAGAAAACTTAGGATATATTTAGTTTCATTTTGTATCTTAATAGTTGTCGTTGGCCTAAATTAGCACTTTTGTGCTATTGTATATTATAAATAGCCAACTACATAAAGTAAAAGAAAGAAAGAACCTTTTCCAATGTCATACCTCTCGTTAATGTCAGGGCAAACCAAATAGGACTTCCGAAGTAATACCAATCTTTGTGATCATTGTCAAAATTTCCATAACATTGCATATGTCCAAAAGCAGTGGTTCAAAACAATCAACGAGAGACTGAATCTGTTTCCTCAAAGCACCCATTGCTTGAAAGTTACGTTATCGAGAACCTGTTCAAATTCCATTTGGTTCGCCCTGAAACAATTGAGAAGTAGCAGAAATGATGGTCTATGAGATTTTCAGATTTTTACCAAAAATGCCATTTCGATGCCATTTCAGTTTTTGCACAAAACAAACTTGAACTTCAAAGGCTTGCAACTCCATGAATTTTTAGTGGATTTGCAAGATTCTTATGTCGAAAATTAATTCAAAATCTCAGGAAAAGTGTCACTTGACCAAGTGTCTATTCAGCGTATCGTTATTTTTCAGCATTTAATCAATAGTCGAACAACTTTTTTGAGACACCCTGTACCTTGCCACCATATTTTTATAGCGCAATCATCTGCTGGATGGTGTACACTGTCTGGTATCACAGGGCGTTACCACTTAATCATATCACAAGAGTTATGAATTATTTATCTTATTTGTTTAATCGTTTTTATACATGACACTCCCTTAGTAATAGTGAAATAACAAAAAGGAAGATAAAGATGAAAATAAATATATATCTATTCGTCCTATTGGCCCAAATTGTTTCTAACCTGCATTTTGAAAAGTGCAGTAGATTCCACGTTTCTAATATTGTTTGAAATATCATTCCACACCTTGAGACCTTTGTACGAAAAGCTCTTTATCTCTAGCCTAGGTCTTTGTGCCTGCAGGTCATCAACTCTCCTTATTTCATATTTTGAAACCTGAGATCTTTTTGTGAACTTTTGCTTAAGGATTTCTGGACACTGCTCATTTAGAATTTTATACACCATCATTGCTTTATTAGCTTTATTAGTTCATTTACACTTAATGTTGCTGATGGTATTCTGTAGTATGAATAAAATACGCGGGGTATCCCAAGAAAGGATGGTGTGGAGGTGCAGTGTCTTAGGTCCCGTCCACACGTATGCGTTTACGTCTGTAAACGCATACATTCTTATACGTTTACACCTTCTGTCCACACGTAAACGGCGTTTCAAGTTATCCTAAATGCATACATTCGAAAACGCTTTCCAAAGTGGATACTTTTGAAAACGCTGTTTTCACGTCTCCGTGTGGATGGTCGTAAACGCATACTTTCGTAAACGGTGACGTCACAGACTTCATATTCACCAATCATTTGCAGTTTTATTTAAAAACTGTTTTTGCGTTTTCATGTGGACGGTCGTAAACGCATACTTTTGTAAACGATGACGTCATAGATTTCCTGCTCATCATTCATTTCCCATTGTTTTGGCGTTTACGTGTGGACAGGCTAAGACGCTCAGTGGATCAGTGTGGACGGAAAACATTCGATGCGTTTACAAAACGTAAACGTATACGTGTGGACGGGGCCTTAGACTGCCTTCACACAAATGCCGGCGCATTTTGAAAACGGCGAAAAGTGACAGATAGGCCTCCACTTCGCACGATAGCGGCACAGTTTTTGCCAGGCAAATTTTGAAAACGATTGAGTTTGGAAACGGAGCTCTAACCGGCATAGTTTGAAAGCAGCATCGAGTGAACAGGGTCTATAGAAGAAGGATCTTCCTCTATCCTTCTTCTATAGGCCCTGGTGTGAAAGTTCGAACATGATGAAAAAACAACATTTTTGATAACGGGAAACTGCCTTTCCTGTAAGCTGATAGCTTTCCTGAAAATCGGGATGTTTTAAACACTCGCACAACTGTGTTCTCGCTGTGACAAATAGGAAGACATGAATCGTCGGATTCCGAATGAGATTTGTATTGTCTAACTTATCTAGCTTTGTGATTACATCTATTTTTATAAATGTATGTTATGTAATTGCAGGGAAAAAGAAAAGGCGTTCAGGTGGCGATGTTTCCATGATGTCCCTTGCCACATAGTCCAGAGGGAGAATGAGGTGTATTATAACCGGCCGAGAGATTTTATGGGATATGGTTTTTCTAGGGTATTTTCGGGCGTGGATTGCAAATCTGGATGTTGAACAGGCGGGGGAGGGGGCGTTTCCAAGATACAGGGGGAATAGGCTGAAATTGTGAAAAATGCGTTGACACTAATTTTCGCCATTTAACACTTGTTCATCCTAGTAAGATTAGCATCTGGTGTTTAGAAGGGAAGGGCTCTCTAACCTTCTACTGAAAAATTGAAATTGGGAGCATTAGGGGGGGGGGAAGGCGGGCCAAAATATCTTAGGATATACTAAGATGTACGAGAAAGTGCCCACTAAAGTAAGTCTGTTTTAGACTGCTTTTTCAGGATGCATCATTGCGTTCTCATGTTCATCAGATGTACCTAGAGAGAGTTCATCACTGTTTCCTCCTCTCACATCATCGTCTGTAGTAACAAGCCTTTGTTTGTTTGTTTTCGTTTGTTTTCAATTTGTTTTGAGTGGGCTTGTCAGGATTTCTAGCTACTGAAAGCTAATTTAGGCCCACTGTGCATGCCGCATCCAGGCACGGGACCCCTAGTTTGACGTCCCTTCCGAAGGACGGCGAGGTGAGTTGCGAGGTCAGGCCTCAGTGGTCACCCATCCGAAATCTGACCTCACTCGACCAAGCTTAACTTCAGTCACCTGACGAAGACTTTATAAGCCACTCGCCCACTCACCCCGCATTATAGCTTTAAGCAAGATGATCGGGATATGCTTCAGAAATGCTGTCAATTTCCACATCTTGGTTCCATCCAAGATTTCTTTGTTCGTCAATATCCATCATTGGATTATATGCTTTGCCCAAAATTCTAGCCTCATATTTAGTAGCACGTTTAATGTATATACCTTCAGAGATTTATGCTACAAGGTGGTTCCAATGACAGGTCGACCACTTCGCTGTCGCTAGAATAGTTTTGCATGAAAATTTTCCAGTGAGCTGCAAGAGCTGAGTTCGCCCATTTCTCACCATAATGTTGGCACATAGACTCCTTAAGATTTACAGTTGTTTGCTCCAATGATACTTGCGGCGTTGTACCCAGATAACCGAAAACCGTTAACACCTTTTAGTCACTGTGCACAGTTTTCACCATTTTTCCGACACACTTTCTTTCCCTTTCGTAGAAACAGTGATACATAATCATTCCTGGTGAAAGTTTGTACGGAAAGCAGTGCTTGCCTCTGCTGATTACTGAGATCGCAAGTAGATAAATCAAGCAGTCTCCAGATTTTACTTGTTCCATGATCGATGAAGATTCTGAGATTCCTTTGCTGTAACTACATTAGCAAGCAAAATTATCGGAATGTCAGTGTCTCTTGGGGAAGAAAACAAGGAACGTATACCATCCTCAGTGATGTCGCCGTGCGACGCATTTATTATTATTATTATTATCGATTTATTTAAAGTTGGCTTTCTATATAAAATAGCTCAAATAGCAGCTAATTGAGGCCAACTATAACTAAAAGAAAATAATTATAATTTACAATGAAAAAGGACACTAAAAGAAGACAAAATTAATTAATCTAAAAACCCCAAATCTTTTATAAAAACTCTACACAATCTGCAGGTGCATGAATTGCCATTCCACTGTTTTATTTGTCTTTTGAATTCTTGAATTGTGCTACTGTCTTTCAAAAAACTTGGAAGTGAGGACCATAAAAGGCAACCTCTATATTGAATATTCTCTGTACCATATATTGTCGTCCTTACTTTCGGCAGTTGCAAATGATTTGTATTCCGTAGGCTATAATAGTTGTCTCTTTCTGCAAAAATGTCTTTCATAAAAGTTGGGTTAAGATCCTTCTTTGTTTTGAAAATCTCTATCATAAGCAACTGCAGATTGCGTTGGTGTGTGGTCACAGAATTATATACAGTATTTACAGAATCATTCCCACTATCTTTGCATACAATTCGCAATGCTCTTTCACGAATTTTGTTCACCTTAGAATTGATTGTCCTGTCATGGAACATCCATACTAGTGGACAGTAATTGAACTGCGATTTGATGAATGCATCCATCAGCAATTTTAATTTGACAGGGTCCATATAGTTAGAGAGGCGAGCAAGTGCATGCAATTTTTGGTTTGCCTTTTTGCATAGGTCTTCGACATGTTTTGTGAAATTTAATTTTTTGTCAAAAGTAACTCCCAAGAGTTTTTCATAATCACTTTCTTTAATTATGGACTTACCAATGTTGACTACTGAGTCTTTACATTTGTTACCAAATATCATAAGGTGACATTTGTCTTCGTTAAGTTTCATGTAGTTCTTTGAAAACCACCTTGCGAGTACAGCACAGTCTATTTCTAATCTATTAATTATGGTATTGAGGTCTGAATTGCATGCATAGATAGTGGTGTCGTCAGCATAGTTACAAATGTCAGTATTATTTACAAAGAAGAAAATGTCATTTATGAAAATATTGAATAAAAGAGGCCCCAGAACTGATCCTTGCGGTACCCCTATCGTAACATCTCTCCAACTACTATGTGAGCCATTTATTTTGACTCTTTGTTTCCTCTTTGATAAATAGTTTTTGATAAGCTTGAGAGCATCCCAGCCAAGACCATACGCAGCTAATTTTGCAATCAAAAGATCATGATTTATACAATCGAATGCTTTAGAAAGATCCATCAGGATTGCCCCAGCTAGTTCCTTATTGTCAAGATTTGCTTTACATTTTTGCAGAAAATTCAACAAAACGTGCTGCGTGTTATATCCTTTTCGAAAGCCACCCAAAAGTGGAGAGAAAAAAGTGCCTATGTAATCAAAAAGCTGATTATACATAATGCGTTCAAAAACCTTTGAAACAGCTGGAAGTAGACTTATAGGCCTGTAATTTTGTTTTCTCATGTTATCGTCTTTCTTGTAAAGCGAAGAAATGTCAGCAAGTTTTAGATCATCTGGGAAAGCACAGTCAACGACGAGGTTGTTGAAAATTTCAGTCAGTGGTGATGAAAACAGATCCGCGTTTGTTTGAAGTATTTTTGCTGGAATGGCTTCTTGCGGCGACGCTTTTTTAGGATCCAATTTCATCAGCTGGTTGAACATTTCCTGGACTGAAATTTGGTGGAATGAGAAACTTTGAGCGCTATTCACACTAGCCCTAATCTTAACAATACTAGGGTGGCACTGGAAACGTTGAATAGTCGTTTGTAAGGTATCCTGCGAAGGAATATCCAGGTTTGTAGAGTCCTCTTCACAGGCTACACCCAGAGTTTTGGTAATATCAACAAAATAGTCATTCAAGATTTCCGCAACCCTAGTATCGTCTGATTCAACGACATCGTTCTCAAGAAGTGTAATACTAGCACTTCCTTGAATCTTGTTCGAAAAAAGGGGCTTTACTGTTTTCCAGAACTTTTTGTTGTCACTCACAACTTTTGGGTCCAGTCGATTATAATATGACCTTTTGTTTTGACGGAGCAATTTGACGCAAAAGTTTCTTTGCTTTTTAAAAGTAGTCCAGTTCTCCTTTGTCCTATTTTTGTTAAACCTATTCTTTAGTCTAGTACGCTTCATGTTTGCTTTTCTAAGTTCTTTGGTCATAAAAGGGCCATCATTGGCTCGAACGTACTTCTTCTTGCATGGAGCATGCTTATCTAGCACTTTTTTAGTAATTCTATTAACATTCGTAAAATCTTGATTGCCATCAGAATTAGAGGTAAGCTCTTCCTGCAGTTCCGCTCTAAAAACTGAGTTATTAAATTTATCATAATCCCTGTATGTTATAATTCTAGGGCCTCTTTTACGAAAGCTTCCTTTCAAAGCGGTAGCTATCATAACGTGGAAGTCCGACAGCCCAGTTTCGATTGTTGTAGCATTTTTAAGTCTTGTGGTATCACTAGTAAGTATCAAATCAATACAAGTTGGACTGTCGGATTTAAAACAAGTAGGTTTCTTAACGACATTTTCTAAATTCCAGCTGTTCATGAAGTCTTTCAAAATTGAATTTTCCTCGCCAAGGTTAAAATCCCCTACGACGAGAAAATTTTCATAGTTTGTGAAATAATGCTCCATGTTTTTGCTGATTTATTCAAAGAAAAATTTCTCTGATTGAGATGGAGGACGGTAAATGCCAATTAGAAGCCATTTTATTTTGTGAAGATTTATTTCAATGACTTTAATTTCAATTTCTTTGGACGTTAAACTTCTCGTTGAAACTTCTTTTGCAGGAACACCCTCTTTTATATATATCAGAAGACCTCCCCCATGTCGATTTCTATCTGCTCTTAGGGGTGGCATATAGCCATCAATGAGAAATTGATTCGTTGGGAGAGTTTCGTCTATTTTCGTCTCTGCTATTATCAAAATATCGATATTTTTAGAAATCAGGCATTTCAATGCTTCTAATTTGTTTCTAATTGAATTGATATTCAGGTGTGCAATTAGTAAACTGTTTTTATTAGATAGTCGCAACTTTTTTAGAATCACATTGGCATCTACATCCTCCTCCTCATCATGAGGGCTATCTAATACAGTATTAGTAACTACTTCATTAGGCTGCAAAGCTCTTTTTTGAAATTTTTTGTTTTGTCCATTAAAGTTCTCATTCGATTCACAGCTACTACTGGCTGTAGGTCAATCCCGCAACGCAGATATAATATTTAAAGCAAGCTTACCATCTCCAGTGTGATTCAAGTGCAGGCCACTGCGATTCAAATGTGTGCGAATGTTAATGTACGCATGGTTACGAAAGAAGGTGGCATACATCTGGGCGTCCTGTACTTGATAGCATTACAGATAAATTGCTTGGGTCCATATGAAAGTGAAAGGGAAATGCATTCGATGTTCTAAAAGCATTTAAAGATAAGCATAGAAGAAGGTTTCTTTGATCCAACAAAGAGATGCCAGGTGACCTCAAAGAGCAATTAGAAAGATATACAGTAGCAGCTTAGGCTACGTTTCCATTACTCCGTTTTCAAATGTCTCCGTTTTCATATCACTCCGTTTTCGGATGATCTTGAACCGTTTCCATTACTCCGTTTTCGCCAAGAGCGCCTGGTACGAAAACGGGGGTGTTTCCATTACTCCGTTTTCGTTCGCTTTCATTCCCTTTGTTCGCACTCGTTTTGAAACCGAGGATGTTGTATAGATGGCTGTTGTTAGCGTTTTCGAATGACTCCGTTTTCGGTGTTTCCATTGAAAACGATGCGTTTTCAGATGTCTCCGTTTTCAAATTACTCCACTTTGAACAGCGTTTTCAAATGTCTCCGTTTTCGATCGTTTTCAATGGAAACACCAACCCAAAAACGGAGACATTCCACTCCGTTTTCATACGAAAACGGAGTAATGGAAACGGGGCCTTAAAGAGATATTTGGGTTTACCCAGTTGTTATACTATCCTCTAGGGAGCAATCATTAATGGGCAAAGACAGACGAGGCACTACTACCACTCGCATTGCTGACTTGCGATGGTGACAGCCAAAAATTGCCAGATCTGCTAGACAGGGCACTTTCTTCCATTGTGACAGAACGTGATTCGTCAGATAAGGCACAAATTAATGTTTATTCGCTACGGCACATTCAATCGGTGTTGTACCTGATATCTTTGGGATCTTGTGAGAAACTTGCTCCATGATGTTCCAAGTCAATTTACGTCAATCTAGGCTGGTTGGTTGAAACGATGATACATGAAGTTGCGGCACCAAAACTGATAAACAAATGCAGAGGGAGTAAAAGATAGGCGTGAGTTACAGTAAATCCCCACATATAAGAACCTACCTTTTTGAGAGCCAGGCTGAAGTAGGTTCTTATTTCAAAGGTACTAAGACAAATTTCAAGGTATGAGGGTTCTAATTTGAAGGGTGTTCATGTAGGCCCTTTCAGAGTCTTTCAAAGATGTTCAGCCCTTTTTTTGCTTTGCGAGCATCAATATGGACCTAACACCTAATTGGGGATGAGACTCAACCTGTAAAAGCCACGTGGGACCAGCATGAGCTTAATAGCAGCAATCAAAGATCAATTTTGCTACCCCTGCAATAAGAACCCATGTTTCATCAAACTGAAACAGGTTCTTAATTGCAAGGTGCATAATTTGGGTAAAACAGCCTCCATATGTTGGTAGGTTCTTATATGTGGCATTTAGTGTATCCACCCAAGGGGTTACTTGACTAGTGGAGTGACGGGAAAGTTTGACAAATCTCTCCCACACTGTACCCTGTCGCATAAAAATGCCCCAAAATTATACCCTGTCGCATAAAAATTTTGCCAAAACCCAAATCTTTAAAGTTTGCCAAAATGGGTGATCCCTGCGGCGCTGGGTTGGTGAGTAGTCGCATTCCATGTTGTTAGGCAATGCTACATCAAAACAGCTTGCTTGGACTGTATTGGAGCTGCGCAAAGATGGCGAACAACTCACACCTATCTTTTATTTCCCTTTTCTTTCGTTTATCAATTTCGGTGCCGCAACTTCATGTATCATTGCTTCAATAAACCAGAAATGCACTAAGATTGCTTGCAATGAGTCAATTTCTGCCCTTGAATTAGATACGAATCAAAAGGAGGCAGCATCCAAGGTGTTACCTTGTTACCTGCTAATCATGCATCGCAAAGCAGCACAGCATAGGAAGGTATACGTTCCTTGTTTTCTTCCCCAAGAGACACTGACATTCCGATAATTTTGCTTGCTAATGTAGTTCTCAGAATCAGGAAAGGAATCTCAGAATCTTCATCGATAATAAAACAGGTAAAGTATGGAGACTGCTTGATTTATCTTCTTGTGATCTCAGTAATCAGCAGAGGCAAGCACTGCTTTCCGTACAAACTTTCACCAGGAATGATTATGTATCACTGTTTCTACAAAAGGGAAAGAAAGTGTGTCGGATAATGGTGAAACCTGTGCACAGTGACCAGGGGTGGCGTGGCCCACCGGGACACTGGGAAATCGTCCCGGTGGCCCCTGAAAATAGCGCAGATATGGGCCCCCTAAAGCTAAGCTAGAAGAAAATTATAAGTGCACGTATTTCTTTTAAGAATGTAAAACAAGGCAAGTTTAACGTATGTACACTAGAAGCATTTGCCCCACTGGGCCCTTTTGCTGTCCCAGCACTGACGAGAAATAGCCCCACCAGTTACTGGGCCCATTTGAAAACTTTGAATTTCACAACCATTGGGCAAGACCCAGAAATTCAATTGACACACAAAGCAAAGATCATGGCTTTGTACAAACTTCCATGCTTCCAAACCTGTTCTCGAAGGCCTCGCTTTACTGAAGTCTTTGATCTCAGTTCAAAGACTTTTGAGCCATTTGTTCTAAAGTTCCAAAGTTTAAATCTTCTGTTTTTGGTTTTGGTTTGATCTTCACTGATTCAGAAACTGACATGAGATGGAAGGCCCCGGTAGCTGCAGAGTAGAGGGTTGGGATACTTAATTGTTCATAATGGTGCAACGGGAACTCTTGTGCCCTCGAAAGATTATGTATTGAATTGAAGTTGAGTGAAATTGAGTCCATGTCTCGAATCGAAAACACTTGCTTTCCGTGATCTTGTTCATGCAGATCTAAAAGCAGTGGCGTGGTCTTAGGTGAAGATGGGGAAATGCCCCCTCCACTTCTGTTAAAAGATAGGTCTCGAGATTCTTTTAAAACAAGGAGCAAGTAGTCAAAGTTCGGTGAAGGTAAAGTAGGGTAAAAATACATCCGAAAAATACTAGGAGCTGACTTGGAGAGTCGTTCTAAGCCAAATTAAAGGCAGGCATTTTTGAAGATTTTCCTTGGGAAACTTTGTCAACGATTCCAACAAAACTGATTCATAGGTAACTGTTGCAGAACCCTCGAGGCTTCCGATATGGCTTTGGCAAAGAAGGGACAGGGCAGCTGAGATGGGGGAGGCAGTTGCCCCCGGCCTAAGGGGCCTCATAATTAAAGATTTTTTAACGTTTTGATTTCAGAAAATACTCTCAAGTGCATTTTCAGCCAATCCAAAGGATGTGATCGAAAAAATTTTCTGCTCGCTTCGCTTGCAGGGGCTCTCATTTCTCAATTTTTCCCCTGGGCTTCCGAAAGCTCTCGGCGGCCCTGAGAAGGGATAGAGACGAGCATTCTAAGCCAAAGAAAAGATGTTTACTCAAAAATTCTCCTGGATATGCTAATTCAGACAAAAATTGCTAAAAGTGGTCAGAGATTCTTTTCGGGACCGGCAAACATGGGGTCGGGAGTAGCATTCTAGGCCAAAGTAGAAGATGTGTCATCGAAAATTTTCCAAGAGGCTTCGCCCCCCAACACCCCTTGTTTATACACCCTGCCAGTTGATTTGCCTTGGCCGTATCACTTACCATGAGTGCCAAAAACATATTGCACATTTCACAACTCATTCTTCATTAAGTTATTAGCTTAGTAGTATGAAGGTTGAGAAGAATTGTGGCGCAATCGGTATAAGTTTCTGTCAAGCCATTCAAGTATCAATCTTCTCAAAGAGTTGGAGCATACGAAGCTCTGTGACCAGGGGGTTTTTTATATTCGAATAAAAATTTACAATGACATTTTACTTAATACTCTAATTACAAGATTACTCTACTAATTACTCTACTTACAAGATAACTTAGAACGATACCGCAAGGAGCCAAAGCATTTAGTCTACCCTGCAGCCATAACATTAAAGGTAAAATCTACTGACATTAGAACCAGACAAAAGACAGAATAAATCAAACAATAAACGTGTCTACAACAACAAAAATTTGCTAAAGAGGCTATGGTGGTTAAGAAGCTTATGATGGAGCTTGATATATTCTAATCAAGACGACCAGTTTTGTGGATAAAATTTAAAGTTAGAGGAAGTATGCTTTTATTGAGGTCATTAGGAAGGTTCTTATCACCATACAGTAAAATTTGCGTGAGGGCCTCGTTTGAATTCTTGACATACTTATATGGTCGTAACATAGCTAAAACTCCAGTGAGAAGATCTCTTCGCGGAACTGTAAAGGAAGGGCAGAGCAACAAGAAATGTTCTGTATCCTTGATGCCATCGTTTGAAGGGCATAATGGGTTTATGGTGTCCCTAAAATTATGCTTGAATTTGTGAAAGTTTAGTTTGCTGAGACCAACCCTCAATTGACAAAGGTGGGATAAACCTATTGGGTCATGTGTTCCAAAAAAAAGACTTAGCAGAGGGTCGGATTATTGAGAGAAGTTTTTTCTTAAATACAGCAACCGATGGTGCAAGTCTAATTTCAAGATCAAGTTTATTCCATTCAGATAAGCAGTGACCAGGGGTGGCGCCTGCCCTGTAAAAGTGAGATGGACAAGAGATGAATGGTCATGAATTGTTTTTTATATCATTTTCGCTTAGGAATAGATACCGACCTGAGGAAAGTAAAGTGCAGATGCCCACCCCAGTCCACCCCGTAGCGATGCCCTTGCTGGTGACAACCTTGAACGCTATTCTTTAAAGGATTTACTTTTGTAAGGGCCTTTTCAGCTAGAAAATTGCCTCAAAATTTATTTGATCAATAATGGAAATTTCAAGTTAAGATGAGTCCATCATCGTTTTGTTGCGTTTAATCATCTGCTTTTATAAATCATTACTACTGCTTGCGAATATTCTAAAGTGTGTTAGCTAGTTTTTTTGGTTAACCTGCCTTATCAGTTTGTTGCGTCCAGTGGCGCCGTCACCGCTGAAAAATCCAAAAAAGTTGGGAAAGGGAATTTTGACGTAATTTTTTTAATCTAAAGGCATACTCAACTAATCTATGTCATTTTACTTTGACCATTTTTGCCGAATTTTGGGGTTGGAAGTCCTCCCAGTTCCCCCTCCCGTTGCGCCGCTATTGGTTGCGTCGATCATTAATGTGGAAGCATAAATTGTGAAAGGGGGACAGGATTCTTACTTTCAGAAAAGAACTTGAGGCCATCATGGGCCCCTTTTCGACGAGCTTTTCCCGGGCCCTTAATTTTTGCCACGCCGCCACTTACAGTGACTAAAAGGTGTTAACGGTTTTCGTTTTTCTGGGTACAACGCCGCAAGTATCATTGGAGCAAACAACTGTAAATCTTAAGGAGTCTATGTGCCAACATTATGGTGAGAAATGGGCGAACTCAGCTCTTGCAGCTCACTGGAAAATTTTCATGCAAAACTATTCTAGCGACAGCAAAATGGTCGACCTGTCATTGGAACCACCTTGAGCATAAATCTCTGAAGGTATATACATTAAACGTGCTACTAAATATGAGGCTAGAATTTTGGGCAAAGCATATAATCCAATGATGGATATTGACGAACAAAGAAATCTTGGATGGAACCAAGATGTGGAAATTGACTGCATTTCTGAAGCATATCCCGATTACCTTCCTTAACGGCTTGTTACTACAGACGATGATGTGAGGGGAGGAAACAGTGATGAACTCGCTCTGGGTACATCTGATGAACATGGGGACGAAAGGATGCAGCCTGAAAAAGCAGTCTAAAACAGACTTACTTTAGTGGGCACTTTCTCGTACATCTTAGTATATCCTAAGATATTTTGGCCCGCCTTCCCCCCCCTCCCCCTAATGCTCTTAATTTCAGTTTTTCAGTAGAAGGTTACAGAGCCCTTCCCTTCTAAACACTAGATGCTAATCTTACTAGGATGAACAAGTGTTAAATGGCGAAAATTAGTGTCACCGCATTTTTCACAATTTCAGCCTATTCCCCCTGTATCTTGGAAACGCCCCCTCCCCCGCCTGTTCAACATCCAGATTTGCAATCTACGCCCGAAAATACCCTAGAAAAACCATATCCCATAAGATCTCTCGCCCGGTGGTAATACACCTCATTCTCCCTCTGGACTACTACAAATGTCAGGATATTACAGACAATGCAGGTGATCATAAACTTTGAATGATCCAGTGAATTCATTTGGTCATATTTGCAAATGAATTGGGTCATCTTGATGACAAAAGATGAGATTTCAGGAGACAGGCGACAGGCGTTTCAACGGAAAGAAACAGGGTGTCTACCAGAGGGAGATGGAGGGTGTCTACCACAGGGAGACAGGCTTTCTACCAGAGGGAGACAGGGTGTCTAGCAGAGGGAGACAGGCTTTCTACCGCAGGGAGACAGGCAGTCTACCAGAGGGAGAAAGGCTGTCTACCAGAGGAAAACAGAGGGTGTCTACCAGAGGGAGACAGGAGGTGTCTACCAGAGGGAGGCAGAGGATGTCTACCAGAAGGAGATAGAAAGCCTGGCTCCCTCTGGTAGACACCCTGTGTCTCCCTCTGGTAGACACCTTGTCTCCCTCCGGTAGACAACCTCTGTCTCCCTCTTGTAGACACCTTGTCTCCTTCCGGTAGAAAGCCTGTCTCCCTCTGGTAGACACTCTGTCTCCCTATGGTGTCTACCAGAGGGAGACAGAAGGTGTCTACCAGAGGGAGGCTGTCTGCCGGAGGGAGACAAAGGGTGTCTACCATAGGGAGACAGAGTGTCTACCAGAGGGAGACAGGCTTTCTACCGGAAGGAGACAAGGTGTCTACCAGAGGGAGACAGAGGGTGTGTACCGGAGGGAGACAAGGTGTCTACCAGAGGGAGACAGAGGCTGTCTACCAGAGGGAGACACAGGGTGTCTACCAGAGAGAGACACGGGGTGTCTACCAGAGGGAGCCAGGCTTTCTATCTCCCTCTGGTAGACATCCTCTGTCTTCCTCTGGTAGACAACCTCTGTCTCCCTCTGGTAGACACCCCCTGTCTCCCTCTGGTAGACACCCTCTGTCTCCTTCTGGTAGACAGCCTTTCTCCCTCTGGTAGACTGCCTGTCTCCCTGCGGTAGAAAGCCTGTCTCCCTTTGGTAGACATCCTCCATCTCCCTCTGGTAGACACCCTGTTTCCCTCCGGTAGAAAGCCAGTCGCCTGTCTCCTGAAATCTCATCTCTTGTCATCAAGATGACCCAATTCATTTGCAAAAATGACCAAATGAATTCACTGGATCATTCAAAATTTATGATCACCTGCATTGTCTGTAATATTCTTATCTTTGTGCTAGTCCTTGTCATAACAGATCTAACAACAAATGATATTAAATGGTATTTCGGTGCAATTATGTGTAAAATATTGCCCGCCGCTCTCCTCTGACTTTGGCTGTATCGTCATGGTCGCTTGTGCTCATTGCAGCTGATCGCTACAGGTTGGTTGTCATATTCGATATAAAAGTATTATTACTATCAACAATATATTTTACATTTGCAAGAAAAAATTCCAAATAGCCAATAAGCTAATTGAAGCTAACGAGATATTTTAAAACCTATTTTACAATGTCCCAAATAAACGTGCAAGAACCCAAATCTTTGATTAAAACTTTGCACAATTTGCAGATGCGAGTATTTCCATCCCATGATTTTATTTTTCGTTTGAATTCAGCAAGTGTGTTGGAATCTTTAATTTCCCTCTGTAATGAGGACTATGGGGCCACAAATGGCAGCCTCTGTACTGGATATTCTCTGTTCCGTATGTTGTTGTCTTTACTTTTGGTAACCGCAAATGATTTTCACTTCGTAAACTGTATGGAATATTTCTCTCTGTAAAAATGTTTTTCATAAATGCTGGATTTAAATATTTTTTTCGTTTTGAATATTTCAATAATTAGTAGTTGCAGATTGTGCTGATGAATAGTTCCATATTTTTCTTCAATTTTTCTAGGTCTGATTTACTGTCTTTGTAAACCGCAATGCTCTTTCGTGAAAGCGAATTAACTTCGAATTAGTTGCTCTGTCTTGAAACATCTATACAAGTGGACAATAATTAAATTGCGACCTGATGAAAGAATTTATTAACGTTTCTGCTTTGATGGGATCAATGTAATTCAACAAGCGAGCAAGCGCGTGAAGCTTTTGGTTCGCCTTTTTAGACAAATCTTCAACATTTTATCAAAAGTGACACCTAACAGTTTGTCGCAATCACTTTCATTAATCCTTGAGTTTCCAATTGAGATTGAGACTGTTGCTTCAGTACTTTTATCGACAAATATCATCAGGTGGCATTGGTAGTCATTTAATTCTAAAAAGAAACCACTTATGGGAAAGAAACCACTGGAGAGCAGGAAGCAAGCACTTCCCCGCGGCCATTAAATGAACAACATGCAACTAACTCAAAAGTGAATTGAGTACAGTATATAACTAAAAAAAATGCTACACATAAACGATTTGTACCGATAAATACTAAATCCACTTTCATGTTGGATGTTGGGCTGATTTAGATGATTATGCTAAACAACCGAGCAGAGCTGAGAGACAAGGGAAAATGGGCACAGAGAACAACACAGACTGCAACAGCTGCTGTCTTCGCTTCTCGTCCAGAGTCTCGATCGTTCAAGGCACCCAGATCATGTCTGCCTAACATTGGTAATTTCTGTAAATGACTAGTCTTAGTCTGTTGGCTTTATCAATGGTCATTGTTCAAGAATTTGCCATATGTCTACTGTATGAGTTGTAGATGAATGTAATTGTAGAGACAGATGCAGATCTTTTCAGAAAGACCAAAAATTCATTTCTTCTTGATTAGGGTAATAATGACGCCTATGAAGCCTCGCATATCAACAGTTTCGAAAGTTATTGGCATACTGTTGATATGGATATTAGCTGTTGCTATCACGCTACCATATGCTATGTCACAAGAGCTCATACCGGGAAAATATTGCATAAATGCTGGCTTGCTCCTGAATGCAAAAGAGGAAAATATTTATGTGGTAAAAGCAATCAGCTCATTCGACCATTTGACCCCTTCAAACAAGATATACAGAGTGTCTCAAAAATTACTCCTGTTTGAAACATTACCAGAGTTTTGATTGCAACGCTGATCTTTAACTTTTTTGGCAAGTAGATCAAGGAACACATCGTGTTTCCAGCTTGTGATTGGTTTAGACAGGAGCAAATTTTAGCACTTTCTAGAGCTGCCTAGTTTTGAATCATACTCCAAAAGGTACTGAGATTTGCCAGATCATTTTCTTTCTATTTCAGTTTCAATTTCTTTTAATTTGGTCACAAATGACAGAAAGAAGTGCACACTATCATTGGAGACTTTAAGGATGTTACAAATCTGAAAAAAATTTGTTTTTTTAAAAATGTATAAGCTAAACTAAGGTTTCACAACGCATGATTTTTTAACATCTAAATATTGAAAACAAACATTTTGTCATCTTTGAATAGTTTTGGGTCACTGGTATAGCAAATTCAAAAGCAAAGATGTAGGAACTGGGGAAGGGCATTGGGAACACGTGCCCCCAAGATTTTCCAAAAAACAAGCCCTTTTTATTTTAGAAAATGCCCTTGTTCTTAAGGAAAAAACGCCCTCGAAGCGTTGTGCCCCCAAGTTTGAGATTCTTCCCACATCCCTGTCCAAAAGACAATGCCATCATAAGTTTGATAATTGCGTTGTGACGATTTTTGAAGCAGGATAGCCTTTTGGGATGCATGGTGCAAGTAGATACCTATGTGAGCGATGGGCGACTCCAAAAGCATCGTTGACAAAAACATCTCCATATTGTGATAATGATTTTCGAAATTTCCGAACGGCTTCTTGGCTTGCTTTGACCTGAAAAATTCAAAACATTGGAAAGATTGGAAAGGATAAGAACGAATGACAAACAGATGCAGAGAGACAGGATCCATCAAATAAGGCAAAAATGTTCAAAAGCCTTGAATCCTCCACCCCGGTATGCAGAATTAAAAATGAATGCTTCCTAAGTATTACCAAGTAATGAAAAGACAGACTAGTTTATCCTCTGGGTAATGCCAAGTAGGCAAAAGCTTCTTCTGCGCCTGGTAATACATTGAACCAACTGATGCTTTACAAAAAACGCAACCCGCTTTCATTCGAGATTCTTCAGAAAGAAATGAGATTTGAATCAATTTGAGGCAAACCATCTGAATGTACAATCAATCATTTTTCCAAATGATATCCAGGTTGGGTGGATTAATTGAATTTTTTCGTTGCTTAATTGACGTTTTCGTAACTGTGGCCTATCTTAGATGCTGGAAAGTGAAAGGGCATTTACATAGACGATAATCCAAATTGGTAAGAGCTATCTTTTCATTTTCTACAAATGCATCTCATGAGGATGAAATTGTCTTTTTCCCTCCTCATCCCATCCAGTGCCTCTAGACTTGAAATATCTCGAGAATTTTTTGTCATAATATTGACACGAAAGAAGGGGCTGATTTTGCTGTTGCAGGACGCTGAATTTGAAATTGGGTATACTTGCTAAAATATAAATCAAATTATATATGATTCCATTAAGATATCCAAACTGCATATAATTAGCAAGAAGAAAGACTGTACTTTCAAATGGCATATATTGCACGTATTAAAATTTTAGTAATCATTGTAAGATTTCAAGTTATAGTTGGGTTGCTTTTTTCAGGTTAAAAATCTTCAACAGTTCTAGGGGATCAGTCATTATTAATGCCGGGTAGGGGACTGGAAGATATTTCATTGGTAATGAAAAACTTTCAATATCCCTTTTTTGTTTTCTATCAACATCAAAAAGATTAAAAAACAAATTCGTTACATTCTACTGTGCCATCCAAAGCGGGGATAGACACAAGGTCATCTTGTCCCCACTTTGGATGACACTTACAGTTCTAATACTTCTGCAATACAAAAAAGTAGAATCCAGGTAGCTTTGTACCAAATAATACAAAAACCCTAAAAATTTTAAACGTGAAATCCAATTAGGTTTATACATCTCAAGGTTTAACTGATTATTTGGTACCAAGCTACCTGATAAAACTAACAGTGGCAAGGGGAAGGGTCGCTGCTGTTTACTTTCTGAATATTCAATCAAAACGCTTTGTTGCATTGATGAATGAAATTGTTGCTTCTATGGTGATTCTATTTTCAACTATGTTCAGATCTTTGCTTCCAAATAGAGGCAAACTGCACAGTGCATCTGAATCCAATTTGTTTATGTCTAAACCAGGGATAGTAAGCTGGCGAAAGAGATCTCTACGCATCAGGTCAAACTGGTGGCAGTGCAGGAGAAAGTGTTTATTATCCTCAATGCCTATCCCACACATACAAGTTGGGCTACTACAATCAAAGTTGTGTCGAAATCTGTGCTCATTCAGAGCGCTGAAATTCACACGCAGCTTTGTTAGCTTTTTGATACCTTCTATATCAAGGACATCATAAACAGTGTTTCTAGGTGGCCTTATAATTGCAAGCAGTTTACGTTTAAACTCGGATATGGATTGTAAAGTTTTAATGTCATGATCTAGCAGATTCCATTCAAAAAGAACATTTTGGAAGCACGTATGCGAGAAACGAGTAGTTCTGCTGACATTCTGATCGTATGCGCGGGGATGTCTTAAGTTGTAAGATTGTTCTCGTTCAGGCGGTATTTCTGCAAAGAGATACCCAGGTAAATCTGTTTTCCGTAGGTTGTAAAAATGACACAAACGTCTGTACCACCTCCTATGATAAAGATCTTCTCAACCTCGTTTTCAAGAGCTTCTCATTTTCTAGCAATAAATTTTCCACGGTCCTATCTGCATCAAACTTGATGACATATTCCTGAGTAACAAATCATATTTTCTGATGACAAGTGGCCCAAAAAAAATACATAGAGCTGTTTTCAAGGTAAAAGATTGGCACCCAAAGATGCACGAAAAAAATTTATGATAATTTGAGAAGAAACAAAACGTTTCAGAAAGATCATAAAAAAAGTTTGTGTTTCGGATTGCTGAGATCATTTGTTAAGTTTCCATGGCCCCCTATTTAAACTTAGGGATTTTAGTGGCCCCCCAATTAATGGCCTAGAATATTTGATGGCACCTCTCTGAATATCTTCCAGCCCATTACTGTGCATTGATAATGACTGATCCCTATTGGAATTCAATGGAAATGCTCTATGCATCTTGCTAAAAACTGCCTTGCAACCATCTTCAACATGATCGTCTAAATCAGATAGATCTATTTGAGACCTAAATAAGGCAAAGAGACGTGAGTATTTGCAAGCCTCCTGAAACCAATGTTCATTTTTTAGACCCCGTTTACACGATGTCGGTAGCATGCCGGCATGATATGACACCGGCATGAAACTGTACCGGCATTGGTCAACCTGTGATTTTTTCTCGCCCCGTTTACACGATGCCGGCATGATATCATGTCGCTTTGATAAGACAATGGCTGTGACGTTTGTTTAATTATGCGCTTGTGCGTTTACCCTCAAGAAGGCGCCAAAACACATGGCGAACAAAAAGCCAAACCCAAATCACAATATGGTCAACATAAAATCAAACTCAAAGCGACGAAAAACGATCACAAACTTGCATCGAAAACAGCAAGCGAAGAAGGCTGCGAGAAAGCGAGAAAAGACCAAGTTGTAGTGTAGAGCTTTAGCTTCAGGGTTTGGCAAACAAACATGGCAATAATCTTCAGTAAAAGACCAGTCTTGAAAGTTCATTTCCACACAATTCTTATCATTAACACCTGCTATTGAAGCGCGTGAGTGGTGACACTTGCCCAGAAGAGTCCACCGAACTTTTCGTTTACATTGTAATTTGTTGAGCTGGGTTGAAGCCAGGCGAGCCTAGGTTAGACTTAACAGAGGTTAAAAGTTGCAGTGCAAACAGTGTTGCACCGTACATCTTTTCCAATTTACTTTCTGTTTGGTGTAGACATATTGTCTATATGTGTATTGATTGTTTTATTCATTTCAGGTTTATTGTTAATGTATTGCATCTCCTTTATGCATTTAGGTGGTTTTGTTAAAAAGAGACAGTGCAGAACTTATTGCATGACATGGCCAGTGGAGAAGAAAAACTTTTGAGACAAAATCTTCTTGCCCTCCTGTATGCAAAAAACCAACTGCCCCATCATCACCCTCTCTGTAAAATGCATCTGCCCCATATATTCATTAATAAAAAGATGTTATATTGTGCTGACGACAAATTAGCATAAACCATATTTGATTCAATGCTGTTCCTTTCGCATCTTCGTCAACGAAAAAATTGACCTTGAAGATGAAAGGACATGATTAATTAATCATTCTTGCAAGCAACGGACAATGAAATCTTGCGTCATTTTATATTCACCTTCCAAGCACTTTTCACCTTGTATGACTTAACGATTTTGTCTTCAACACGAATAATCCTATATCTCAAACTTCATCTTGAGCATTGAAATTGCTAATACCTTTATATTTGCTTCACAAAAAGTCTTGACCCGTTTCTGTACAAACTCAAAAAAGTATTCGCCCCGTTATGGTTTGCTCCGGCCATCTTATAAAAGAAACATTGCATTGCACTGTCCCTAATAATAACTGAACTGAATATCAGCCCAAAAGAAATCAGAATACACAGCCTTGCCCTTTTTAGTGGTGTCTTCTCTTAAAAACCTATTTTCGCATGTACGACTAATGATTCAGTCACCCAACTTTCTGATTATCTTGCTATCATTTATCATTAAAATTCCTTGCTAGTTACTATCATCAGGGCTCAAAAAAATTGTCCTCCCTGTTAGCAAGGTAAAGTACCTTTATTACTTTTGACACACTTTCTTCTCCTTTCCCAATAATCCGCCTCATTCTATGCCTTCCCATTCTATCCTACTTTCTTTCCCTTCCTTGCCTTGTTTCCACTCCTTCCGTTGGTTTTTTCTTTCTTCCTTCCTGGGAAATTTGACAATTTCAGCTACCTTCCTGGGAGCGTCTCTACCACGCTACTTGGTTTTTTGAGCACTGACTATTATTATCTCTTGCTAAATTTCATTGCTTGATGCAATCAAATCTGTTTTCTGGGATATCCGTACTTGAGTTTTAAGCTTTATAGCTAGAAGTATTGGAAGTATGCAGAACTAACCTTTAAGGGACAAGTCCGGGGTTGCAATAATTGTAGTATATTCAAGAGATTATACTGTTGTGAATGGTGTGTAGTACTTTTTCAATCGTTTCTCTTTTGATCTGAGAGACTGCATACTTCAATCTGCTAAGAAGTGCGAAATGACGTCATTTTATACGACGTCACTTCACGTTGACCTGAACGAATCTGCCAAATGTGTAAATATTCCTTGCGTTCCTTTGGCAATCACAACAATCATGATTGTATTTTTTAAGATTTTAACACTGTTTCGTTTCAAAGCAATTGATCCAGCTGGCTGACTTTGAAAGAAATCATGATTGCTTTGATTGCCAAAGGAACGCAAGGATTGTACCACTCAGCCTTTGCACTCTCGTACAAAATGCAAAGTGGCGATGACATTCGGCCCAACTTACAAAGATTCACTAACCAATTTATAAAAGTTGGAGGCATCAAAACTTGAGAAGAACACACGATTGGTGTTCAGCAGCTCGTAATATTGCTTTTTTAACAATAATTTTACCAACACCCGACAAGTCCCTTAAAGAATGTAATCATATGATATAGTACTGGATATCTGCTAGTATCTTTTCAATTTATCAACGTCTCCACTGATACCAAAAACTCACAAAAAGTAGATCTAACAACCATTTTTTGCCATTTCGTTTCATTTGGAGAAAACCAATAGATTCTAGATATTTGCAACATAGCGGTAAGCAATTGATTTCGTAAGAAATACCAGGAGAGTGTCTTCAAAGATATCACGTTTGGCGAGCTGTGGAATATGAAATACGAGGGCAATGTTCAAAACTGAAGTGTTCAATGAAAACTGAAAAGCCATCAATCAAAGGTAATTGGAGGGCGACGAATTTTGTGTGGTAAAAGCCCTCATTAAGTACGGAAAGAGTTTCTATTGCAACAAGAGGCCTACTTTCGATCCTTGTCAGTGAATTTCAACTATTATTTCTGAAACTGACACTTGTTTTTAATTCAAATTTCAATGGGCAATGAATCATGGGCCAGAATCTGATGAATATTTCCGCTGTCAAAATAAATAGTTTCCTAAGTTATGTTTTCTCAGTACTACCCTGGATACCAGACTCTCTCTAGAAGAAAATTGTATTTTTCTTTTAGAGGAGTCTGGTACCCAAGGTATCCAAATACTGGCGTCTCTTTAATTTTTGGTGATCTGAGAGTTGAGTTTCTTATAATCAGTTTCTTAAAAAATACTTATATTCTTACTCTATGTCTACTACTTTCCTGTACCATGTTGCTCAGAAGCTCGGGAGATAATAGAGCAATGTCTAAAAAGTGGAAAGGCGTCGAAATTGTTCGTTTTGAAATGCTTGCCAAGTCAAATGAAGTAATAATGGAAAATTTTATGGAACCTTTAAGAAGCTCGTAAAAATTCTGAGCAGTAAAAATCTGATAACTTTAAGAAACACTGAGTACTGGCCCAAATTCTTAGTTTTTTCAAAAGAATACTTGTGGTAAGAGCTCATTTTGTATTGAAATGACTTAACAACTAGCTGAAGTAACTAGCTGCAAAAGCATAAATTGAACTGACCATATTTCCATTGGCATCTAAGCCCTTTCCTTCTTCTTCGATATGAAATTTGAGATTTTCCAACAAGATAATGCTACCTTTGTAAAAGAGATGACGTTGAGGTCACAGCTAAATCACCAGAGAGAGGTATTTCGTCTATAAAGCTACGCCAGGTTCGTCTTTAATTTTTACTTTTGGAACGTTAATGGACATCAATTTTATCTAGAAATCTCACATACCGAGTGAGCCAGAAGAATTCCCAGATTTGAAAATTTATAGCACTAAGAGTACTTCACAGAGTTGAATGATTCAAATTCTAGTTAAAAGCAGAAAAATTTTGGTAAGTATTTTTGTGATTTTCCTCGCCGCCTTACCAGTACTAGAAGTATTCATAAAATTAACTTTGTTGCAAAATGACTGACAAAGGGCCTAATACATTGATCAAGCTGTAAGGACTCTCTCTACACAGAACAATACGCAGTTGGGTGTTTGACCTCTCTCAAAATTTATAAGACATCAATGTTTCAAGAAAATGCTAAAGATTTTCCGTCCCATCGCAATAAATGTGCAGTGGACATCCATGAACTATTGCATTTTCTTGACTGATCTGCACGAGGAGTCTTTTGTGATTTGATCTATGTTTTAGGTCCTTTTCCAGTAATTTAGCAACCACAAAGCTTGAGTAAAATATAATTTACCTATATTTCAAGTACTTAGAAGACAGTGAGAAAAAGCAAAAAGTATTTGTTGTATTGGTTTTTAACTGATATTTGAATCTGTGAATTACTGTTGATATTATGAATTCTCAAAGTGAGAACTTGTACTGGCTCACCCGCTATAGCAAAAGAGCTTAAGAACCAGATTTCTGTGCAACCCAAAAAACGTTGCTACCATGCGTACCAAACATTATGGTACCAAGGCATTGCATACTTTTGTTGAAGTGATCTACCCATTTTAAATGGGTATTGTGACGAGGAATGATTATCGATTATTCATTGAGTCTACTAAGGATTGTCATTGTGCCATGAGCGACAGCACTGGCTTTTTACGAGGCTTGTGTATAAAAGAACAAGTAGTCATCGACATTAAATACTTAAGGTTAATTGTTAACTGTATTGAGTGACAGAATTGCTTGACTCCATGGATCACAAATGTCTGTCAATTGAAAAAGTAAACATCTTAATGATAAAGACACCGTTCTGGTGCCACATCTTTTGATTTAAACGATGGATAGAAGCATTACAGAGATCATTGGGAGCTTAAGGCTAACTTATTATGAGCAAGTGAGCATGCTTCATGTTAAGAAGAGAGCAAGAGAGCAACCATCTACCTATCAGAGCCTTGCTGATCATGTCATTGCATTTCTTGTGCAGACAATTTTTCAAACGTGAGTACTTTTATTCTTAGTTGTATCAAAAGATGAATGGCTTTTGCAACGTGAGAGGTATGTGTAAAAACCAAATTCATAAATTTTACCTAACTTTGGATTCCTGCAGATCGTTTCTACTTCAGCACCAACGCAATCTGACAAAAATATCACTGGCCTGCAAAGCAATGTTGTTCAAAGTAAGCAACTTTTTTTCAAAGTAAAGTTTGGTCTTGTGAAGTTCGTTCATGTTTTCTCCTCAAAGAGAGTTGCAGGTATTGATAATTAACTTTATAAAGGGATTGACGTTTCTACTGCTTGCAATTAAGTAATCCAACGTTTAAGGCTCAGATATTTGCAAAAATTTAAAATTGAGCATTCAGTAGCGTCATTAAAGGGTGGACCGGGGTGGACCGGGGTGGACATATCCACCCCAGTTTCCTCAGAGGTAAAAAATTAATTTCTAAAAATCTGCTGAAAAGAGCTTGGGAATGGGGGTAGGTTCCCATTCACTTGGAACTTTTATGGTAACGTCCTTTTCACTTGAATCCCGAATTCCGCTAGTGAATGCTTTGGGATCAGATTTTCAGTTTCATTTTCAGATATCTTTTTCTTTCTCTAAACAAATATATACGATATAACTTCTGTTTCGATATTCGTTTGTGGAGAAATGCTCGCTGGTACGAAAACGTTGTTTGAACTGGTCGCTTTTCCGAATTTTTCAAATAGATCAAAGTAACGAAAAGGGCATTTCCAAAGTTTTCTGAGAGTCTGATGGTCGAGGAAAAGGAAAATTTCCCTTAGTGTTTTGTTCCCAGACCTGTTTCTCTTTTCCAGCCCAGTTTTCCTAGGCTGCCGATGCCCTTGCTTCCTGTGGTAGATTCCTTAGCCTTCTCCGGTACAGGGTGAGTCAATAAAACACCCAGCATTTGAAAAAATCCTGCTCCCTGAATATCAAAGCAATGATATTGAAAACTGTCTTGTGTTATCCCCAATATATAGAATTAGGTTCAGTGATTTACCCGGTTTGGGCCCGGCTTTAATTGGCCATTCCTTCCCGTGGAAATAGGAGATTTTCTGCAGAAAGCCCCTTTCGAAAATATGCAAAAACGTGTGAAAACACCAAGCAAGATTTCCTTTTGTCCTCCTTCCTAGCAATGATGGCTCTTGGATTTTTTCATAACTTTTGTCCTCATGGGACAATGGAATCCCCCTCAATAAGTTATTCACACTAGGGGAAAGACTTTTCAATCCGTCACAAGGAGAGCACGTGCTAAAGCGTGCTGAAAGTCGTCTCTGTTAGGTAAAAACATTTGGGATTCTTGCTTGCAATTTTAGCATGTTTTTAAAGGTTTCTCCAAAGGATTCATTTTAGAAAATTCCTTGCAAAATCTGAACGTAGTGACCGATTTTATTCAGAAAAATTTCTAAAAATAATTGAACATGAAGCTAATCAGTCATGTATTGCAATATGTCATTACTGATTTACTCAGGGAGCAGTAGCCTTTCAAGCATCGGGAGTTTTTTTACTCGCCTAGTAGATTGAGGATTCTTCTGCTTATCTTCCGCCGATAGGTTTGATTTTTGCTGCTTCGATTGTACGGGAGCAGCATGGGGGCAGAAAGTGCCCTTTTGACTAAGACAAGTTCTTAATTATAGTGTTTTTCTACTTTTTCAAGAATTCAAGAAAATTTTCGAAAAAAGCTTGAATTATCGTAATTTCTAAGCCTGTTGACAAAAGATCAAAGAATGATCATGAAAAACATAGTCTATGGATGCCTACAATATGGTATCAAGTAGAACTCTTTGACTCTTCTGGTTTGTGATTTAGAAATTTGATTACGTCATATCATAAAACGAGCTGAAATATATAATAGGCTGTAATTTTGACAAATATTCAAGATTTCTGAAAAGCTCAAGGTAGAATCATAGAAAAGTGGCTAAAGTTTCTTTCAAGTCATCCTGTTTAAAGAAATAGGTCATTGAATTTTACACCCACGTTTTTCCGCAGATTTAAAGGTTTAGAACCGGTGCTCCCTGTTTAGAACCAATGCTATTCTATGGGAAGGTTGAACCAAGCCTGTTAGCTCCAGACCTGGAAAGCATCCAAGGGAAGTGTTTCTACTGACATAACCAGGCCAATAGAACATTTAAACATGGTCTTCTTTTCAAATTTATCGCTCATTTTCAGGGAAGAGAAAAACAATGGTATTCAACTGACATCTTACCTCCCAAGCAATGACTGAAGTTCGTCAGCAACTGGCTTCAGTGACAGTTCTTTTCTTCTTTGTCCCTCGGGCTTTCCAATGTGGCTTAATAGCACTACACTTTGGGCCCCATTTTCCAGACAATATTTAATGGTAGGTAGTGCAGCCCTGATCCTTCCCATGCAAGATAAAAGTAGCTTATTAAAGGCGGCAAACATTGTAAAACACTGCTTAAGCTTACAAGGGCTAAAATGTTGATTTACATCTGACAAACTCCTATTTAATTTTGCCTTGCTCAATTTTGTCAAACCAGTGCTCATTTAGTAACTTCTGTACAATACCTTTACAAACTTGCTTTATTTTGCGCTGATGGAACAAGCATCTCGAGGAATGTTTGAGTTTAAAATTGGCAAGCATTTTATGAGTTATTCTGTATTTGTCAACTTTGATTATCAAATTTAGCTTGTCTTCCTCACTATCATGGAGAAAAATACTGTCATAAACTTACCTGTGATTGTTTGTAATCTTTCCATCCTTGAGAGGCACATTAAACTCAACCCTATATTTGTAAGAGAAAGACAGGTATCAGGCTTCTGATCAGAACTTTGCAAATCGGGAAAATTCTGCCCAATGAGTAAAAATCAGTAACTTCAGTTTCTCGGAAATTTTTTGTCTGTATTCATTAAAAAATACAAGCCAGCTAAAAAAGCAGCAACACCTTTTCAACTAACGGCATCGTTTTGGAAATTTTTGAAAATTACTTGATACGAAGTTTCTGTCCATGGATTTGGATTCAGCACCCCAAGTTTAGTCAAGCAGCAAATTTTTTATATTCCAACCGTATGATACCCTGGGTACCAGAGCCTCAAAATTTAAATGGCACCCAGGGTAGTATGAGACCTCGATGTTATGGCGATAATAGATTTGAGAAGTTATAATATGGGATTTGACCGCCGTTCTGGGTGTAAACTTTACATCTTCAGTCATTATTCACGGTAAAATCACTTATAGATTTTCAAATTTGTTATCCTCATAAAATTAAGTTTACTAAAATTAGGGTGTGAAAGTGAACATAGAGTCAGAAATTTCATATGACGCAAGCTAATGAAATTTTGAAAATTCGAAAACGAGACCGCTTAGTTGAAAAAGTGTATTATCTACATGCCATCCATAATGGGAAAGGACTTATAGCAGTCAGTCAGCGAGTTCCCATCACTATGAATGAATCTTACAATTAAATATAGACTATTCTAATGATAGCCGTAGGAGAGGAACGCTCCAAGAGCCAAAATTCGCCATTTTGTTCAACTAGCAACAAGCATGCACCTTCGAAGGTCAAGGCTCGAGCAAAATCTATCGAGAGTGAAAATTGTAGTGCCTCCAGGCCATCCCCTTCCTACAGTTATGTTCCAACGAAAAAGAGAAGCGACACATAAACTAAACACACAGACACTAACACAAACGCAGGGACGTAGGAAGCATCTCAAACTTGGGGGGGCACGACACTTCGAGGGCACTTCTTCCTTAAGAAAAAGGGGCCATTTTCTAAAAACAGAAAGGGCACTTCTTTGTTTATTGCAAAATCTTGGGGGGTACGTGCCCCTAATGCCCCCGGTTCCTACGTCTATGCACAGACGTACGCACCACAGCAAAAACCACATAAACGGGCAGATAAGTTCCAGGTCTTTCAGAGCCTGCCAATATCCAATTTGTCTTACTCTCCCGTTGCTTCACAAAGGTAGGCATCGCTACTGCATTGTTGTTGAAAATTCTGCTTGGAATTTGAAGCAAAGAAATTCATCAAAAAGGAGTTTCTGAAGTTTGTTTCGTTTTTCATGAAGATCTCAATGTTCGACGTTGCGCTCAAAACAACAAGTGTTCCAGACAAAGGTGAGTTGATGAATCTGAATTTCTAATACACTGTTACAAAAGCAACATCAGCCCATGAAGTTCTGGTTCCCAATAGAGCCAGTGCAAAGGAAAAGAAATAGGAACACCTTTCCCGGTAAAACTCACTTCGGGACTTCTAGACATTTCAATCAGGGTTCATTTCGGCCTTGTCCACGTGTAATCTTTTTACCAGTAGCAAAACATCTGCGTCCACACGAGGAACGTTATCGAAAATGCCCCCGTCCACACGAAGACGCTGCTACTTTAAAACTTCGCTGTTCGAACTTCGACAAAAGAAAACGGAAAATCAAATGTCCTTTGCGTGACCCCCAAGATCAGTGTGCATGCTCTGATAGCAATGTCGTTTTCGAAAAGCTCCGTTTCTGTCTTCGAAAATCCATACGACAACGTGCAAACGGCGTATTCTAAAAGATCCACTCTGGAGAGCATTTTCGCAAAGCTTTGTTTTTGGTGGCCGAAAACGCCGTTTACGTGACGACGCTAACCCAAAAAGAATAAAAAAGATGCGTTTTAAAAAATATCTGGATACCTGTGGACGGGCCTTCGACATGAAGTTCTTGCTTATCTAACAAACCTCATGAGGACTCGTTTCTGAATCAATTTGAGATCTTTTATTCCAATCTTGCTTTGCTCCATTTCTTGATTGCTATCTGCTCTATTTCACATAATCCTTTTCACCATATCAGAAAGTTTCGTCCCAAACTTCCAAGATTATCAGTACAGATGACACTGCTCAAAGTGACAGTTGAAATAAGAAGGAAAAGTTCGATTTGGGACAATCTTCTCCCTGCATGCACCAGCCCAGTCAAAATGTGTCAAGCGAGTTTTTTGTGCATGGTGTTATCACATGACATGGAGAGAGATGATGCCAAAAGCAGATGCCGATGACAGTAGGTTATATTTGCACTGCTGATATTTGAGCTTTGAAATGTCTAACTTTTGAAAAATATGTGTGGGAACATTGTCGCGGATGCCAAACCCAACCCTGAAGGAATGACTGCCATAAGAACCCAGGGGGAAGTTCTATTACTATATTGGTATGTGACGGAAAGGAAGTATTTGAAAAACCCAAAGGTATCCTAAATTTAAGAATTTTTAGACCCCAAAAACGTACTCTTTGCTTCATGGTCCATTTAAACAATACTTTATTCTTATAAGAAACTTGGATCAGGCCATAGTACTAAAAGTCTCTTAACTTCACATGAAATGTTGTCCATTTTATACTATAAGTTTTTTAATTGGTTTCTTATTTTGTGAATGCAGAATTATCAATGTGGTCGCTAACACTGCGCCAGATATGTTTCTTGACATTTAAAACATCATAGAGGAATAAACAGTGTTCTGTTATGTTGAAAACACAAATGGTTAGATATTGTTGCTCAAGAATAAAAGTTCAACGATCTATTTGCTATAATATCCATGCTTTTGATTTTGAAAAGTTTCTTAGTACTTCTCAGACACAGTACTAGAGTTTCTTAAAATTTTGGTCATCTTAATACTAGTTTCTTATATATAGATTATATTTATATATATAAACCAGCTTCTTATAAAAAACGTGTAGAGGCTTCATAGCTTTAGTATTTTGGTGAAAAAATCACCTTAGCACTCACGTTGTGAAAATTTCTAGGGATACCCATGGTAGCCAAGGAAATGATAAAGCAAAAATAAATGAATGAAGACGTAATTGAAAATTGGGAAAGGGAAGAATGGCTTTGAGAGCTGCGCAGAAGTGCAAGCGGTAGTGTTTCGCGTAAGATTAAGCAAGAGAGTGGCAAAGCAAGTAGCAGCAGCATGCAGCCCCTGCCCCCAAGCCCCCAAGCCAAGCCGGAACGGCAAATCATTGCATTCCCCTTCAATTTTTTCCCATTTACTCATTTATATACATTTACCCAATTTTACTCTTTTTACTTCTTACGAAACAATGATATTGTAAATGTTACGTGTTACGACAGTTGATGACTTTGAAACGAGGTTGGGATGTACCAAATCGAGGCAGCTTGCTCAATATCCTGGAAAAGATATATCGAGGGACAGCCGAAAAGATCAATTTGGTTGATCTCTGCAAACCTGCATCATACCACATCGCACACAACTAAGAGGAACTTGCGCTTTATTTTATGAAGATGACACTGAAGAAAGCTGGAATAAGTGACCTTCAAATTTCTGGGAAGAGAGTCCTCATTCGGTATGCAGATTTAGAAAATGCTTTGATAGTTTTGTCAGCAGCTGGGCAGCGTCTGCTTCGTGGGCAGCGCAAACCAGCAGCACACCCCAGACCCCAGCAGCTTCGTTCGCCATGCCCACCAGAATAGTACCAGATGCTCTAGGAAATCATAAATACCCTACCTTTGCTAACAGATGATTCAGATAATCATTTCGAGCATGTTTGCCTGACATAACACCACTCAGATTTGTAAGTTTGCATGTTTTGGCAATGCACATGCAGGCTTGCAAGACTTCTGGAAGGCGTCTGTCTGGTATGGGATCAGCAGTTTTGCACAACTCTGGCTGCAAGGAATGTTTTCCAAGTGATAAATTATGAGAAATAATGTGGGCCTAGTTTGAAAAAATTTACGATTTGGTCTATGAATAGTAACAGGGATGGCACAAGCATGAGTGCCTGGGAGGCAGCCACAGTGGAATCCTCAAAATTCATACGCCACCAACCTCGAACCCAGGGTAACAATGGGCGGCCAGTTGTTACCCTGGTGCCTACCTGACCCTTTCTTCGTTTTCATTGGCTAATGCTAAATGACTGCCTTTTTGCATAAATTAACTACGGCCATAAAGCAGACTTATTACATTTACAATTACATCATAACACTTATGACGTCACGGAATTATTACCCGTAGAAATGTAAAAGCACTTGGAGTGAGCAATTGTAATAAGTCAATGCGGGAACTTTGTTTTCCTGCTGCGGTGAATGGCCTAGCGATACAAAATAAGAAAATGCTCGCCTTTGCAAACAAAGAATTAAAAGGTGACAGTTTGCCAATCGGAAGATCCTTAACCATCTCTTTTATCATGACTATCCTAAACTAAGGCATAATTTCTAAAATATCTGCGCTTTGTACGTAGGTACACAAATCTTTGTTTCAGATACACAGATCCGTAATTTTAAAAACTCAACTCTTGATATGAGCATCTTGCAGTATCTGCTAAGAAATACATCTGCAGCTGTATCATATAAACCGTTTTACTTCCCTGTTTTTATCCAATGTATGAGTGCAACATAAATCAACCTGACCAGGGGCGCTCCCTACACCTGACTTACAGTTGGGTGACTCTCGAGAAATTTTCGATCGTGAAATTACAGAAGCTCACAAGAAACTCACAGGTGATGCTCCACTCAGACCTCCTTTCAAAGAAGATACTTGCGGTTCTGCTTTCGACAAAGTTTGGCTCACTGGGTGAACCAAAGAAGTCGCCTCTTAAAATAATTTCACAGTGCTAAGTGCTACCAGACCCTGGTGCTACATGGATTGGAATGAATTCAACTTTTCAATCTTTCTTTCATTTTACTGAGCACTAAAAATACAGGTAAGAACGATATCCTGCAATGCTAAGACCTTCAGAGAAATGACCGGACCTTGCAATCATTTTGTGCTCTTAAAGTCTTGTCAAAACTACAAAGTATCTGCAGTGACAACACCAAATAATAACACCCTCAAGCAAGTAATCAAATTCGAAATATCATGAAGGAAATATTGAAGTCTAAATTCGCTGTACAAATTTTTGCAAGTACCCTAGAGCTATAAAGGTTTGCCAATCGAAGCCGAGTTTGTGCAAAGTACACAACGGAATGGCATGATTGAAAGCTCTTCTAACATCCGCACATTTGTATTGTAGGGCCACAACTTCGAGCACAAATTGAGGTTTTTTTCGTTGGGTTTGCCATCATGAAGTCTGAAGGCTATGCATGCGACTTACTTTATCACTTTTTCTTCTGATTGAAACAATGAATTTCTGAGCATTCAAACCCCCACATCGAACTCACCTCTGCTTTGTCAGCAACAGCCAACGACTTGCGAACAATGTAGTAGTTGCACTCTTGTCAAAGTTCAGATCAAATTTCATAAAATCGTTTAAAAGGTCTTCTCATTCTTGCTTCCTTGCAAAATAACTTGTGAAACTTCCAGTGGTTGATTTTACTTTGAAGAGCAAATAAGACTTCGAGCGAAAGCTGAGAACATTCTGCAACCTCAAAATGCGATGCAAAGCGAGCAGATTAATGCTTGAGTGTTTCTCTTCGACGTTCAAATCTTGATAATCATTATTCAAATTTGTTCACGTCAATGAATGAAATTGATTTCATGTGAGACGTGTCATGGTGGTGCAACGGAAAGAGACCATTCTAGTGCCAGAAACCAATTTTTCAAATGTCTAAATAATTGCAACACTTGCAATATGGGCAAGATGTCAGAAAATCATATAAGATAATTCAAAATATTGCAAGAACTAATTGATGAGAGACAACATATAGTCAACTGACTTGACTTGTGTAAAATCAAGGCACAAAGCAAACTTACCGGCCCCTTACCGGGTTGTGTGATGTCTTTGTTTTCCCTCAGTAAATATTTTCTACTTGTAGCCCACTCCTATCAAATTCTAGATATTGCTACAATGCAATAAACCAATCTTTTCTTGCATACGCCATCAACCTCCAAAGCGCGGGAAACAGCCAAATGACCTCCGCAGCTTTCCAGTCTGAATATGACGCCATTACTGTGAATAAGGCTTGCATGATTTTTGACATAAATTAGAATACGTTAACCACGAATTGTCAGGTAGGAACCAGGGGTATCATTTGTGCTGAAGAGGTGAGGCTGAAGACAATGATAGCCCTGGAATTGAGGTTGATACGCCACAGATTTACGCCAAGCACTTCTCTCTGTTACGCCAGAAGAATACACCCACTAGTTTTAAAGTACAAAGTGGAGCAGGGATCTTGAGTTTTTGACTGCCAAATTCTACGCCAACCATTGTTGGAGAACAGAGAAATACGCCGGCGTAAAAAAGAGCGAGAGGCTGTCCGCCACAGATCTGTGGCGTAAGGCACACGGATTCCACATAGGGGAGGCAGTAGCCCCCAATTTTTGGGAAAGTTTCTATGCACTGTTGGCACTTCCATAACTTTTTTTAATGCTTTTAGAGAGTGTGGTCACATTTTTAGCTAATCTGAGAAGTGTGCTGCATGCCCAAAATCTTTTGCTGCACTCACTGTCACCACTCCAGGTAGTCAGTAGTATTTGTCCCTGCAGCATTTCTTCACTGGTGCCATATCTGAAAACAGTAGACTAAGAACTGATATATCAACACTCATTATGTCAAGGAGGATAGGTCAAGCTATTCCAAAATCGATCCAAATTGTTCACCTTACATTACCTATTTCACCCAAACTCATCATACTTAAGTAACAACAGGCATCTGTTATCTGAAGCTGTTCTGATCCAAGAACCCTTATTCCAGCTGCAAGCAGCAAGCTTTGATGCAAGCAAGTGAATACAAGTATTTCAACCTGGGATGTGGGATGATGAGGAAAACCAGACATTTGTAAAGTAGATTATTTTACAGTAGATCATTGCTTGGACCCTATGCAATGTGTTTTGTTATGAGAAACTGGTTTATTAGAAACTGGTCAAAATTTAAGAAACTGTTGTATTATGTCTGAAGAAACTTTTAAACTTAAATTCAAGTATATATATCATGGCAAATACTTTTTTCAATGAACCCTTTTTCTTCAGCAATAGCAACCAGCCTTTTATGTTTTGAACATAATTGAAAATCACTGGAAGATACAAGTTTGGTGAAAACATTCAATGATGGGTGGAGTTGGCCATGTTCAGAAAAGTTCCATATCATAATTATGGACACTAGTAATTTTATAGCGTGCATGCAGACATCACAGATACAGAGATAGGTAAAATCTGTGTAATGATGGCTGATTCACTGTTTTTTCTAGGAAACAATGCTCTGGTGTGGCCCTGACTCATGTTGTTCCATACCCAATGAAAGTATGCTTTGTGTTTTTCAAAAGCATTGCTTAGCAGAACACATTGTTCCTGATGGCACCTCCATATAATTGATTGTTCCTGCAGGCATTTGTTCCTTTACCCACAGACACATTTGGGACTGGATCTTAGACTCTTCAAAACAGTAAATTGTGTGTCATTGCCCAGACTTCACTTTTTTTATGTCAAGTCTGCACACAGGCTAGTAGTTGTATAACTTTTCAGGTATCTCATAAACTGAAACATTATATTTCAGTTAGTGTAGTGTGCAGTAATAGAACCTGCATTTGGGGCATTAATCTTTGATTTCTTGCAGAGTTGATTTCAATGTACCCTTAAAGAATGGAGCCATTACCAATAACCAAAGGTTGGTGTAGCTTTTTTCAAGCATTATTGTGTTAAAATTGCTGAAAATCATGTATTGGATAACTCACTTTTCTTTCAAAAAGTTGGACAGTATACTACTTGGTGACCCAAAAAAGTGATCCAATGCAATCTGTTGTCGGAAAAGGTACAGTAAGTGGCAGATTGAAATGCTTTTTTCCTGATTAAGTCTACCAGGTCTGGATGCTCAATCCAAACCTCTTTTTTAATAAGTAAAAAGAGGTCTATTATTGTTTTATTGTTTGGAGATTAGCCTTTGCTATGTGTGAGAGTATTTTTTTGCAATTTATTTTGACATGGTGAATTTATCAAATTAAGGATTTCTAGGAATTGGACATGCCTGTAATCCTCTAAAGGTAATCAAAACAGGGGATCGATTTACAGCAAATGGGATCTTCAAAACAATAAAGGGGCATGTTTCAGCCTTGGAAAGGCAGCTCTGTGGAAAATTTCAGGGCAAGTTTAAAGTCCATAGGTGCTTAAAGTATTCTTGTCTCAAGAGGCAATTCTGACATTTCTGCTTTTTCTATGAGTTTACAAAAAACATTCATTCACAGGTCCAAATGCAGAGTTGACTGTGATTATACATAACATCACTCGTTTAAAATGATGATTAGTATAGAGCCCAGGAAAGAGTTTAAACATTTGCTATCTAGAATAAAATCACTTTGCGTGAGTTGCTGTTCTCAGGCTGAAATAAAATACGTTCATTACTGTATTGAAGATATGAAATGGCTGTTCAGAAAATCAATCTCAGTTTTTTAATAACCTTTGAGGCTTTCAGGCATACCCTTGTCCTTGAAATTCTTAATTCAGGAAATGCTGTGCCAAGCCACTTTGGAAAATACTCACTTAGTGACAGAACAATGATTTCGAAAGTTACTTTCTTCACAGACGAACTGGAACTTGACATGCTTGCTATCTGTTTCGCAAGCAAAGTTTGCAAACGTACTGTAGATTTCGTAGGAAATCGCTCTAAATTGCACAAGATCGCTTTTGCGATTTCGTACGATTTCAGCGTTAAGTTACGTATGGCATGTACTCCCGCATGTACTGTACGGGTACTTTTTAAGAAGTTGCTTAATGTAAGAAACTCTGACTGATTGACTGATTGACTGAAAGACTGATTTTGAAATGAATATTTTGAACCTCATTTCGATAAGAGCATAGGAAAAAAACATAAACACTGGTGTCTGAAATGAAATACATTGATGTGAAAACTTCACAGTAAATCAGTCAATGCTAGCTGAAAGCAAGACTTTGCTCTTTCAGGGCAAGTTCCTTTAAAAGCTTATTTGAACTTTGAGTTTTTGTTGATCAACATCATTCAATCAACTTTGCTCAGATTCGTATGGCGTTGTATTTGCTATATACTTTAAGCACATGACTGTGTAAAGCAGCCTCATCCCAAAGGGCGTTCAATAGTGAAGAAGGCCCAAAGTCCAAAACAGTGCCGTAATATTACTAGTCCCAGAATGAGTGATCTTGGTTTGGTGTAGTAATCTTATTTGAATAACAATCTCTAGCACTCATTGCAATTAGTCCACAGGCCTTGTGCAGATTAACACGTTTTCCTGCTTGTTCACACGATTACACCGGCACCTTTTGAAAACGGTGAACGATTTGACGGCAGCAAAAGTTGAGCTTCCAGGGGGTACACTCAGCACATATTCATACCGGAGAAGGGGTCAGTCCAAGAAATTGTCAGACAACTCAAAGATATCACTTCAGCCTCATTGCAACCCAAAAATATTAGCCCATTTTATACTTAGAAACCTGTGCATGAACATAAAGTATTCCGAAACAATGCAAATAGAAATCAGGATTGCCTCTAGCGAACCCAAAAATTTCAGTTCAACGATGTTTGGTGTCAAAAAATATCATGAACATAATTTCAGTTTTATTTGGACCCAAAAATATCACTGTTGGAATTATTCGGACCGAAAAAATATCGGACTTACCTCCCCGTATGTGCATGTGCTCAGTGCCCCCTAGGTTTGAGCTAGTATTCACACGATACCGGTATAATTTGAAGACGCACGGAAATTTGACAGAAGCAAATTCGCTGCAGTTTTCCCAAGAATTTCATTCTGAGAATGGCACCTGAGCCCTCAGAACCGATCAGACTCATTTTGAAAGCGTCGAATAATGTTTCTTTCCTCGTTTCCTCGTCCACACGGTGCCGTTTTCTGATGTTAGGGCTAGATGTCCGTTTTCAAAATTTACTGTTTTCAAAATCTGGCGGGGAAAAATGTGGCGTATTCGTGCAGTCCTGTTCCTCACATTTTTGACCGTTTCAAAAAGGTACCGTCATCGTGTGAACGCAGTCCAAGAATTCTTGTTCAGAAAATATGCAGTCTTTCACATGGCTCAAGAAAGAATTCTTGTCATTGTCAAGTGTGCAAAAGGCTTGTACTGTATACATGTATCAGCAAAGCTGAAACAAGGTAGAAATTCAATTAATTGAAATTTTCACGTTAAAAGCAGCCATTTCCAAAATGCACCAACATCATGGTAGTCTTCAAGTCAAATTTTTGCGTTCTAAAGGATTGTTGCAGCTTTGCCAAGCATAAAGCATTGTTTGGACAATGGAGCAAAAAGTGTTGTTTTGATGAGTCATCTTGGAAGGCCAGATGGGCAAGCAAAACCAGAATTTTCTTTGAAGCCTGTTGCAGAGGAGCTGAAGAAACTTCTTGAAAGGTATACTTGCAATTGTTCTCTTGTATGACTTAAACGCTTCACATGAGGAAATTTAGTCTCTATGTGTAGATTGTTTCTTCAATTTGAAATAATCTAGATCAAAAGACATTCTTCTGAATGTGAAACCATGCTCATTCAAAGATTCAACAAGCTTCTACAAGACATCGAAAAACATATTAGAGTGATCCATCTCTTTTGAAGAATGGCTGCAAAATCTGTTGCAAAGAGTGGATGAAAAATGTACTGGGTGAGCCAGAAAAAAGTTCCTACTTTTGAAAATTCATAACACCAAGACTAGTACACGGATTTGAATCATTCAAATTCTAGTTAAAAGTTGAAAGATCAAAGTATTTTTTTGTGATTTTTCTCGTTGTCGTACCAGCACTAGAAGTATTGGAAAATTCAACTTTAAAAAAATTTCATGGTTGCAAAATGACGGAAAAAGGGCCTAAAACATTGATCAAGTCGTAAAGACTCTATTCACTCCGAACAAAAGGCCATGAGCGTTTCACCTCCCTCAAGAGCTATAAGACATCGATTTTCAAACAAATACGAAAGAATTTCAATCCCATGGCAATTAATGTACAGATGATATCTCTCACCCATGAGAATTTGCATTTCCTTCATTATCCTGTGCGAGAAGTCATTTATGAATTGGTCGATGTTTTGGGCCAATTTTCAGTCATTTTGCAACCATTAAATTTTTGTAAAGCTGAATTTACCTACATTAATAGTGCTGGTAGGCGAGAAAAATCACAAAAATACTTTGATCTTTCGGCTTTTAACTAGAATTTGAATGATTCAAATCCGTGAAGTAGTCTTGGTGTTATGAATTTTCAAAAGTGGGAGCTTTCTTCTGTCTCACCCGGTAGTTAAACAGGGAAAATTGCACATTTTCCGAAGATTCTCTCTCTCCCTCCCGGTAAGTGTAGCTTTCAATGTGCACTGTTCCCAAACAGATTTAAAGATAAGAATGAAATGATCGAACTGGGAGTATCTGTTTGAGTCTGAATATGATTATCGTCGCAATTTCTTGCATTCTTTTTTTAAAGATGAGAATCAAATTATTGTTTCATTCATTTATTTGTTGACAGGGAAGTGATATTTCTCTCTGACTGCGTCGGAGCTGAAGTAGAAAAGGCATGTGAGAATCCAGCACAAGGTAAATAAATGCATTTTGAAGTCCATTCAGATATCATATTTGATGCCAAAGTGCCTCACTTCACTTCACTTCATTACTTTCATTTTATTTCATTTCATTTTGTAATATTTATACAGGGAAAATGTTCAACACAAAATATCTTTGATTTAGAAACTGCCCTGTTAACAAGGGGAAAAGCTACAAATTTGCAGTTCAAGATAGAAACTGTGTATAATACATAAAAGTATAGTAAAGGTGGGACAATGTTCAGGATTTATAATTTTTCAGTGACGGTTTGAAGTGGGTAAAGGTATTGGCCATCTTACTTTCTCTTTTTGGATCATTCCAAAGTTTAGCTCCTCTATACGAGAAGTATTTTTGGTCACATGCGGTTTTTAGAAAAGGTACATAAAGTTCAGTGCCGGTATTACGATACTGTCTAGTGCAGGTTTCAGATAACCTTTGGAACAGCCCTGTAAGATGCTCGGGCGCTTCATGGTTTATGGACCTGTAGACCATTTTCAATGTTTTCGTTTCTATGAGCTCTATGACCGTTTGCCATCCCAACCGCCTGTTGATGGGTGGTGCAGACATTCAGAAGGGTCTTTTTGTCACGATTCTAGCAGCAAGATTTTGGAGCTTCTGAAGCTTGTTGAGTGATGTAGTGCCACCAACATAAAATAAGAGAACTCTCTTAAGTGCTCTTATTCTATCTTGGTGCCACAAATACACCAGACGGGGTAACAGAAGCCGAAGTGAGGCTCAACCATACTTCTGTACATGGTCTGCAATGCCTCAGGCCTGCAGGTCTATGAACGGATAGAAAACGGCACAGAATGATACCTTTTTAGAGTCAGTCTGACAAATAGTTGCTGATATATGGCTCAGGAGAGAGAAAGTATAGGGATACTTCAAAACAGCAGTACCTTTGTTCTCCAACAAATTTGAAATCCTTAAAATATTACAAGAGAATGTCATAGCATTGTTGATAAATTCTTTCAATATTCGAGAAAGAGTTTAGAGTTGCCTACATCTAGACTGGTATGAAAATCTCAAAGCATGTACCTTAGGAAAGAGCTGCGAAGGTGGCTGACTGCCTTCAAACATTTATATCTTTGTGATTGCTTGGATATAAGTAGCTTTGTAATGGTCTTTAGGTGGCCTCAGTAAAGCTAAAGAATGCCTTCTTTTAGGAAGTGTAATTTTGCTGGAGAATCTAAGATTCCATGTTGAAGAAGAAGGGAAGGGAGTTGATGCCAGTGGAAATAAGGTATTATTATTAATTGCCGTACAAAACTCTCCAGAGCGTGCTTTAAGCTGTTGATCAGCTTGAGGAAAGTATCCAATGTATTTCCAAGTTTCATGTTGCTAATTTTCCTAATGATACACTAGTAGAATTGGTGATTGAGAAAAAAGGACTAATAACAGGTGAAAGCAAGGTAAAGTACAAAAGGCCTTGAGATCTGCAAGCCAATTTATCAGGTCATTGATGGTTGATCAGGTGGTTGATGTTTTGATATCTGAGCAATGCGAACCAAATTATCAAAGGAAGATTGAAGTTTTCCGGCAATAAGGCTTGGTTTTATGTTGAGAGGATGCAACCATCCATTCAGAAGCCAGCCATTTGCTTTGATCTACCATCTAGAGGTTGTTTTCAGCAGCACTGAGGAGTAATGACTATCGAAGCCGTTTTTCTGATTAATTCATCCATCCATCCATCCATCCATCCATCCATCCATCCATCCATTCCTTCATTCATTCATTCATTCATTCATTCATTCATTCATTCATTCATTCATTCATTCATTTATTCTTTCTTTCTTTCTTTCTTTCTTTACTTTGAGTAGGCGAGGAGGATTTCCAGTTATTTCTTGCTTATTTAGGCTTTCTCTACTATGCATGCTGCATCCAGGCTTGGAACCCCTAGTTACTGTCCCATCTGAAGGACTGCCAAGTGAGTTGCTTGGTCACATATCTGGAAGGTCACCCATTCAGAAAATGTATAAGTCTCTCCGCCACTCATCACCTCAGTGTAAAGGCCAAGCCACTAGCAGTTGTAGCACAAATTTTTTAGTGTTTTCTACGGAATTGCATCAGTACGATTTTCGGACAGTTGTCATAGTGGAATTCTTTTTCTCACAAGGTTAAGGCAAGTAATGAAGATATTGGAAAGTTTAGAGAATCTTTGTCAAAGCTCGGAGATGTCTATGTCAATGATGCTTTTGGGACTGCACATCGAGCTCACAGGTGAATATTGTGCATACAGGTTTTTATAAGAAATGGTATAAGAAACTAGTACAAAGATGACCTAAATTTTAAGAACATCTAGTGCTATGTCTGAGAAGTATGAAGAAACTTTTAAAAGTTAAGAGCATGGATCTTATGGCACATCTATTTCAACATTTATTCTTGAGAAGTAGTAACTTGCTTTTTATTTGTTTGAACATAACAGAACACTGTTTATTCCTATGTGATGTTTTAAATGTCAAGAAACGCATCTGCAACAATGTTAGGAACTACATTGATAATTCATGCATTCGAAAATAAGGGGCAAATTAAGAAGCTTTTATTGCAAAAATAGACAAATTTACATGTTAAATTAAGAAGCTTTTAGTACTATGGCCTGATCTAAGTTTCTTATAAAAAGGTGAACACATTAACTTTGCCCTTTCTCGAATCCCCCTCTGCTGTGCTATACTATTTGGATACAAGTTTCTCCATTTTTCGATTGACGAGCTTTTTTAGATCGTCTTATTCTCGATAGCATTGTCCCAGGCGACAAAAAATATACATCATGAACTAGATCTTTTTATTACGTCTTATTGGAAAGGCGTGGTTACCCTCTGAGACTGCATTCAAACGATTCCGGCACATTTTGAAAACGTTGAAAAACGTAACGGTAGCAAACTGTGACTTAGCGTTCACACGATACCGGCATGATTTGAAAACGATCGAAAATTGAACGGTAACTAAATTAGTGCAATGTCACCAAGAATTTGATGCCAAAGAAATGTATCTACACCTTAAGAATGGTCAAGTCTCCTTTTGAAACCATTGAAAAATGTTTCGTTTTCATCATTTTCGAGTGTTCACACGATCCCGTTTTCAAAATGTCCCGGTTAGCGTTCCATTTTCAAAATCTACCGTTTTCAAAATCTTCCGGAAAATTGCCGTTTTCGTGTGAACGGGAGGCCTATCAGTCACATTTTTCACTTTTTCGACATGTGCCGGCTTCGTGTGAACGCAGTCTGAGGTGGTCTTCGGTCCCTTTAGGCTGCGACCTGCCTGAGAAGACAAAAGATGCAAAAAAGTTTCGAATCCTTCAGCTCACATAACTGTACCTATTATCATAGAGAAAAGAACTTTGATGCAAAGCAAACAAAAAACAACTTCCTACCTGGAATAATTGTAGGCTCCTGGCAGTGAAAATTTACGAATTCAGATCAAAATTTTGTTTTGTATTACAATCATCCAGCTTGTGTCTGAGTGGTTAATTGATAGAAAGTACGTGATCTTTTTGCAATAGGAAACCTTAGTATGATTTAAAGATTATTTCATTGTGTAAGAAAGGTGTCAGACCTAAAATCGAAAAGGTTATTTCTCCTATGTTGGAGATTGATGTATCATAAGCATCTCCGCCTGACCTCCACCGCAATTATTGCTAAATGAACAATTTTTATTTCCATGATTTCAGCTCAATGGTTGGCATCTGTTTGGAAAAGAGAGCTGCAGGATTTCTCATGAAGAAAGAGTTGGATTATTTCTCAAAAGTACTGGAACAACCGGAGAGACCATTCCTTGCCATATTAGGAGGGTAAGATAAAATATTTTACTCACGAGTATATCCCTTGACGTCGGTAGCTGATTCCTTGGATCAATTTGTTCGCTAAAGTGTTGCAACATTCTGTTTTAGTATGAACGTTTCGTGCTTGAAATATACGCCTAGTTGCGATGAAATTTCGCTGAAAGGTTCTGATTTTTTAGAAGGAAGTAGAAATGTCGTACTGCTAGGATAGTATGAGAAAGAAGGAAAGTATTGGAAGGTAAAAAGGAGAGGAAAGGGAACGAAGTTTCAACAGAAGCAACAGAGAATGTGTCATGGAAGGAAAGATGGAGTCAAGTGGAAGGCAGCAAGAAAGACCACTACTGCTGCATCCATACCAGCGCCACGGTAGGGAAATCTCTAAACGTTGACGCAGCTTCGCTTGGAGTGGTAGATTTTTCCCAGTACTGCGAGCTTTCATAATAATGCTGACTTGCTACTTCTGTCAGTTTTAATGACAGAACATAATGTGAAGACGAGGACTGCACGTGCCACTGGAGAAGCTGCTTCTCCTCTAGGGTGGCCTATTCAGTTGTGATCGTTACCTCCCCCTCTGTCAGTAGGACTGAGAGACAGAATTTTGTGACCGAGACTTACATAAAGTCAGATATAAAGGCTGCTATATTAAGTAGAGAATCCAAATTTTGGTTGTGGAGAAATTTAGGGTTTGGGTGCACAGTAATCTATTTAACATATACAATGCCTGTTCGAATCGCAGCAAGTTATTGCTTCTAAAATGTAAGGAAACTCCTTGATCATTCTGCCTTGTAAATGGTGAATGGAAGTGAAGGTGTATTTGCTGTTTGTTAGCGCTGGCGCTGGGATCGTAGAAGTAGCTAAGTGCTAATCGAGTCCGCAACCCCGTGTCATGACACTCAAGTCTTGGGGCCCTACCGGATATTGAGCCCACTCCGCTTGACTGTTCTGACTACAAAGCTAGAGGATTACACCACTGCGCCACAGATCAAAACCAAACTGATAAGAAACAAGACTGGTTTTTGAAGGCAAAGGTAAGGGTAATGGATGTCTTGTAAAGAAACCATTAGATTGGAAGGAATAGGAGGCCAATAAGGAGGAATGAAACCACATGGATCTGGATAAAGTGGCTTATTTCTTCTTGGGTGAGAGCCACTTGTAGGAATTTTGCATGGGTTTTGGGAAACGTGGAAGATTTTATTACTATTAGATTGATTATCGTTGTAAAGAATCAGAACCGTCAGGCCTACCATCGTGTGCCCTTTTTTGTTCCATCGTCTCCGTTATCCCGTAGATTTAGCTTTTTCAGTTGCATCTGATCGCGCCATTTTCAACAGCCTCATTTCAGTCTGTGAGCTCCTTCAACGGGCGGGGAGTGCGGAGTGTGGAGCCACAGTGTGGCTCTGCACTCTCCCCACCCTTTGAAGGAGCTCTCTGACCAACCAAAATGAGGCTGTTGAAAACATTGAAAACAACATGGTGGTGGCGATGATGAGAAAAGAGAATGAGAGGACACTGACATGCTAAATCTACAGGACAACGGAGAGGATGGAACAACAAAGAGCAAACAAAGCTAGGCCTGACGATTCTGATAATTTACAACGATAATTAATCTAATAGTAATAAGAACTTCCAGGTTTCCCAAAATCCATGATTTTGTAGCTGTAATATTCTTTTCTGGAAACTTAGCGTTAAGATGGATAACGCAGGCGCATGACTGAGTTTAGTGAAGCCGTTTAGGTATTTGGAAATGGAAAAAACATTTAGACAGCCGAACTGCTTTCTTGCGAATAACATCTCATATTGGTACGTTTCTGGTAGTATGTGGAGCTCTGTTGGCAACCCATTGTTTAGTTTTAATCAGAAAGATGTTATGTTCATACGTTTCATATCTTTCCAATTTCCTTAATAGAGCAAAAGTTGCTGATAAGATTAAATTGATTGAGAATTTATTGGCAAAAGTCAACGAAATGATCATCGGTGGAGGAATGGCATTTACGTTCCTGAAAGTTCTTCATAATATGGAGGTACGTTTGGTATCTGCTCAGCAATACTGATGTTTGATGCTTAAATTGTACCGGGTGAGCCAGAAAAAGTTCCCATTTTCAGAAATTCATAGCATCCGTAGTACTGGATGTATTGGAATGAATTATTGTTGGCCTGACAGCCAAGAGATCGAAGTATTTTTGTGATTTTTGGCACCTTCTTATGAGCACTGGAAACATAGGTAAATTCAACTTTACATACATTTCATGATTGCAAAATGACTGAAAAGGGCTTAAAACATTGATAAAATCATAAAAGGCTCTTAGCATAATACGGTAAAGAGAATGCAGTTTCTCAAGAGTGAGAGATATCCTCTACACATTTATATATTGTCGAGAATCTTTTGTTTTTATTTCAACAGTTACTTCTTATAACTCTTGAGAGAAATGAAATGCCCACTGCGTATTGGCTGTGTTAGGAGATTCCTCGTGATTTTATCAATGTTTTAGGTCCTTTATCAGTCATTTTGCAGCCATGAAATCTTTATAAAAATGAATTTTACCTATACTTCTAGTGCAGGTAAGACATCAAGAAATGTCGCAAATATTCTTCGATCTTTCGGCTTTTAACTAAGATTTGAATCATTAAATTAAGGTGATCTTGGTGATATAAATTTTCAAAAGTGAGCACTTTTTTCTAGCTCACACGGTATTGTAGCTGTCGTCGTGTTTTACCCCAGAAGTCAAGGAAAATAAATTCTCCTCGCAAAACTTTTGCTGGAGATTTCTTTGTTTAGTAAGATGCTAGCTAGGTAGAGATGTCGTTCAAAAACTCGCTTGGAACGTCTGGCCCTGAAAGATTTAGCAAAATTTACTAGAGATGACTGCATATGCAATTTTCAAGTGTATTATTTTGAATTGTATATTCTTGGTATGGGTAAAGTTTTGTTCTTCATGCTCAACTTCCCATGTTTTCCTTGTGAAATGATTGATCCCCAAGTCGTTCGAAAACCGTTTAGCATTACTTTTATCAATTAAAAAAATCGGCTTTCAGTACTTCAACAGAGATTTGTGGTAAAAAAATTAATTGTTTTCTCCGTACTTTCATGTCAAGTCTCATCAAAACATGATGAACATATTTTATAGATTTAGCCTGTTTGCGGACCAATACGTTTCTAGGAATACTTATACCGATATCGCTTTAAATAGGAAAGATAAGCGAATCACCCAATTATAATTTGAGATCTTGACTAAAGATTAAGTCATCAAGTGTCATAATCGGCCTTGTGCTCGATTTGTTGTAGCCTGCCGGAAGTTGAAAGTTTTAGGGGCACCTCTTGCTAACCCTCTCTGCTAAATTCTATTGACCATTGCATGGTGTTTCAGAAAAAAACGCAACCACACTATAATCAAAAATCTTGAAAAATTGATTAAGTTTGAGTAGATGTAATATTTACCATCTGAAAGTACAATCTTCCTTCTTTCTAGTGATGTGCTGTTTGGATACATTAATAAAATTATTTATCCTTTAATTAATATTTTAGTAAGTATGGTCAATTTCAAATGCAGCATGCCACAAGAGGAAAATCAACACCGTTTTGACAGTGAAAATTGCCAAACAAATTTCAAGCCTAGCAAAACATTTGAAGCAAAATATTTCAGGCCTAGAGGCATATGAGATAAAGCCATAAGGAAGGAAGAAGACAAATTCATCGCCACGAGATGCATTGGTTGATGTTGATAAAATATGCCCTCACAAAGATAGATTTATGTTCACCTATTCAAATGCGCTATTGCTTTCCGGCATCTAAAAAGACATACTCACGAAAATGTCAATGATGAAATAACGAGAAATTTAGCTGATCCATCCAACCTGGATATCATAAGAAAGGAGATGGATTGTACTTTCAGATGGTATGCGTCAAATGGATCTAAATCTTATCATTTCCTGAAGAATCTCGAATTAAAGTGGGTTGCATTTCTACTGAAACACCCTGTATATCAAATATTTTTAGATTGGAAAGTCTTTGTTTGACGAAGAAGGTTCAAAAACAATTAAAGATCTCATGGAGAAAGCCAAACAGAAAGGAGTGACAATTCATTTACCTGTCGATTTTGTAACTGGAGATAAATTTGCTGAAGATGCAAATGTGAAAACAGCTACTTTGGAATCTGGTATTGCTAGTGATCACATGGTAATATCTGATTTAACTTTTGGTACATCTTTCTTCTCAGTAGTGCCCCTATTCCTCTATCTCTGCCACCCACAATCCTCCCTGCAAGCCTTGAATGCCAGCAAACATTGACCTTCATATGTGTCTAATGTCTTCCTTCCCCTCATTCAAGGCTCATCTGTGCCCGCGAGCAAATAGTTAGTAAAAATGTCTTTCAAATCAAAGCAGTCCGCAGACAGTAATGGTGCTAGTAAACTAATGTGTAGTGATAACTTGTGCCTTCAAGCCAAGTGACCATGCACTTGAGAAATTATTTCTTGTCTGTTGATACAGTTGCCACTTTTATGCATTGTATGGTACGAACTTCTTAACTTGCATGGAAAGAAACTTTCCTCAATAGGAAATTTACGTTATCTGAAGTGACAGTAAACAGAGTAAGCTGTATGTCTGTCGGTCATAATTTTTCGGAGCCGTGCAACAGCAAGACTCGATCATTTATCGAGGAAGTGATTTCATTTCATTTCATTTCATTTGTAATCTATTAAGGAGGGTTGCCCTTCACCCTAGTGGATGGTTTTCAAGGGGCCCTCCACTTAAAAACTTACAATAAATACAGAATTAAAAACATTTAAGACTACTTACAATAAATATACAAAACTAAAAAGTAAAGCCTAATTTGCACAATCAACAGAAATGTACATAAACCAATAGACTGGGAAACTTCTCCAACGATCAAGCAACCAGGGCAGCCCCCGTCCCCGCACCCGACCTCCGCCAAACCGACAACGGAGACCCCAAAACAGATCTCCGTCGCCGATCCTGCAGCAAATCAGGCACAGAGACCGCGGGCCGCAGCCAGCCACCCGACCGCAAGAAAAGTCCCCCAGTCCATTAAATGTTCTGTTTGAACACAGCGATGGAGGGTGCCTGTTTGATCTCAGCTGAGAGGCTGTTCCACAGTTTTGCACCTCGATAAGAAAAACATTTCTGCCCAAGTGATAGAAATTAAATGCAAGAGATTCTTCATAATTTGTAGAATTTTCAAGTTTATTGTTCTTTGTGCTTGTTTAATTCAGAAAATTAGAAATATTGTTTGTAGGGTCTAGACTGTGGGCCAGAATCTGTTAAGAAGTTTACTGAAGTTGTGAACAGGGCAAAACTTGTGTTCTGGAATGGGTAAGTTTGCAAAGAGCTGCATCACTATTCAAAAGCGTAAAGACCACCGGTTGTTCCGAAAGAAGTATACGGATTTATTTGGCTTTAACGATGTGGCTTCAACTTTGGTTGATAGCTAATTACTCTCAAAATATACCTTAATAGTTAACTTGAAGATAGGCACCTCGTTTGTTGGTCTTGATGCTTTGATTGCAGACATATTAATATCGAAAGCTCATATTTGTGTCCACCGACAATCCAGAACTTCGGCCTTTTGAACGAAACAAACTCACAAAGCACAGAAAATAAATGGACGATAGGGTTAGTAAGGTTTGAATTATATTCTGTATGCCAGGAATCTCCCGCAAATCACCCACTGAACACACTGGGTAGTTTTTTCGTTTGCTTGAATTTCAAGTTTCAATTTTGATGTGCTTCAAGAATTTGCTGAGGCCAAAAAGGGCCAAAGCTCTGGTTTGTAGGTGGGTACGTATTTGAGCTTTCAGGATGAATGTTTCTGCTCTGAAAGCACCAACACAAACAAAAGAGGCGTCTGTGATCAAGTTAACTACCAAGGAGTGCAATGAGAGTGATTATCCATAGATTCAAGCTAAATTCATATCGCTGGTCCCAAAAAAATCCGTACTGGGTGTACCAGAAATTAATACAGATTCGGTCGACTGTAGCGATAAGAATATAGAGTGAATCAAGTTCGAAAAATGTTTTAAAGCATAACTCTATGCCTAACTTGAAAAATAGTTATCTCATTTGTTGATGCTGGCGCGTTTAGAGTTGAAATATTAATCTTTAAAGAAGAACTGTGCCTCCACCTCTAAACCAGAGCTTTGACGTTGTGGCCTAAGCAAATTTATGAGGCATGGTGACTGAAATCAACAAAAGTTTGAATACCAAGAGAAAACTAGAGACGGTTTAACAGATGTGATTTATAAATTATGATGTATGTGTCACTTATCATCAAGGGAGCTCCGCAGTCAGTTTCAAATTTTGGCACTTTAGGCAAGAAATTAATCTAGTCAAGTCTATAATGTTCACATAAATTGGTATGGCCTTTTGTACCATTTTAAAGACGCTGATGGTGCACCCCTAGTCAAAACTTGGCACAGACCCCCCAGTTTGCGTTTTTAATCTCATGTTCTTAAAGCGGGTCACTTGGCTCAGATCTTTCACTTCAGGTGTTCGAAAATTCTGATGACCAAAGTGTGAAATCTTTTTTCTTTCTCTATTCATAGGACTTTGTCTTTAGGCGTATGTGACGTTTACGTTCATTTCCTTTGCTTCATTCTCTGTAGGCCTGTTGGCGTTTTTGAGATGGCAAACTTTGAAAAGGGAACACGTGATGTAATGGATGCCGTAACAGCGGCAACAAAGAGAGGTGTTACGACAGTCATAGGTGAGTCTTGTATGGTCTCTTTTTCTCTAGTCTGATGAGTATGGTAAGAGATCTATTAGCAACAGGACAGGAAGCGTCTAATTGGACCGTCCGCAGTTATGGCAAATGTTATCGGCAGCAATGCACAATTCTGAGTCCTTTGGAATTTTAAAGCAAATATAAAAGATTAATGCGGAGAAAATTGCTATGCAAATTATTTTGGGCTTCTTTGATAGATGTTTTCGGATATCTTCTTTTACAATATCTGTTTTTGATGATATGTAAGTATTGTGTCTACTATTTTCGTGCATAATATTTTCATATCTATATTCTAACGTTTAAATGAATTAGCCAACAGCTTTTTCCTATCGTTTTATTGTAATCCAACGATCAAGAAATTGACAATAATGATAAACAATAATGAAAGACTTACAACTGGCGGTAATCCACTGCGTTATTGAAAGCCTCTATTGAATCTCGATTTTCGAGCCGTTGATGGGTCTAGCGAAAATTTCTGAACCATTTGACCGAAGACTCAAAACAAGGCAATGCAGAAATCCCACAACACCCATTGACATCGTACCCTTCAATAACGCTACACCAGGATGCGTTTTTGTCGCTGCAGCAACTAGGCTTACTTTATGAGATTTGCCATAAGAGTTGCGAGAGATAGGGTGAGAAAATTCAAGCAAATAAAGCAATGAATTTGTCTCTAAACGATGTGAGTCAAAATCAGAAGCTTTCGACCAATGAAAGAAATATTCCCTTTTTGTTGTTGTTTTGTAACAAAGCCATCTCTCTGAATGCAAAGACCTTGCGGACTCGACTTGTATATGTTTCGGTACAGTATAAAACCTGTCAGGATGTACTGACTGTTTTAGCATAGGTTTCAAATCTTTAGAACTACGAAATAAGGCGGGTGTAAAATTCAGTTGCCTTTTTCTTTAAACTGAATGACTTAAAAGAAACTTTAGCCAATTTTCTATGATTCTACCGTTGGACATTTTAAAAATCTTGATTGTTTGTCGAAATTAAGACCTTTTTATATTTCAGCTCATTTTAAGATGTGACGTCATGAAATTTCTAAATCACAAACCAGAATAGTGAAAGAGTTTTGCTTGATACCATATTGTAGGCATTCATAAGCTATGGTCTTCTTGAAAATTATTTGATCTTTCATCAAGTAGTTTAGAAATTACGATAGTTTTAAGTTTTTTTCGAAAATTTTCTTGAATTCTGAAAAAAGATGAAAAACAGTGTAATTCTGAAAATATTGAAGATTTCAGAAAAGTCCAACGGCAGATTTACTGTAAAATAGTTCAAGTTTCTTTGAAGCCTATCAGTTCTAAGAAATAGGTCATAGAATTTTACACCCAGCTTTTTAAAGATTTGAAACCTATGCTGACTGTTTTCGGCTACACAGATTCAGCGTTTTGACTGTCAATGGATTTTCTTACATCTTCTTTTATTTTCTTTAAAGGTGGTGGAGATACTGCTACTGCATGTAAAAAGTATGGCAAAGTCGATGAAGTAAGTCATGTAAGCACTGGAGGAGGAGCTAGCATTGAGTTATTGGAAGGTATGAAATTTTGGCTACCTCCTATCTGCTGATTAAGAAGCAGGAGATTCTTGTTGCGTTACTTTGTCGGACAGCTTTGTTTGAATTCTTTTGTATAAAATTGAAAAATTGGCTTTTGTATGACGATTTAACCCCTATCAATTCCAGTACAGAGCTCTGTACCTCCTACAGAAATTCCTTAGGCACTCCAAGAGAGAGAGGGGGGGGGCATTGGTGTACAAGAAACTTCAATGCGCCCGTTTATGCACAAGAATGAAAGAGATGCCAACGCTTGCCTCCTTAGCTCGTGCACGTTTAGGTTTCTGCAATTTCATTGCCTGGTTCACTCTTGCCCATGCCCTTGTTAGCGAAGCTAATTTTCAACCTTGCTGTCAATCAAAAAGGATGGCTGATACAATAATAGTGCGTTGAAAAGATGAAATTGTCGTTTTCATTTTTTGTCCTGTAGAATCTAACTATCTGTACGAAAGGAAATTCATGAAATTTGGTAAACTGTTAACCCATTGTAAGGTGAGTTTTAAACAAGGACCACCATCAACTCTGAGTGTGAATGGTATTACCATCCTATTTCACATCAAATCTCTCTTTTGTATGGAACTCGTAGCAAATGAATTTTGGTTGCCTTTTATCGAAACAAATGAATTTCTGCCTGAAAGTTCACTTATTGAAGGTCGTGTTGTTTTAACGACAAGAAAGCCTGATGTGATCGACAGGTGACCAGAAATACTTTGACTTTGTACAACTTATTTAGAAAATTTTTCAAGCATTGTCATTGTACATTCCACAGGACGTGAACTGCCAGGCGTGAAGTTTCTGTCGGACAGTGTGTGACTCAGTTGCTCCCGACTATGAAACAAGCCAGATGTTAAGACTGAACTCTGATAAGAGAAATATCTGCTGATAGGAAATGAACGAACAAGCTGGTTGCAGGTATACAAAATTTCTTGACAGGTATGCAAAAAATATTCGCGAGCTTGATCGTAAATTTCATAGAGTGACGCTTAATTTATTGGCATTAATGCCGACATTTATTTGAAATGCTGTATTAAATAATTTGCTTAGAAAATTGTGCAAAATACGTTATGAAGTTTTGTCATAGTCAATTAGACTTGCTATTGTCCGAAACACTACTTAACACTGATCAATTTTTTTTCATTTGTTCTTCCAGATTATTGGTATTAGGCCTTTGAAGCGATTGAAATACTTTCAAAAACGAGGCAAATTTCATTTGAAAAATAAGAACAAAGTCAGTTGCAAGCGAAAAGTCCTCTAAGATCTGGAGAGTGAAAATTGTAATCGCCACACATTTCAAATTCATTCTTGCACAACATAGGTCGTGATCTGTCAGCAAATTCATTCAAGATTTTGTTTGGACACTTGGTATTCTTAGATGGACTTCAGGTATCAACTGAACTAGGCTAGGCATAAGTGCAATTATGGAGTTTACATGGTATGAACGATGTTGTGAAAGACACATATTACAGCATGTTTTAAGCAACTGCATGTTATTCGTTTATGAATGGAAAACCCGTGGTTCAAGTCACTGATAAAAAGTAGTAAATATCTGAAAGAGAAAAGGATCATTCAGGGTGTCTCAAAAAATTGTTCGACATTTGATTAAATATCAAAAAGTAGCGATAACATGAACCGGCTCATGAGGAGATAACCCTGTTCCTAAGATTATGAAATAATTTTAGGGACCAGAATCTTGCAAATCGGTTGAAAATTCATTGAGTTGCAACCTTTCAAAGATAACAAAGATGCAATAGGTGAAACCAGAGACCAGGTTACTTTTAATGCAAAACCTCGAAGACCGAGGTAAAAGAAGCTTGTCTAATTTCATACCTCTCGTTGACATCAGAGCAAAGCAGATGTCCAATCTTCAAAAGTAATTTAATCCTTGCGATCATTGTCAAAATTTGCTTAGCATTGCAGATGTGCAAAAACAGTGGTTCAAAGCATAATCAGCGAGAGGCGGAATCTGTTTCTTCAAAGCATCTGGGTGATGAGATTTTTCGAGGCCTCTGGTTTCAGTCGTCGCACAAACTTGAACTTCAAATGCTTGTAACTCCATGAATTTGTAGCGGATTTGCAAGATTCTTGTGTCGAAGATTAATTTAAAATCTCAGGAAACACCGAGCAATTTTTTGAGACACTCTGTACATACGCTAGTCTTGTGATGCATTGGGAAATGATGACTGGTTTGGATGCAAAGCCTGCTGAAAACTCTTAGTGACCATGCGCTCCTGGCTTTCGGAAAATGAGGAGAATACTTTATTTTAAATTGTAAACATGACTGCAATGGATCAAAAATTGGTACGATAATTTCGTTGACTTCATCGAAATACTTCCTGCCATGATTGCAGATCAGTCAAGGGAAGGTAATGCTACTACCCGGTGAGCCAGAAAAAAGTCCCCACTTTTACAAATTCGTAGCACTAAGGGTACATCACAAATTTTAATGATTCAAATTTCAGTTAAAAGCTAGCCTGTGTCACAGACTCTATTAAGGTAACTCTGCTTTCCGCTCCAGTGAGCAGCGAGTTGCCGTTTTGCAAAGCCACTCTCCTCAGAAAACAGTTAATTTCTCCAATACTATTCGGTCGATCGAAAATCGATGAAAAGGGCATCGTTCTACATAGTCTTGGCAATCGAAAGATATGCAAATTGCAATGGTTCCGTTAAGGCTGGCTTTGTAAATTATTTCTCAAAACTTTTTGTTGATTTCAGAAAATTGGATTTATCTCCAAAACTACTCGAAACGTTTTCGGTTTTCTTTCGCTTTATCGTTAGCTAGATTGTTGATCTACAATTTTACCAAGTCTGATTGAAAAAGCTAGGCTAGATTTCTCGCAATCGAATTTTATACTTCTGTATACTTTGTGATTACGAAGGGTAGAAACCTTGGTCAACTGATTAGGCGACATGAGAAAGAGTTGAACCCTTTTGTAAAAAGCTTAGTTTCAGATCTCCGTTCATTGTGGATTCTTAAAGAAATTGATATTTTGTGAATGCTCATGAAAGTCTCAAAGGACATGAAACGGAAAGCTGTAAAAAATGGTACCATTCAAGAAATGATACTTTCACCAGCGCTCCAATGGTGTCTATTGAGACTTGAATACAGCATTCCCAACAGATCACGTTCATTCTTCTGCCAATGGAAATATTTCAGAGAGTTATTGAAAGGCTGAATTCACCTTGCACAATCTTTTGGAAGCGCTTAAACGCTCGTGCAGAAATCCGCCATACTAATCCCTTGCAGCGTTCAGATTTTACAAAAAAAAAAGGCTGAGTGTTTGAAAGCGTGATTCGTAACATGGTAATCTGTTGACCAAGGTTTTTGCCCTTCAGTGCCGAAAGGTAAACAGAAATATAAAATTCGATTGCGACAAATCTAGCCTAGCTTTTTCAATCAGACTTGGCAAAGTTGTAGATCAACGTTATAGCTAACGATATATCGAAAGAAAACCAAGAATTTTTCGAGTAGTTTTGGAGATAAATCCTCTTTTCTGAAATCAACAAAAAGTTTTGAACAATAATTTACAAAGCCAACCTTGATGGAAACATTGCGATTTGCATATCTCTCGATTGCCAAGACCATGTAGAACAACGTCCTTTTTACAGATTTTCGATAGACCGAATAGTATTGGAGAAATTAACTGTTTTCTGAGGAGAGTGGTTTTGGAAAACGAAAACTCTCTGCTCACTGGAGCGGAAAGCAGAGTTACCTCGACTTTACGTTATATCCATGAAACTGGTCGGTTTGATTAAAAGTTCTTTTTGTGACTTCAGTACTTAGCAATCACCAACCCCCTTTATAAGTTCTTTTCCCTGGTAGATTCTTTTGCACATCACATGTCAAGCAGTTTCAAGCATTTTGTCTGCTATCAACTAACGAGTTGCGCCTGACGTTTGATGTGGAACAGAATCTACTGCATTTTCCACCAGTTGTTAATCGTTTGTAGTGTAGTTGTATGATAGTTTATCATTGCGCGTCTTTTTTATTGGCCATGGGATAGTCATTGTCTTTCGCTCCCCATGGTATCGTACCTGTAGTGTTGTATAGTAATTAGAATAGGTATAGTTAAATCTAATGATATATTGTAAATATTTATATTTAAATAAAAAAAAGACTCCGGAAAAATAAAGTAAACCTTTCAAATTCAAACCCTAAAAGTAACATAGTTCTTCTTTCAAAGTCAAATCAAAATACTCAGAATTTCAGTGATGTTGAATTTTGATGTCCAAGTGAAGCAGCCATGGGTGACAAGACACTGCATTGTGCTTCACTGCTGTAGATTTGTCCGTAGATTGTTCTAATGGGGAGGAAAATCCTTTACTTTTAAGGAGGAGCTAGTGCAAGCGATCGAAAGAAACGTTCGTTGTCATACGCTGTCTCATCTCTTTTTTCATTCAAAATTTTCTCTGCAGAAAGATAGCATAGGGCTGGAATCTTTGCAAATCTTTGAAATTAAATGTGTAAGATGTTATTACCTTATTCTTTCAACTAAATAGATTGAAGTGAGCTTAGGACGTTTGCCATGATTCCAGAGAGAGCATTATTGATATTTACAGAATTTTAACATTTCTGCTGGTTTTGAAGTTGTGACGTCATCAAAATGCTAAATCGTAGTCCTTAAAAGTTACAGACTTCTGCTTGATGCCATCTTGTAGATCTTCAAAAACTGAGTATTTCTTGTATTTGTCATTTTGTCTTTCCTCGATCAGTTTACAATTTATGGTACTTTTCATCTTTTTCAAAGTTTCTGATACCTCCTCTAGTACATCCTTTAATAATCTTAAAGGGGCATTCCGCGGGAAAGAACTGGATATCGGCGAACTGCATCGTTTGCATATAAAAAGAACATTCATATCATTGTCAACATTTCCCGATATTTCTCCACCCTAAATAAAGCTCAAAGCGGCCACAAACGACAGACCGAGAACTTAGCCACAACCTCGCATTTGAATCCGAGACAGATCCCGAGAATTGTCGTTAAAGCCGATCATTTCTCTTGGTCGTAGTCGATCGTGGACACATGAATGAACCAATACAACAGGATTTTCAAAACTCAATTCTAAAAGGACACGCAAAAAACCTATCAATGCTCACCGACGACTAACCAGCAGACAATAACGAAAATTTGCAATTTTTGTTCGCCAACAACGAAGCACAAAAATAGTAGGGCATTAAAATTGAACTCGGTCCAAATATTTTTCTCCATATCTTGCCTTTGAGAAGTGCGATTTAGGAAAGGAAAACGATTTCTGAGGGCTGACAAAATTTGCTTTTCGATCGGGATAACGATATAAACCTTTGCATGCATTTGATTTTCGCGGAATGTCCCTTTAAAACGCTGTAGTTCCAAGAATGATGATGCTATCGCAAATGCGCTATCTGGAATTATGGCAAATGACCCGAAGTAATATCATTCGATCTATTCAGTTCATAGAATTAGGCAATAGCATTTTACACACTCATTTTTTAAATTCTAAAGGATTCGAGCCCTATGTTTAGAAAGATATAAATTTTCCTACGTAGTTTTCAAAAGCTCCTACAAAGAAAGATATATACATTTTCCTAAGGAGCAACTACCCATGGTCTGACGTCATGCTGTTGCGTTTTGGCGGGATAGAAGTTTGTTAGCGTGATCATGTGATTAGTATTTGTAGTTTCAATCACCCGTATAGCAATTTGATGTAAATATTTGTAAATTCTGCCTCTAAGGCCGAAACATTCCTCTCCAATTTTAAGTATCCAGACGAAAAGAATTCCTCTTATTAGCTAAGGATACCGTTTTATTGTAGTTTCTTCTCAAATTCCATATTTAAAACATTTCCGTGAAATTTCCATTTCATTGCGGTATTTCGGTGCAATCCCGGGCAGGAACGAAAGGTCGACATGCACAGCGCGTCTCAATCCGGCCACAAGCTACGGAAGCAACGCGCGTCAAACTTCCCTGCTCAAAATATTTAAGTCTTATACACAGATTTTTAGAATACCCAATAAAATTTGACATTTTGCAATTAGTTGAATTATCTTATTTGTGTTTTGTGAAATTGCGAATGTATGTTATGATGAAAGTTACTTGAAAGAGTTGTATAAAGATTGGAACTTTCCTGTAGTTAGAAACAGAAGATAAGACAAAGGATGGATAATGCAAAGATTGTGATATTTCTGGCAACGTTCATAGCTTGTTTCTTCAAATCAAATGGTGAGTTCAGTTCGAGGCTCAGTTTTTTTTAACGTTAACATTTATACTATAAACAAACTGAATGCCTTTGACTTTGTTTACTGCGCTTTTTGCAAGCGAAATGCACAAGAATTTGAAAACCTAGCTTCTCGCCGATAAACCCACTCTTTCCTTCGAGAGACCTAGAAACTTTATCACCGAAAAACTTAGTTATTCAATCGATAAATTGGGTTTTGCAGTAACAAACTAGGTGTAAAATTCTTGTGCCTTCCGCCAAGAAGGGTTTAATTCCTGTTAGTTTCGCATTATTCTTTGTTGTGTGCTCCATGGGTAGCTTATTTCCTGTACCTAGGTCCGCATTTGTGCTTGTTTGGTTTAATTTGCCAAGAGCATCAAGATGCTCTATTCTTAAAACAGGATGTGTTTGAAACAGTTCAATGGTTTGAAAATCCATGGCATTGTGAGTCAGTGGTGAGCATTATTTGAAAAGCCAGCAGGAACAAACACATTGCAAACATGCTGTGCTATACAGTTATCGAGGTACAGACTTCATGTCCTTTTTACTTTCGAGATCCTTCTTGCTTTACTCTTGGCAAAACTAAATTTCTTCGGCAGTGAGGGATGAAATGGGACAACTTTTGACTTATGAATTGCTGGTTGCGTTCCAAAATTTGAAGAATCATTCAGTGACAAAGCCAGTGATTACTTGAAATCACAATATTTCATGCTTTGTTTTCACATGCCATGTTGCTAAAGCTTTAGCACAGGTACATTTGCTAGCAGCGACGGGATAAATCGGGTGCAACCTTTGATTTATGATCGTTGAATGCGTCCTGAACTTTATTGCGCGTCTCCTTTAAAATTCCTGTGACTTTTTGACATGTCTGCTCGGAATTAGTTTAGCTATGAACGAGAATTTACCTCAAACGACCATGGTCACTGTAGGGTTGTGAGCGTAGAATTGAAGAAAGTTGATATGGTATGATAGATAAAGCTAACCTATTTTCACTGAAATTTTGAGATGACATCTTTAAGAAATACATATTGCTGTCTCCTAACCTACTAACTTACTAACCAAGTCTAACCTTGACCGAATGATGACAAATTTTGTCGTATTATCATTCGTAAAAGTTACCTCGGGTAGTAGCTTCAATTTCTCGTTAAACTGCCGCATCTATAATATTTTGTTTTTAAATGAATGTTTCTACCACCACAATGTTGGGCAAATTACGAAGCGTAAGGATTTTACAGCGAAATTACCAAGGTCAGATATTGTTTGAGTGATAGATGCCTCTAAATCTCGAGTAACTCCATTCTTCAATGCTGAGTAACGAACTTCTTTTGTACCGTAAGTTTTATGATATTTCAAGCTGTAAGATGTTTATTATAATTATATAAAATTCCTCGTGACTACAAACTTAGTGTGGATATTAGTGTGCCACGAGTTTTGACATTCGTTTACTTTGCTATAAAGATCCAAAAAGTGTTAACCATTTAATCTGTCTAACAAATCAAAAAAGTGACATTAAATTTACGCAAAAAATATCTCTTTTATGACAAGGTTGCCAATATTGTGGGTGCTACGGAACTCCGGATTGTGACTGTTACTGCCCCCCTTGGATGTATATTGGGTATGACCGAATAATACTAGAGCCTGCCCGAGGTAATTTTTACGAATTTGTTAACTTTGCCTTTTGACATGACTAAACCATTTTCCAGTTTTCTTTTAGACTTAGTCCAGACAATGCGGCAAAGGTAAAGGTTTCTGTTATGGGTACACTGTGTGTCCCAAAAAGCTGTGCCACATTTGTATGGCTGGTATGACAGAGCTGAAGCTTCAAGTGTCTCGGTGTTACACAGCTGCGTAGGTTAGGCTTCAACTTAGAGTTTGGAACTACGTTTGAGTTATTCTGGCATGTGCTTGCTGATTGACGGCAGAGGAAAGGCAAAATAGGTGGTTGCCACACCGTTTCTTTTGTTCTCCAGCAAGGATAAAATCAAATGAATTTTTAAAGAAATGGTTCTGGCGATCTAGCGTCATATTGAAGCTTTTCTGCATCTTTAAAAGAGTTGTCAGCGTTGTCTTACAAAGCAACAGCATCATCCATCTTGAACTGTAGAAAATCTTGAATGGAATGCTAGTACGCAAATTACTGAATTTTGATATCACTGAGGAACGATATTTTGAATCAAACACGTGTTTTGCCCTTCTCTGCCATAGCCCAGCTACCACTGGTCAGATCAGATTGACTCAGACAAGCTCTCGATCTCTAAGATAAAGCCTGACTTAAGCAACTTTGTAAAAACCGAAACAATCAAAGATGCAGCTCCTCCACAGCAGCAACACAAATATGGCACTTTCTTGGAACACAGTGCAGTTTTTAGTTGTGTGCCAAGCCTTTTATGGTGCCTGGCCTGAAGCACTGTGTCCATTTTGCCCCAACATTTTCATACGTACAAAGTTTTTAGTGTCACTGGAGGGCCCCAATCGACTAAAATAACGTTACGTAATTATATCCATTTCGATTTTGATGGTCAGTCGCCGGTTGTTTTGAAACATTTTCAACTTTATTCCTTTACCGTTGGTTAGGGACATTGGGGGATGCTATGCATTGTGGTTTCTTGGTATATTGTAACTGGAAAATGGTTCAGTCATCAATTTTCCATGTTTTTTCTCAGCTTGTCGCGTTTGTAGAAGTCTTGATACATGGCTAAGACATTTTTAAAAAGTCATTTTCTGCCTGATTCGACATTTTTCTTGTAGTGCAAGCAACTTACTAATTTTCTTGGCTTATATCGTATTAACTATAACTTTCACAAAAATTAAATTTCATGACTTACAGGCGAGTCAAAAAAGTAATAAAGTTGGTTGGCATGTAGGATGAAAGCCATTTGGCAAATACACGTTTTTTATAAGAAACTTGGATCAACCCATGGAACTAGAAGTTTCTTAATTTGACATGAAATTTGTCCATTTTAGTACTAAAAATTTCTTAGTTCCTTCCCTACTTTTCAATGCAGAATTATCAATGTGGTCGCTAACACTGCTTTAGATGGGTTCCTTGACATTTAAAACATCATAAAGGAACAAACAGTGTTCTGTTATGTCGAAAACACAAATGATTAGAAAATATTGCTCAAGAATAAGGGTTCAACGATCTATTTGCTATAATATCCATGCTTTTAACTTTGAAAAGTTTCTTTGTACTTCTCAGACATAGTACTAGAATTTCTTGAAGTTTTGGCCATCTTAATACTAGTTTCTTATAAACCAGTTTCTTATAAAAACACGTGTACTCAAAACTTGAACGCCAATCTATCTTTTAATGGTCAGCTTATATGTAGAAGTTTTTCTTGCTGTAAAATCACTCATTTTTAGGGACTGATCACATGAGAGTTTTCAACCCCGAGGTTGAGTTTCAACCCACCTGACCGAGTTGAAGTGAATTTGCCATTACATGCGTGTTTTCACCAACGGTTTTGAAAAAGCGAGCCATAACATTTCAACCTCGGGGATGAAAAAGTGCGTCATGTTCAATGTGTCACGCATGCGTCAATAGCAGTCCAACCCCGGGGTTGAAGCAAGATTGCGATTGCATGGAAATTCAAACTTTGAAAACAATGGGGATTAACGCTTCAGTAATTTCAACTCGGCTAGCTCAAGGTAGGATGAAATTTCATCCCCGGGTACGATTTCACCCCCAGGGTTGAGATTTCTCCATGTAATTGAAACTATAATCGATAAAGGAATGAATGGAGGGATGGGATGGAATTCCAACTCGGCAGAGTGGGTTGAAAACTCTCATGTAATCAGGCCCTTACAACCAGAAAGGAAAAAAAGCAACGGTAAGGGGCTTGTCTGGGAACGAACATTCGAACTTTGATTCTGGTTTGTAATTTACTTACCATTAAAATTGAAAATTCTATTCTTGAAAACGGCAACTGTATGGAATGTCAATAGCCGCTTACGCTAAAGATGGCGGCGAGGAAGTTTTTACGAAGGTGAATGGCATTCGATTGAAGAACGCAGTGCATCTTTGTAAAAGTTTCTCGCCGCCATCTTTAGCGTAATCGGCTATTTCAATGACTCGCAAATCATGGACCGGAATCAACCATGGAAATCTCATTTCCTTGTCGACTTCTTACAAGCACTTTCCCTAACTAATTCGTTTGAACGATGAGTGGTTTTACCAAAGAAGATTCTCACATACTCCCTAACTACTTCGTTTGAACGATGAGTGGTTTTACCAAAGAAGCTTCTCACATACTCCCTAACTACTTCGTTTGAACGATGAGTGGTTTTACCAAAGAAGCTTCTCACATACTCCCTAACTACTTCGTTTGAACGATGAGTGGCTTTACCAAAGAAGCTACTCACATACTGCCTAACTACTTCGTTTGAACGATGAGTGGTTTTACCAAAGAAGCTTCTTACATACTCCCTAACTACTTCGTTTGAATGATGAGTGGTTTTACCAAAGAAGCTTCTCACATACTCCCTAACTACTTCGTTTGAACGATGAGTGGTTTTACCAAAGCAGCTTCTCACATACTCCCTAACTACTTCGTTTGAACGATGAGTGGTTTTACCAAAGAAGCTTCTCACATACTCCCTAACTACTTCGTTTGAACGATGAGTGGCTTTACCAAAGAAGCTTCTCACATACTCCCTAACTACTTCGTTTGAATGATGAGTGGTTTTACCAAAGAAGCTTCTCACATACTCCCTAACTACTTCGTTTGAACGATGAGTGGCTTTACCAAAGAAGCTTCTCACACACTCCCTAACTACTTCGTTTGAATGATGAGTAGTTTAACCAAAGATGCTTCTCTCATACTCCCTAACTACTTCGTTTGAACGATGAGTGGTTTTACCAAAGAAGCTTCTCACATACAGTTAGCCTTCAACTGTTAGAGCCTTAGACATTTCACTTGTAAGATAGGATGAGTACCTTTTATTCCACAGGCACAAAACATGTTAATTTGTTTTCTCAACTTTGTTGAAAACACAAATTTTTTGATAATGTTGCTCAAGAATAAAGGTCCAACGATCTATTTGCTATAATATCCATGCTTTTAACTTTGAAAAGTTTCTTAGTACTTCTCAGACGTATTACTAGAGTTTCTTAAAATTTTGGCCATCTTAGTACTAGTTTCTTATAAACCAGTTTCTTATAAAAAAACGTGTATTGTGTAGGTAGGAAAAGCTAATATTCCCGTCAAATTTAGCAGTTATATGTGTTTGCGTATCTTCAGCTAATTTGAATATTATATGAACCTGTAAAACTTCATGATTTTAAAGCTTCATATTCCCCTATTGTAGGTCAAGTTTCAGTTAGCTCAAGTGCTGCAGCATCAGTAAAATACAACAAAGGAGCACCTCAAGCATATATTTCTTCTCTCTCAAGTGCAAAAGCAGATCCAAAGATCCCAGTAAACATTGTGCGACCAGACCCAACTGGGGCTCCAACTGCTGCTCCACCTACGCAAGCACCACCTGCACCAACGAATCCTTCTCCAACTCAGCGTATGTTTACTTCATTGTGTTTGCCATCTTATTTTGATTCAATATTGCCCTTTCTAAAAGAAACTAACCTAACGAAGATATGAAAAGTGTTCTATAGCATATTACACGAAGTTCCCTTCGATCAATTCAGTTGAAAGAATGTGGCAGTTCTACTTATTTAAGTTGATATTTTTGCAAAGATTTTTCGAGCTCAATGCTGTTCTCAACAGGCTTCAAACAAGCCCGTCGTAACGAAATTCATATTAGAAGGGCTGACACAAGGTGCTAGCGAGGCATGCAAAATGGGGGTCCGGGGGCTTGCCATTAGGAAGATTTTTCAAGACCAGGCCCTTTGGCTTGTGGGGAAATGCCTTTTGCACATTTCTTTATTCCTACTTAGCATCTGAAGAAGGTAGTTAGTGCGCCTTTAAAGTAACATTTTTCCACAGTCTATGATTTTTCGAGGACTTTCTGGTGAAGAGTCTCCAGATCTAATCTCTTTCAGGAAAAGGAGACCAATCATGGCAAGCAAGAGCAAATTCTGGAGAACGAAAGACACAGTTCTTTTTTTTTCTATCAACATCAAAAAGATTAAAACACAAATTCGTTACATTCTACTGTGCCATCCAAAGCGGGGATAGACACAAGGTCATCTTGTCCCCACTTTGGATGACACTTACAATTCTAATACTTCAGCAAGAAAAAAGTAGAATCCAGGTAGCTTTGTACCAAATAATACAAAAACCCTAAAAAATTTTTAACCGTGAAATCCAATTAGGTTTATACATTTCAAGGTTTAACTGATTATTTGGTACCAAGCTACCTGATAAAACTAACACAGTTCTGATCTGATCGTAGTGCTTTGCTTTCTCTGTTTGGTTGGGTTGGATTTGGTTGAGTGAACTCAGAAGTGTGAAATCTATTCTTCCTTCTTCAGAATGGCTAATTGCCTCGCTTTTTCGGAAATCGCGATCTTATCTTTTGCAGATTTTTCATTTGCTTTCATGGTATGGAATCCTATCCGTATATTGACTTAGCTGTATGATCGCGTATGGCTGATGACTTTAATATTCCTTGTTGATGTTTTTCTGTTTCTGATTTATATATCTATCGTATTGATTTTATCACCGTAGAAAATTTAAAACATGCTTGGGACTACAGACCGAGTGATGCTGGTAAGTATACGCTTTGTCTAGCCTTCCTCTCTGGTAATTCTCTCAACATAAGATCAAAATCTCTAAAGTGAAAGGTGGATGTAAAATTCTATAAACTATTTCATTGAATTAATTGGCATGAAAGATCTCTGCAAAGTTGACAATAATTCTGCAGTTCAATTTCAGGAAAATTTCTTAATATTTTCTGATTCAACCTGTAAGAAGTTAATTAGTTAATTGTTAAGTGTCGCTCGTTGTGGGAACTCGCTGACTACGTCTCCTTTGCTGCCACGAGTGGCACGGTACCGGGTGAGCCAGAAAAAGTTCCCACTTTTGAAAACTCATAACACCAAGACTGCTTCAGGGATTTGAATCATTCAAATTCTAATTAAAAGCCGAAAGATCAAATTATTTTTGTGACTTTTCTTGCTATCCTACCAGCATTAAAAATATAGGTTAATTCAACTTTACAAAAATTTCATGATAGCAAAAGGACTGAAAATGGCTCAAAACATCGATCAATTCATGAATGACTTTTTGCATAGAATGATAAAGGAAATGCAACTTCTCATGGGTGAAAGATATCCTCTGTACATTAATTTCCATGGGATTGAAAATCTTTTGTATTTGTTTGAAAATTGATGTCTTATAGCTCTTAATGGCCTATTGTTCGGTGTGAATAGAGTCCCTTACGATTTGATCAATGTTTTAGACCCTTTTTTCGTCATTTTGCAACAATGAAATTTTCATAAAGCTGAATTTACCAATACTTTTAGTGATGGTAAGGCAGTGAGAAAAATCACAAAAATACTTTGATCTTTCGGCTTTTAACTAGAATTTGTATGATTCATATCTGTATAGTAGTCTGGATGTTATGAATTTTCAAAAGGTGTAACTTTTTCTGGCTCACCCGGTAGATTGATGTTGTTGCATGTTACTACTTAGCTGATATGAATATGAAAAAGAACTTGTATCCAACCGGAGGAACAATCAACGTTTTAAACAAGTACAACGTTTACAACAAGTTAAGCTGTTTTTCCAACAAAGCGAGGAACAATTAACGTTTTGACTTGTCACCCTTGCTCCTTGTCTATCAAGGCAATCATATTGCCTTGGGTGGTATATTTATTAAACGTGGACGTATTCAAATACATTTTAAGGTTTAACAGGCTGAAATCGGTTGCTCTGTTCTAAGGATTTGAGGGATTTTCTCAAGAAAGTCCTTTCAAGACACCTCCAAACCAGGCTCAAAAGTACAGCCAAATGTTCTGCCTTAGAGCAAGTGACTTTTATGCTCTTTAACATATGTTGCCTCTTTGACGGACGAAAGTGTGATCCCTGGAAGCATGAAAAATTATTCTTGGCAATTTCATCCTCCCAAGAGGCTTAAGAATGGTTTTCATTTGTTGTATTTCGCCAGTGACCATCGCAGCTCATGTATGCCGCAGACCATCGCAGGCTATCTGTGACAATCCCCGATCAGTTTCTAAAATCATGCTTTGCAGGCTAAAGCACTAAGTCTTGTCACAGAAAGTCTGCGATGGTCGGTAAATTTCAATTATTTCTATCGTTTTGCAGCACCTGCGAAAGTCACAGATTGTCTGCAAGTCTGCGACGGTGTGCGATGATCGCAGACGTGCCTCTGTGACGGTCGCCAACGAAATACCACAAATGAAGACCAGGCTTAATTTGCTCGCGATTTCATAATTTTAGTGTTGGAACTTTTTAAAGCTTTCTCGAAGGAGTTTCTCTTGAGAATGTTTCTCATAACTTCAGAAAGATTAGCCAACTTCAATCAGGTAAATTTTGAAATGGATTCAAAAATTTTCATCATTTTATCTGCCAACATTATGGTCTTGCTATCCAGATAGACGAGGATTTTTATTTTACTAATACGGTACGATAGTCTAATGTCCTATTCCATTCCTTCAAACATTTTCCCTCAAACAATAAAAATCATTTTCAATCTTCAGCTTACGGACCTGCCAACTGGAAGACCTTAGCGCCAAACTGTGGCGGACAGCGTCAGTCACCGGTTGATATAGTCACTTCAGCAGCAGAAGCAAAGACCGGCCCAGCATCATTGTTAAGTCTCTCGCATGGGAATCCAGATCCTACGATACAAGCCAATCTGATTGTCAATGGAAAATTAAAGAACAATGGCAGAGCACTGGGTTTCACAGTAGACACCGCAACTACGCCAATAAAGTTAAAATTCAAAAATACATACACACTTCGACAGTTCCACTTCCATTTTAGCTGTGAAGGTGAAATGGGTTCTGAACATTCTCTCGATGGAAAGCATTTCCCAGGAGAGGTAAAGCTTAGCATTGTTAGTTTTATGATGAGCCTTTCTTTGATACACACTATATATAAGTCTTCATGATCGGAGTTTATCAAAGGCAATCATTGCACCGATAAAATCAATGTTGCACAACAAATTTTAAAGTTGTCAATTTTCATTATGATTACATTCACAAAAGATATTTAACTCCTTTGTCCTATAAAATCTGTTCATGTTGCCATCTTAACAGTTCTTTCCTATGAAATTGTGAATCATGTAAATTGAAAATCGTATGTGTTAATGACTGGTAACCTAGCTATTCCATTTTTCCTGTTTTAACCAAAAGTTGGGTGTTCGGAAATGGAACCTCCTTAGCTGGATAAGAGAAGGAAACAAAACGACATCTTGGCTTTCTGAATGCGTAGCTCCATTTGTTAATCTTCAACTTGAAAGCGTATTCTTTCATACCACGACACGATTATATATACGCCTTGCCCCGAAAGCGGGTATATCACAAATCAATACAGACAATAAATTGTAAGCACAAAATATGATAAACAACTTATTGTTTCAAATTCTCTTTCCTTCTCCTCTATCCATTTGTCTCTCGTATGCATTCACTCACTTCTCGTTCACTTTGTTTCATGTTTGACGAATCGTAAGTCTCCATTTAGTTCGGTCCTCCACCTTAGCCTTCCAGTGTCCAAGTACCTTACCAAACTTAAGCGCATTTTACACGTATATGTATATCTCAGTTTTGGCCGACTAACAGGTGGTGTTCCGTCAGTTAATTCATAATGCAATAAGGATTTTACTGGACGATCATCTTCCATTCTGGACACATGGCGTAGCCAACGTAGTCGACTTCTTAGTAATGATATCTCTATATCTTCTACACGAGCTTTTTCGAGGACTTCTTCGTTGTTGATGTAATGGTCCCATTTATCTTTAAAATTGTCCTTAAATGTCGCTGTTGAACTGTACGGAGTTGCCTGACTTGTGGATGGTTCAAAACCCAGGCATTACCATGACGCAATTATTGCAAAGAAGATGGCGTAGACTAGTTAGAGCAATTATTCTGATACTTTTTGAATTTTATTTTCAAGAAGCTTAAGAATCTTTCCATTTGTTCATTGAAATTTATGGTTGAAAAATAATCAATGTTAAGAATGCACTGTGATTTTTTATTTGTTTCACTTCATTCAAATCCTTTTTTCATAGATTCATTTGGTTTTCACAAATGACAAATACACTGACGTAAAAACTGCAATGCAGAGTAGAGATGGACTTGTTGCACTCGCTTTCTTTATGGATGTAAGATTTTAGTCCTTTAACCAGCCTTTGTGAATATCACAACGCTTTTATGATTTGATCTGTGCTCCTTCTCTTTTTAAATCTGATTTTTCGACAGGGTGTCTCTTGAAAATCCTCCTAGTTCCGAACTTGATTATCTCTTGACCGGCTCATGCTAGCAAAACAAGTAAAACATTTTTAAATAGCGTAGTCCTGCAGTTATTAGAAGAGCGCTTGGTACATAAAATGGATGAACGGAAGCAAAGATGAGGAGTCATCAAATAAGAATCAACTGTTAAGTATTTGTTAGCTGCGTTTTATAATGTCAACAAGGAGATCGCAGCGCTTACCAATTTTCGCAAAAATGACCCCCGTCCTGTTTACGAATATTGGTTTGAGACGTTCAAGGTTTAATTTTACAGGGGCTACCTTGATGTTGAGATGAATTAAAAAAAAGTAGGCAAATTTTTATGGTGTAGTCAACCCCATATGTTGATGTTGTAAAATGTCCCTTGCAAATGGTGAAAAGTTATTTCAGATTGGGCGACCTCCCGTTTTCGCTTCCGTTGCTCAATTTTATCAATCTAGTGTTCATTTAGTAACTACATTACTACGCTTTCAGAAATTTTTTTCTATTTAAATGGATGATCGCCACCCTATGTCATAACATAAGGGAACATTCAACTTAAGTACAATTTAATATACAATTGCGAGAAGCTACACAAACTCCGTATTCAGGTGGTACAGAGGAGTGCTAGAGCATAGCAGAGGTAGTTACAATGTGATTGTATTGGAATAGAGATGATTTAACGTTGTGAGCAGAAAAATTCAGACACAACAACAAACAACTGCAAATTGAGTACAATTAGTGGTGATCGTATGAATCGCTAATAATTCGTTCTGTCATGCAGGATTTTTCAGGAATATTGATCGTTTACGGACAGATTAAAAACCATCCGATGAGACTTCAACGACTTCGGCTGAGCTTAAACGTAAATTTAGCAATTCTAATGTAATTTACAATGTACTCCTTTGCTCGCAAACATAGGCTTTCCCAACAATGTTTTGGGCTTATTGACGAGTGTGATTTTGTCTAACTGGTGATTTATGACCAAACTACCTCATACCAAATCATGGCAAAATCTTTGAAAACTTTGAGAGAAATGATTTGAAACTTTAGTGCAAATTAGCTTTGTAAATAAACAGTGATAGTTTTCTGGACTCATCCGGCAGTCTGGACAAAAACGCCGCAGATGGCAGCTTGGAGCTTTTCACCAAGATGCATTGCGCTCTTTAATGTCACGCCTATGGAATCGTAGAAGCAATGCATCTCGGTAAGGAGTAGACTCATTACATCAATCCTGTAACTTTTGCTCGATGCAGTTGTTGAAGAGAATTTTGAATGAGTATGGATAAAATGTTCCCTGCCACCATGTTCAGCGGTAACGTCTTAAAATATAATCAAACTGAAAGCATGGCCAGAGTTTGTTATTCGTTGCTAAATTTTCAAGGAAGAGAACATTCCAAATATCTGCTTAAATCATTTGGAAGTGCAGTTGCTCGTCAATGCGTCTAATTCAATCAAGAATAACTTTATTTACTTATTGGCACTACTATATAACAAACGATAACTAAGATACAACTCGTAATTGACATTTTATAGTACAGAATAGTCAGTCTAGTGATTCTAAACCAGATTACCAGCTCCTAAACACAAATCACTCATCAATTGTCGTCAGATATCATGGTTCCAAATGAGTGAGGGGCGGAAAGAAGGTATTTGTCCTGCTTTCAGAAGCACTATTGACGTGTGGCTACTTTAACTTCATTCTTTACTAACGTACTTGGCAGTCTCTTTGGCCTTATTCTGTGCAGAGCTGGCGTTCACTTATTTCAGGGGAACCTAGCCGTGTTCATGTCTCATGGTATCAGTAAACTCATAGATATGAAATCTCGCTCATATAATTTCTTTGCAGTAGACTGTAAAAGTAGGGCTCACCTTCTGTATCCAATAAAGTTAATCATTGTTTCTGTTTCAGTACGATGATGCAGCAGAGAACAAGGCTATCAAAAGAATAAGTGACAATCTTGTACAGTTGAGGATGCCTCGTATGTATTCGTTAATTATTTGAACACGCCAGCCATTTCAGGCTACCACTATTAAATCTGCATTAACAAATGAATAATCAATGAACGAATGAATGAATGAATGAATGAATGAATGCATGAAGGAAGGAAGGAAGGAATGAATTAATGAATTAATGAAGGAATGAATTGATTAATGAATGAACATCACATGAAACACTAGGTCTGCCCGGGGTGACTTCGTAGCGCTGTCCCATCCATTGAATCTGCTGGTGTTCGTTCAGAACAATCAGTATTAGAATGGAGGTGTGTTCTCGTACATGTTGGCCCAGTTTGAGGCATTAGAGCATGAACAAAAGGACACGAAAGTGGGTGATTTTTGATCAGTGGCGTAAGCCAGTAATGGGCTAAGCTGCTCTCATCGCAATTTGACGACGCGCTTGTTCTTATCTGTCGTTTATCTCACAATTGCTGTCTGAATCGCATTTTCCAAACCAAAACAATCAGCACCACAGCCTCGAGATGTTCTGAGAGCCATCTTATTAGCAGCAACGGTTAGGCTTAGCTCCTCTGCAAACAAAATTGCTGTATCGAGCTTGCTGTATATCGAATGAGAATATCGAAGCTAGAAAATTCATAGAATTCTTATAAAAAATGTGTAGATTGTTGGCATTTGACATTTAAAAAGCTTTGCACAACCTGAATCCAGCCTCACTATGTTATCCAAAAGCCAATGGATATGTCTTTGAGAAGATGACGTTATTTGTTCCTAAGTTCAAAACTACAAATTATTGTATAAAGTCTATTAGCTATTTAGGTCCAAAGATTGAGAATTCTTTCCCAAATACGAGAAAGTCATCTAAAAATACAAATGGATTCAAAATTCTCATTAAAGATTGATATTTAGAAAATCAATGCTCCTACAATGCTTGCAGCCAATAAGTGGCAGAATGCAATCTCTGGGGTTGCTTCATGTTAATGTATATCAGTGCTCACACTATTGTAAAACTAACATTGGAAAAGGTTTTATCGTGACATTATCATTTTATTGCAGAGGATGACTGAATTAGTTACAGAATTCTACCTTGTTAAATTCAGTCATTTCTTTCAATCTTTATCTGTAATTTTGTGATACAGCTAATTTTGTTAAAAAGTATTATTTTCAAGAACTTTCTGCTTCTTAACAATGACACTTACATGAATATTTCCGAAGAGATACAAAAGCAGTCACAATTGTTTTCCTTTTGTGGTCAAGTGCATTCCTTGTTTAAATATTTGGTAGAGAAATGTCATATTTGTCATGTTTCAAAATGTCACATGTGCGTAAATATGGCGCTAGTTGAAGGCCTATTGTGGCTAATCCTGCACGACTAGCCAGCGTGCAGACTTTACTTGCTAATTTCCCCTTTCCGTGCTCCTCCTCCGCAAGTAAAGTCTGCACGCAGGCTACTGCACGACATGATTTTACTAAAACGACCTGTAATCATGGAGAGGAGAAACCAGTTTCGACGAAATAACTCTTCATATTTTAAATGATCATTTCCATATACCATAATTTTTAAAGGAAATAAATTTGCAGATCAAATTGCACCTATAAGAACTGAGGAGCACCTCCATCCTTTTCTGATTTATCAGACAACAACGTCCCAAAAGTCACAACACTATTAAGTCACAACATTGATCGGTTTCTGTGTATTGCCAGTTTCATTCAGCTCGAACTGCAGGCTTCAATCTTGCCATTCATGAAAATGTTGGCATCAAATAAACTTCTTTATATGTTTCATAATGGAATTTTGCTGACATTTGACATGGGAGAACGATTTTGGACACCCGATAGTTGTTCAGAATATCAATTCAGTGGAAAACTAGCGCCATATTTGGGATTTGACACTAATACCATTATTTTTAGATGGAAAAATGCAATTCCCTGATGGTATGTCACTTGCCAATTTGATTCCTGCATTGAAAGAAGGAATTGCCAATTTGAAATTCTTTGCCTATCAAGGATCATTGCCTACACCACCATGTTTTGAGTCAGTCACTTGGCTTGTTTTTAGAAGGCCTGTCAAGATCAATCCTATAACGGTGAGTAATTGATGATTTCTGGTGAATGGAATTTTCCAAGCTGGCAAAATTCATAAAATCAGCGATCACAGAACTCGTAACTTTACTTTCAATTACAAAGCGACATTTTCTCTCCTAAGGCCAGTTTCTAGTGAGCAGAATTTTCTGATTTTTTGAAAATTCTTTTTTGAGATGATGTCGTTTTGTAATTGAATAGAGATACAGGCTTGTATGGCTTTTTATTGTGTAAAATCCTGCGCGAACTTAGCCATACAGTAAAACCCCGGATATGACGACCTACATATTGAGAGCCAGGCTGAAATAGGTTTCTATTTTAAAGGTACTAGGAATAATTTCAATGTATAAAGGTTCTTCTTTGAGAGGTCCTCGTTCGGAGTCTTTACAAAGGCTTGTTATTTGTTTGGCAAAGTCCCTATGGACCCAATAACTAACTGGAGAGGAGATTTAACAGCCAACAGGCACAAACGTTAACAGCCAACAGGGACAAAAACCATCTTAATAGCAACAATCAAAAATTAATTTGCTACCCTTGCAATAGGAACCTATGCTTCATCAAACTAAAAAAAGTTCTTAGTTACTAGGTGCATAATTTAAGAAAACGGCCTCTAGGTTCTTATTTTTGGCAGGTTCTTATATGCGAGGATCTACTGTGGTTTTTTTCCTCATAAATATGCCACAAATATGACAAAAATAGTTTGTACTCATCCAGTACTCTTGGGCCAAGGAATCTGCAGAAGTAGGAACTTTTTTCTGGCTCTCTGTGTGTGGAAGGGACTATCTAGGGCCCTCCTCACACGTATCCGGATACTTTTGAAAGAGCATCTTTTTTATTCGTTTTGGGTTAGCGTCCACACGGAGGCGGCGTTTTGGTCACCGAAAACGAAGCTTTTCGAAAGGGCTGTCCAGAGTGTAACTTTTTGAAAACGCAGTTTTCCTCTTCTCGTGTGGACGGGTGAAGACGGAGTTTTTCGAAAACGCTGACGTCACAGCATCGATTTACTACATATCAGAGCATGCGCACGGATCCTTGGGGATCACGCAAGGGCATTTTGATCGTGTGTTTTCTGTTGTCGAATTTCGAACAGCGAAGTTTGAAGGTAGCAGCGTCTTCGTGTAGACGGGGATATTTTCGAAAACGCTCCTCGTGTGGACGCGGATAATTTTTTAAGCTAATAAGTAAAGATGCGTTTTCAAAAATATCCGGATACGTGTGGACGAGGCCTAATGCTTCGACAAAGATTAAGCTGGTGTGTTAAGGTGTTGCAGATATGGCACTATTTGCTCATTACAATTGACTGTAAATTAGTCCTGGTTACCTGGGAATGCATTTAGTTTCCGACCATAGCTAGATCTCAGCTGTCTCAGCAGAGTTTCCAGAGCTGAGAACAGTCTTAGGTGCCCAGTCCTATGTAACCTGAAAAAATAATGCAGTATTCTGTAGATACGCTGCAAGCCCGACAACTGAAATTGTCCCAGGTATCCATGAATATTTACTCCATGTAATCATGCCGTTGTCATTCCCGTTTTGCAGCTCGAAAATTGGAGAAACATTTTACAAGGTGATTTTGGTAGAATGTGTGGAAACTTCCGTCCAATACAGCCATTAAATGGAAGAAAAGTTGTCACATTTGTAGCAGATACATCTGGTGCTGCAAATCCAACTGCTGCGCCACCTACGGGACAACCAACAGGAGTCCCCGCAGCACCCACAACGGTTGCTCCAGTCAGCTTGGCACCCTCTGGTAATTTTCTATTCAAATTTTTTTGCCTGAAAATCTTCCAAGGGGGCAGAGGGCCACGGAATTACTGTGCAGTGTGGGGCAAATCCTCCTTGGTGTGGGAGAAGCAGTCACATATTGGCTTAAAAACATCTGATATTTCTTGATGTTCAATCAGAAAATTTTGCTTTTCATATCTATGGCAAATGTTTTCAGAATTTCCTTTATTCAAGCGACTGAAACTTCTAGTACCATGGCCTGATCCTAGTTTCTTATATAAGAACGTGTAGAAACCGCCGATCGTTTCCTTGAACTGATTCATTGAAAGTGGCAGAAGTACGGCATTTAAATTAAATTCTGTTTCTGCTGTTCAGCATGACTGAGTTGGTGAACTCCTGCCGTTTTGACAACTTGAAACGAGTTGTGATTGAAACGCCACTTTCTATTAGTTATATTTGACACTTGGAAATTTCTTGCACATCTATTAAATTGATTTGATTTGATTGATTTGATTTTGAATTTTTTAGGCCATGCCAGTCAAAGGACTGATTTAATGTGGGTCGTGCAAATAAATACAAAACTAAGAAAAGCATACATAATTAAAAGCTGTATTTACAAAATTGTCTCATAAACAAATTAAAGTGATGCTAGCTATAACACGAAAGAGAGAATCAGCTTTCGGTGTTGGCATTGTTGATACGTTTTAGGAATATTTCATGATATTTTAATGATTTGACTTCAACCGAAAGATCGTTCCATGATTTAGCACCGTCATATGACAAGCATTTATGGCCGAAAACCGATTTGCGACGAGTTGCGAAGGTTTCTCTTGCATGCACGGGACGGCCTGACGAGCATTTCTGTAAGGTAGACGAGAGCTTGGTTGTTTACCGATTCGTACACCATCTTCAAGGTTTCTGATTCGATAAGCTCATTGATGGTGGGCCAACCAAGTTTTCTAATTATGGGTAGGGCAAAAGCATCCTAAGCACTGTTTGTGACGATTCTTGCCGCCCTATTTTGGAGTTTTTGCAGCCTATTGATCGCATTGGTACCAGAAACTCCCCATACCGGACTGCTGTATCTGAAGTATGGTTCCACCAAACTTCTGTACTTTTTTGTACCGGAACAATGGGCGGATACTTTTTGGAAAACGTAACATCCCTAATCCACGTGAAATTTTTATCTCCACCGTTGAAATCGACTCAAAAGTAATTTGATGTTTAAACTAGCCCTTACGTACGTGTTGGTCAATGTACAGTAATAATAGATAGATAGATTATGCATTAAAACGGATAAATCAACTGCAGTTGAATTTTAACGCAATCTTTATTAATTTGCAGCGGTGCCATCGGGCGCAGCACCCTCGGTGGAGCCAAGTGCAGAAGATATTGCGGCCCGCGGTCATGCGGCCTCGGTTGAAAACATCAACTTAGGACTTGGAAGTAAACAAAAAGCATTTTCGAAACTTATTGGCGATTCTTCGAAAATGCCTGACGAGAATCATGCGTCCGCAGATGCCAGGCAAGAGTTACATCCCGTCCAGCAACTGGATGCGGGGAATTTAAAGGAGACTAATGCCAAGTCACAAACTGTAGGTATTGCAATGCAAGGACAGAATTCTGCATTCTCTAAGAATATACCAAATAAGGACAATAAATTAATTCCAGATATAAAGAAAGGAGTTGATGCTTCCTCCTCGAAAGGAGGGCCAAATAATGTATTAATAAAAAAGGACGAAAGTAAGCCAACGGTTGCTCCTGGAATGAAGAGACAGGGAATATGAGCAAGCAGAAATGACAAACATTGAACGGCAGTTTCATTGACACCGTAAGGGGATGTGAATAGGCTCGCTAGACTCCAACGGCTCCATACAAAGCCAATAAACAGGGACTGCATGCAATTTTTGCTATTGCTTATCGGTCTTTTCAGAACCCCAGATCTCTTGTTGTGTTACTAGCCAATGAGGCCCTAAGCAAGTGCGAATGCTTTGCATGGCCATCAGATCTTTAAAGAGGCTTTTGTGAATGGTAATTACTTCCTTCTTTTGGCAAATGGCTTGCAGAAAACTTTAGCCTCACTGCTAGAATAGACTTTTTCAGCTACTCTACAAAAGAGCCTGTATCGAGCGTTACTTTCATATGTTTGGATACGCAAAGTTCGATGGACTGGCGCGAGTGGCGTTAGAGCTTGTATCACTGTTGTGCGCAATCGAAAATTCTACAGAATAGAGCAAAATCTTTTTCGATTGTGATTCCCCCCGCAGGATAGCTAATAGGCCTTTTAGATAACGCCACTCGATCGAACTTTGTGCATAAAATTGTATAAAAATATCGGTCGATCCTGCATTTTTTATAGAATAGCTAAAATGTCTATAGGTCTATTCACCTGTAGGACCGTCCTGACATTTTTTTTGAAGAATTTCGAAGATGTGATATAATCAAATTTCAAACTTCCCTTCTAGCTTCCAATGAAATTACGATGGTTTCAGACCTTCTTCAAAACTCTGTTTGAACTCTGAGAAGGAAAACCCTCTAATTTTGCATATATTGAAGGCTTAAGAAAGGTCTGACAGAAGAGTGATTGAAATTAGCTGAAGTTCCTTTTAAGCCATTCCAACAAATAGAAGAAGTGTGAAGATTTATCGCGTACGTTGCAAAAGCTATTTTTACCTTAGAATAGCTACGAACAAACATGTTTAGGAGCTCGCCGAGAGTTGTAAATGAAAATAGTATTTACAATAGGACAATAGAACTCAAACTACCGGGTGTCCCAAAGAAACACAAGTATTTGCACAGTTCTTGCGAAGGAGCCTTAGCTTTGACAAATGTTGTTTTCAGTTTATAGTATAGACGAGATCTTAACTTGGATTTTGCGACCTTGCGTGTTAAAATCGAAATGGTATTCGCAGAGCAATTCACCTTGATGGGCAAAATGTCTGAGATAGCCTGAGACAGATGGTTATTGAATTATGCTGCTACGATTTTCTTGTAGTTTGAAGGTATTTTGAGTCAGATCGATCGTCAACATTTCTATTCTTAAGAATTCAATCTACAAATAAACTACTATATCAATTAGAAAAAATTAAAAGAAGAAGTATTTCTACAGTACTTTAACCCTTCAACAGTTGACGGTGCAACTTTCTTGGACTGAAGAAGCACCCATGTTTTGTGATGGACTGAAGAATCATCCATGTTTCGTCACTGTGTGATTACTCAGTCATATTAAGCATTTAAATTAGTTGAGAGTACATTTCAGTTCCATAGCTCAAAAGCTTCTAAAAATAATGCATCGTTGAGCTGCCTCCGAAAGCTTTTCCAAAGTACGCTCAAATAGTAAATGCATGGTTCAATAACCATCTGTCTTAGGCTTCTTCAGACATTTCACCTGCTTACGAGAATTACTCAGCGAATACAAACCCGATTTGGACAATGGGCAATAATGCACCGTGATTGTAGCTTGGAAATGAAGGTTGTTTTGTTACCTCTAAAGTACCATAGTTTTCTTCGTTGTTTTCCCTTTGGCCCTAGCCTAACCAGTGCAAGATGTAATATTCGAATCGCTCTTGCCCGTCTGAACTGTTGGCTCCTAAACATCGCTAATCCTCATTTCAAACAGGACGTCTGAAACGAGGATGAACTCTGTGTAGCAACTAACTGTTCAGAAATGCAGGAACCATTTGAATTTGATTCCTCGCACTGTTTAGGCTTCAGCCGAAGAGAAAGCAGCAAACTAAAACAGTATTATCCAGGTAATAAACTGTAATTTCTTAGCTACAAACACAGTGCGTTATTGCCCATGTTTGAACATGCGAGGTCACAAAATCTACGTTGAGATCTCATCTATAACATAAACTGAAAATGGAGAGTTTTGTATCCAAGGCTCCTTCGCAGGAACTCTTCAAACTCTTTATCATTTTTTTGAGACACCCGGTATCTAAGGTTCGTCGCAATAAACGATTTCTTTTGAAGGTATCTGTGAATAAAAACAGCCGAAGCGTATGTCTTGGATAAGTAATTTTTCCTCATTGCATATCTCACATGGAATCTTATTTGAGGTAGGCTTTAACCCAAAAGTAATTTGGCTTTCTGATACGCCGCACTTTGGTCGGAAGGGGAGGCAAAAAGCCTCCTACCTAACTCTAGACTGGTAATGGTTAGAGCAACCAAATTTGGTTTGCTAATAGCCTCAAGCCTATACTTTCTGAAAATCTAAAAGTTAACGTAAAATTGGCCATCAGTCTTACTCACGGCAGCATTTTTCTATGCATGAAAAGCGGCAAAGTTGGCCATAATCGAGAAAATGGCGAATATATCAAATTTGGAGCGCAATTTCCATCCAACCATCATAATCACGATGGAGTTCATCATCAAGAACAGCGGAGCGATCCAAAAAGTGGATGGTCGAGCGCGTAGCGAATAATAGTTGAAGGTCCGGGGGTGCAGCCCCCGGAAAGTATTTTTAGGATCAAGCTCATTGGATTGCTGGAAAATGCCCTTTTCATAATAAGATGAAGAAACTATCATCATCATAGTGAGTAGTTTCAAGTGTTAATTTCATCTGCAAAATCATTGGATGCCAATGCTGACAATGCTTGGAGGAGTAGCCATTAGAGCTGTTCGTATGCTTTGAAATTTGGTCGATTGAATCATAGATCTATAAAGTATCTGCCAAATCAAGACCTTCAATATATATAGTCTTTCAATGTATATCGTTCTGAATTCGTCTTTAACGGTTCCAATTTCAGCTTCTCTTTCAGCCGACTAATCGGTAATTATTTTCAAAATTTTGCCAATAAAAATAAGGCCATCTGTTGCCAAAAAGTGGGTGGGCTATCCTACCCTGCTCCTAATTCGCTATAATTCTGCTGTTGGACTTTCTTGAAATCTTCAATATTTCCAGAATTAGAGTATTTTTCCTGTTTTTCGAGAATTCAAGAAAAGTTTTCAAAAAACCTTAAAGCTGTCACAATTTCTAAACTGCTCGACCGAACATGAAATAATTTCCTAGAAAGCCATAGTTAATGGATGTCTACAATATGGTATCAAGCAAAAGTCTGTCATTTTTGTGGTTTATGATTCAGAAATTTGATGACGTCACATCCTAAAATCAGCTGACATTTTGAATGCCTGTAATTTCAAAAGTATTCTAACTTTCTGAAAGTCCAACGGTAGGATTATGGATAGGTAGCCAAAGTTTCCTTTAAGCCATTAAGTTAGAAAAAATGTTTCATTCAATTTTACACCAACCTTTTTTCGCCAACTTAAAGATTTGGAACCTATGCTAAAGCCGGACACCTTTTGAAGAGCTCGGTATCAACAAAATTGTGAAATTGTTACCAGAATATGTTCTAGCTTGCTGTGCAGGCGTTCTCCCCAAGGCTGAAATCTGACATGTTTGCTATGTTCTTTGGTTATTTTATTGTAAATACATACTAACGTACAATTGACGATATTTAGTTGAACAATGTTAATGCTCTGTATTTAGGCCTAGGCAATGAAATGGCTGGAATAAGGCTGCGTTCACATTGCAAAATCTTTTGTAAGCGCTTGAACGCTCGTGCAGGAATCCGTCATACTGATCCCATAGCGTGTTTGGACTGCAAAATATTTGCATGTGGAAAGAAGCTTGTGCATGCGAAAAAGCTTGTTGGCTATAAAGCAGATTACTAACACTCGCGTGCAAGCGACATGGATTCTGAGCTTTTCATTTCAGAAGTAAAAAGTGTCCTGCTATATGGGATCCAAGGGACTTATCAATCTGAACGAAAAAACGCAAACGATGATGCGTTTACGCAAGCAAAAGTATGCACGCAAAGACAAGCCTTTAATGTGAATGCAGCCTAAGCGTCATTTTTAATGCTGAGAAGCTTTAATGTTGGAAAAGTCAAAAGTTTGTGCCTGTTATAAGCAATTCTGTAACTAAAAACAGTCATAAATTTGCTTGCAAATCAAAGAACATGACCAACTTTTACCCTATCCAAGTTAACCTGTCACCCATGCAATGATAATCATAAGGAATCTAGCTGGAACGTCTTTCTAAAAGAGTTAAAGAAGGAGTCTAGGGTTGGCCTAATTGGTGATAAAATCCAAGGTAAAACTTGCATGAATGGTGCATCAAATGACAATGACGTCAAGAAGCACAAAGATTCTGTGCATTTGTGACGTCATGCTCAACGAAAAGGAGGCAGATCTATCGCTTTCTCGCTTCTTAATCACTGCAAGCTTCTTTGTGTTTTGGTGCAAAAATCTCGACGACGCTTGGCCTTTATTGTAAGTAAGCTACAGCTGCTACAAAAGTCAAATATGGAAAGTTCATCATCATTCCTGACAGCAGTTGGTATTTTTTCTTTTCCAGCATTGATCATACCAATCACGTGCTTTCCCTTTAAATTATAAGGTTTTTCCAGGGTGACTTTTCAAAAGAGCTCACTTCTCTGGCATATGAGATATTCTGTCAGTCCATCGCAAGAGTAAACGTTTCAGTTCAAAAAATAACACAGCCTTCAAATCTTCAAAAGTGATTTAAATCGACACAAAGTTTTGCTTTGGATGAAATTCTTTGAAAGAAACATTTATGATTTGTTTTAACTTACCTTGACTTTTTTATATCTTGGTTATTTCAAACATCGCAGTGCGGTATCCTTTTCATGAAAGTAATTCGAGAAATTTCGAGGTAATCGATAAAAGCATCGAAATTTTTAAATTATGTGAGGAAAAATTAGTACGATTTTCAAGAAAACTATGGTTTATGTAGGGGCCTGCAATTTGGTCATAAGACGATCTCTCCTGCCCTTGTTTACAATCTAGAAATTTGACAATGTTGCAATCTCACACGAATTGCTATATAGAAAAGCTATCATTTTGAAGATAGTCAAGATTTGAAAATTCAACGATAGATGTACAACAAAGTACAAAGTACGTAGATTTTCTGTCAAGCAATGCAATCTAAAGAAAGATATTTGCTGCGGGTCATACTAGAATCTAATCCCTCTATAATCCGAATGGTTCCAGTTTCTTGAAATGTATCTTTGGTGTTGAGAAGTACGGCATTATAAATGCACAAAGACACCCGGTCACACCACAGGAAGCCCAATCGCATATATTGTGGGGCCTAGCATTAGCTGAGGCAATTTATGCTGTGTTGTTTTCCTAACTGCAAAATAAGCAACACTACTTGCTCTTTGAATTGAAGTAGAATGAAATTCATACCGTTGAAGGGTTACTGTTTATCTCTGTGTCTCTTCTTGCCTCGCATCATCGCAACATCCTGCCGGCATGGCAACATCGGTCCTGTAGCAGTGGTTGTACTGCAATGACGCAACATTATTGCCTGTGTTTGTTGCGTTGTATCTTATTAAGAGAGTTTCGTATTATACTTAACGATACAACGCAACAAACACAGGCAATAATGTTCCGTCATTGCAATACAACCACAGCAACAGGACCGATGTTGCCATGCCGGCAGGATGCTGCGATGATGCAGCAGCAAGAAAAACACACAGAGATAAACAGTCATGATATGAATTTCATTCTACTTCAATTCAAAGAGCAAGTAGTGTTACTTACTTTCTACTTTGCAGCTAGGAAAACAACACAGCATAAGTTGCCTCAGCTTAAGCTAGGCCCCACAATATACGCGATTGGGCTTCCTGTGGTCACACTGTGCCAGTCCCGTCTTTTGCAATGCTTCTTGAGCTGCAGCTAAGTTTTTGACGCGACAATAATTGCCACGTGATTTACCTTGATAAGTCATAATTGCCTGACTTTGCTTGATTAAAGCTGTAAGTTAGGACGGCATCATGTGTATCCCCTTGCTTTGATGCTATCGACTTTTAAAGACTATCTTTTGAAAGGAAACTACGGGATGAAGGACCTAGTGTGACAGCAGCCATTATAGCCATTGGCAGTTGCTTTCTTAATGGTTTGCAGCTTAAGGCGATTGTGCGTTGGCAAACAGGCTTCTAGCTAAATTGGTCAAACAACGCTGAGGCACTGCATTGCTTTTTTCGCTATTCATTGCTAGTGCTTGGAGGCTCTATCAATATGATGCTCCAAACTCAACTGACCACGAGATCCTCACTGGCGACAAAAACAACGGCTCCTCCGCATGGCTGCGCATGACATAATATATCGCATTCATTGTTCACAATATTTGTGCAAATGCTATTTGAATGGGATATCTTTGGGTTTTTATGCTATTTATATATGCAAGCTTTTAACTTTGCATAAACCCAGTTTAGTTACAAAATATTAACGCATTCATAAAATTCGTATAACCTATGTAAACAGTAATACGTAGTAAGCAGTAGACGGGATGGATCAGCAAGGGCAAATTTAGTAAAACAACGATACAGGTCTGATTGCAAGACAAAGCGATTTTGCAGCCTTATGAACAGATTTCACATCTTCCGTGCAGGTATATATATAACTCTTCTCCTTGTCTGTTTATTTTGATTCAATTGACAACTCTCTGAGGTGTGAAATCGATTCTTCTGAAATGCAGATCACTTTGTCGGGTCGGTAACTTCAACCTTTCTTGTTTCACAAAATTGGTCCTTGCTCGATGGATTGTGCAAAAAAATCTTTACCATATGTGATCTTGAAACAATACAACATATCATCAGTTTCACTGTTTTTTCTGCGTATTCCTACAGGTTATGTTTCACCGTATTTGTTTGCATGTTGCATGAGAACCTCTCAGAAAGATGAGATTCTGCCAATTTGTACTGGGAGTCCCTGAAAGTACTCCTCTTCAAAACATTGCCGAAATTCGAAAAATCAAACCTTTCGCAAATCTTTCTGTTGGATCTCTTTTTCAGTGATAAACTATTCGAGGGTGCTAAAAAGTTTGTTTTCCGTACTTGAAATGAGATATTCATAGTTTAAATAGCCTGTGAACAGGCCTTATCCGGGAGCTGCGGAGGAAGCCTGTCCACAGGCTATAGTTTAAATTAGATTCTAGTTACTTTAATCATTACTTTACATTTATATTTAGATCTTTCATTCTACTTCAAACCTTTAATCATACTTTACAATTGTTTCTGACTTTTATGACCACACCAGAAGCTCGATAAACAAAAGAATTCAATGTGGTAATCAGAAGTACATTTACAGTATACTTCAAAACCGCATAGCCCTAAAACGAGGCAAATGTGCTGATTTTAAAACAAATAAAAAAAATGACCATGAATGGAAGAATGCTTTATTGGCCCGAGGGATAATTTCAATAGGCAGCTGACAGGGGTGTGCAATTTAGACATCTGAACTCGAACCCCAAGAATTACCAACTTTTGCGAAAATTGCACCCCAAAGTGACATGTTCCAGAGACAGAATCTTATTTGGGAAAGATACGATAAAGCAATTGGGTCATGAATCCCACAGGCAGATTTTGCAAAGGGGGGGGGGCGAATTAACGATAGAAGCTTTGTCTTAAACACACGGAACGTGACAACCTGATTCCTTGGGATGAAAGTTAAGGAACCTGATTCCTAAAGTCGTTGCCCTTGTTTGCCCAATAACATCTTGGTTGCAAAGAAAGTAGTTCGACTGATGGAGCAGTGGGATTGATTCCTTTGTATACAGGGGGGGGGGAAGATTGCTCGCAATCTGATAGAGAAGAATAAGGCGTCTACTCCACCTCCGGCAACTGGTGACTCCAAACCAAGCTCTGCATACAGCTTTGCTCGTGATGTTCCCTGGACTTGTCCAGGGACGTAGGAAGCATCTCAAACTTGGAGGGGCACGACACTTCGAGGGCACTTCTTTCTTAAGAAAAAGGGGGAACTTTCTGGAAACAAAAAGGGCACTTCTTTTTTATTGCAAAATCTTAGTGGGGCAAGTGCCCCCAGAGCTCCCGGTTCCTACGTCTATTAGCCTGTGTTCCAGACCACTTGTAAAGAAAGGTAAGTGCCTTATCTTTCGTTTCAAGTGGTCTGGAACACAGGTTAACGTCTATGGACTTATTCGAGTCTCACTTTCTTTTAATCAGTCGAATGAGATAAAATTTTTTTCCCCGCAGCGCTATTTACTTTCCGCGTTTTTATCTCAGTCGACTAATAAAGGAAAGTGAGACTTGGAAAAGTCTAGATGTTCCACTCTATGTTCCAGCTACAGCAAGGGCAGCAGAACACTAAACAGATTCTATTTTCCATTAGTTTGGCACAAAGATGTTTTTACTGAACTCACATAGATTTAATATAATAAATAACATCCCTGTAGTTCAGATGGGGTCTTACATAAAGCTTATACAGTTCGCTTAGGGTATGCCTAGGTAGATATTTGGAGAGACATTTTGGCAGACCAATGCCCTTCCTCATTTCGGAGATAACAGATATGATGTGAGCTGAGAAAGTTCTTGTCCAATACAATACCAAGATGTTTAAGTTTATCAACATTTCCACGGGTATATTGTTAAACAGGATCACTTGATGATCTATTTCGTTTCTTTTAAGTGAAAATAATACTTCAACGGCTTGCTTCAGTCGATCGGGATGACATGACATCCTCCAATCTTGCAACCATTTTGCAAGGTGCATAAACGTGTTTCTTTCACTCACCTGCTACATAAACGTACGCAGTATTGCACGCTATGCCCCATTCAAACTGCAAGTTAAAACAGCTTAAGCTGAACCAGGTTTTCAAATAAGGCCTTGTGATTGGTCAATTCAACAAATCCAGTCATTTGACTGGTTGAAATTTAATCTGGTTTAGATAAAGCTGGTTTAACTGTATCAGTGTGAATGCAGTATTAGTTTGGGAAATCTCTGGCTGTATGAAATGACTTGTACCAGAAAGAATGAGCGAACAAAATTCTAATTAAGGGTATATAACTAATTTTCTATATTAAACTCTTTGTGCAAATCATTCATACAACAACATGGCTACTCATGCAAATCTGTATATTAAATTGGAAAATTCTTTCTATGGCGTTCATAGAAATACCCGATGCGACAAAAAGGGCTTCATTCGTTTGCAAATTTGGAGAATATTTGATCGACTGGACTGAATCAATGTTTGGTTGATAAATTGATACCCGAAAAAGTTGCAGTTTTGAAGTTTCCTGAGTATTGGGTATGTGGGTGGTCTGAATCGCTCACAAAGATTTTAAGAAATCTCCTAACTCAAGCAATAGCATTCTTTTCGAAAGCACTAGACCATGTCACATGGGGGTCCAGGAACCTCAGCAAAGACCTTAGTCTTGGCAATTCTGGTTTCTTTAGTTCCCTATGATCTGGATTAAGAAACCGACATTTGTGTGATTTGAAAAGGATTACACCAGCGTTGCAGTCAGCCTTCTTTGGTTACACTAAAAGTTACGAGGCGCAAAAATTGAAAAACGCGAGTTCCAACCACAGCCAATGAGACAGGGTAAGAGCTCTCGCATAATAAAATACATTTATGATGTCACAATAGCAAAGCGACCGCAACGATGACGTACTGTGTATCAAAGTGCACAGTTGTTGTTTTCATAATTTGGGTAAAAGGAACCAAAGAAACAAAAACTACGGACTTTACTGAGGTTCCTGAATACCCTGTGATCACAGATGTTACTGCCTTCATAAAAATTCGATTCAGAAATTCTAAAGGAGATAAAAGATGTCATTGAAAGGAGATTCTTATCACTCTATCGAGTAGGCCTTTCCAGCATTTTGAAGCAAAACAATATTCAATAATTCAAATGTACCTATGTTTCCGATGCTAAGGAAATGAAACTAAATCGCAAAAGATATTGTAGCCTTTCGGCTAACAAACAACATTTTATTTCTCCCATTTCATCAAGTATTCTTAAAGGGGCGTTTGCAACCAAGGCACCTTGTACGTTCCACCTCTTTGCTAGCGGTCATGTTCTTAGACTGCGAAAACGGCGACAACAAACAGCCGACGAAAAGGGTATATTCATAAAGCGTGCCGGTTGTATAGGGCCATGTGAGGTTATCTTTGGCGCATCATGGTGTTTGAGATGATCAAATTGGCAAATATATATTTAGATATAACAAATGCAAATACCACGTGCCCTTCTCTTCATTACAAATCTATGATGTGCTGACGTCAGCTTGACTGGTAAAAATCGATTTCGTAAAAGCTTCTAAGTACTCTAAAGAAATACCTCTAAGAAGTTTGGTTGACGCGACACGTAAGAGTGACAACAAATTAAAAAGAATCATCACACGATAATTTGATACCATGTATGATTTTTTACACCAGGAAGGTCATATCAGATCAAAATACAGTAAAGTCACGCCTTTAAGAAACTGTATTATAAGAAACTCAGGCCTGATTTCGCTGAATAAAATACCTCTTTAAAAGAAACTATCCAGGCTAATTCATGTTCAGTTTTTTATACAATGGTACGTAGCAATATTATAAGGCGTATATTTGAATATGTCTCCAATAGGTCTCAATTCTCTAGAAACAAGAATGAAAGTTTCAAGCCGAAATTGTTACAATTTAAAGAAACCCTAAGTACTGGCTCAAACCGTTAGATCCTCACACAAGAGTGCATATTTCAAAAACGTTTTCTTAACAATATTGACAGCTGTTTGGAGTATAAAGTGTTTCTTATACCATGGTGTACACACCTTGCTTGAAGAAGTATATTTTGACATAAGAAACCAATCAGGCTGTCTTTGTGTAGCATGTTTGTTAAAGGCGGGACTTTACTGTAGCCAAAAAAGAAGCCTGGTTATTTCAAAGCTCTTGGGCAACTGCCACATATTGCAGCTAGACTTATGACTTTCCGTCCCTTGTTTCCTGATATTTCGTCCCGTCTTTGATTTGATGATATCATTTGGTCAAAAGGGACATATAACATTACTCTTAAAACGTTGACACAATTTAGACCCGTGTAGAGCGATTCCGTATACACCAACCAAGTGGCTAGAATTCAGTTTTCAGCTAATTAGGAGGCCCTATTCAGACAGTATTGTAGTTGCATAAAAGAACGGTTTATGAGGCCTAGAGTTCTCGCAGCTGCGATGAGAAGATTCTTGCCTGGAAGGTAGGTATTTAGCGATAAGTCAAAAAAACATCTCTTTTGTACTATAAGTCTTCTTTCAATGTGCAAGCTTTTTAGACTGAACTTTGAAGCGATTTGTTGAGTGTATGAGATCTCCCGCTAGTTTAGGCCATTTTGAAAAAATGGGCCAACTTTCAAAGAGTAGTGTCATGAGTCTCTTTTGATCAAATCAAGGAACGCTGGGAGAGAAGGGACGAAAAGGCAGAAGTCTACATTGCAGCCATGTTTGTAAAGGTTGTCTAACTTCATGTTGCACGAAGATAATTTAGTGGCTTCGTTCAAGTAAGCAGTACATCGTGAATGGAAAGGACCACATCGTACAGAATTCCGGGACTCGAATTCAATGAAATCCAAGGAAAAAACAAATGATCGTAATTTACAGCGGTTGCACAGCAGCCTTTAAGCCTAGTTTTGTCGTTTTCCGTTCACGTTGATGGTTAGAAAAAATTTTGGGTATGATTCAGTACAATTCATTTGCTCTAAACTTGCTTTGAAACGGGAATTTTGATTCAGTATCATTGGCAGATGCAGTATTGTCCAGTTTTTGCATTTGGCGTAGCATGTTGCAGGTAACTTTTACCGGCAATAGAATACTATAATTGGCGCCGCTATGAACTTCCTCCAAAAATCGTGCAAATGGCAGCTGTACATCCAAACATTTGCCCTACACTCCACCATTTCGCATCAGATATCATCATTGTGCATCCTAATCTACATCAGTTCTCATATTGAACGTCCTCTTCTAACGTCAGCTGAAAATCCAAACCCCGTCGAGCATAGGACTGAAATGTTTCAAATCTTTAAGTAAAATCCTGTTATACTTTCTAAGAATTTCACTGCTTAGAAGGAAGTTTGATGTAACTCTGCTGCAAATATTGTTTTATATCTTGACAATCTTCAAAATTTTGTCGTTTTCAAAGAAAAATGGTAGTTCATGAAGGTCAAAAATATGGTTGCAAGCAAACATCTGTCGCTCTTCTGGCTTGGATACAGGAATCTGATAGCGTCGCACTCTCCAAATTTATAAACAACGACGTTTTGAAAGTGATTCAAATATCAAAAAATGTCCTCGGGTGATTTACAGCAAAGCACGTTTAGTTCTTTTCACCCCTTTTAATTCAAAGGAAAATGAAACAGATCTTTACACCCATTAACCTAAAAGACGAGTCTGGGTTTGTAGGATTGACGACAAAGTACGAGGTTATGATGTTACTGTGTGAATGACATATCGTTCTCCCCCTACTATTATTCGTCTTTTCCTCTGCCAAATCGCGGATTCAAAGAAGCGACCAGAGGAAAAGGACGCCATAAAAGCAAAAAACTGCAACATTCTGACGTCACGCTGAACGAAAATGAAGCTGCACTGTTGTTTTTTCTTGCTTCTCAGTCACTGCGAGCCTCTTTATTGTATTCGACGATAACGGGAGGCCTAAAGTCGCAGAATGCTCAGATCCAGGTTTGGATTCACAGTAACAATGATAAGTTTGTGTTCTAGCATTAATCATACAAACCCTGGACTTGTCCTTTAAGGATCTGGGCCCTGTGCTACCCCATCGTTCATCAGACGTCATCCCAAGCATCATCCTCGCTTTCTCCATCTTCTTCTTCCTCTTCTTCAGCACCAGTTTGCTCATTTCCAGATGAGGGAGCATCGAAATCATCCGTGAAAGTCAATTTAGAGGAAGACTTGGCAGAAGATTTAACCAAAGGCGAGGGATCTCTTGCTAGCTCTTTGGATCTAAGTGGACCAATTGAATCAAACCCTGGATAAATACATCTGCAAGCCTGTTTGTCGATCACTGCCCCACTTGGACATTCAGTGTTACTGCATATACAACTGCAGGTATTTTCATCCCATTTTTGCCTTGTTAATTCGCATATCTGTCTGTTACTGCATATGCAGTCACAATGGCCATGAGACCACTGAAAAAGAAGAAAATTCCCATATCGTTACTCAATCGAAAAGAGAGGGTATAGACTTATTTCAAAGATAATTTTCTTCGTTCAAATTATTTGCTGCTGCATGCGGCTAATCGATAACATTCAGGAAAGTCCCATGGTTAAAACGAACTTTTTGCGGAACACAGACCCTGAATTGGAGATCCAAGGAGGAACAATCAAGTTTAGATTAGGATGAATACCTCAAATCCTTCAAGAGTCTCCCGGTGGCCTGTTGGCCACAATGAATGCTGGATGAGCGCTTATGGGAGGGAGGGAGGGAGGGAGGGAGGGATGGAGCAAGGGAGGGATGGAGCAAGGGAGGGAAGAAGTATATCAATAGTACAGTTAATGCGCGATGTTATATTACTAATTCAGTAAATAAAGGTATGGAGAAGATGGCAAGGCATCCTATCTTAGAACTCGAATTTACAGGATGCAATATTGAGTACAAAATTGCATCATGGTGAAAGTGAAGGTGAAGTTGCGCTTTTTAGTACCAAGCACTGGGATCTCAGAAATAGAGCAGACCTCATCGAGTCCACGACCCCTTGCAATGACGCTCAAGTGGTGGGTCCTACAGGGTATCGAACTCACTCCGCCTATTCTGCCTGCGAAGTAAGGGGATTACACCACTGCGCCACGACACCTTCATGACGCTAGTAAACATGATACAAGGCCCGAAATGGTATCCTTGGTGCGCCAAAATAAACCGTACACTTTTGACAGGTCACGTTAAATCGTATCATGGACCAATTTTCAAGATTTACGAGCTGTTCTTTAGCTAAGATCCTCAATTAGACGGTAGCATTTTTGTACATTTTTTAATCATCTATTTATTGAGCTATGAGAGAGTTTCTTGAAGTTTTGGGTTTCGAAACTCGCTGAAAAAGGGGCTAATTGAGAATCTTAGCTAATGATTAACTCACAAATTCAAAATCGCCCATTATACGATTTATCGTGACCTGTCAAATGTGCATAGTTCTGTTTTGGTGCACATGGTATATTTATGCAAATCAAAACTTTTTGTTGGATCTAAATACCCCCGATGGCGTCTCAGTGAACGGAGATTTACGGGCCAAAACTTGGTCTGAAATGTTGTGCAGGCCTCATTAATGTGTGTGAATGTGTGTGAGCACACAAGTAGCGCTAGCAGTCACGAACAATCACCACACATTCGATGGATAAATCGCTTAAAAACTCCCATTTCTTTAACAAATCCTAGAAAGTCTAAGAAAATCTAAAAAATCTCAGAAAAATGCGAGAGATAATCAGAACTGCAGAATCTTGTATGCCATTTCGAAGTGATTTGCCCTTCTCAAACATTAGTTGCTGGTTTTTGCCGGCCACTGAAAGTGTTTTATTATACTCTTCAAAGTTTTATTTTCTTCAAAGTCAGATTTTTTTGTACAAAGATTCACGAGAACAAGTTAAGGGAAAGGGTGCCTTAACAGTTCGTTATTTTGCAGTATTTTGATACAGGGCGAGCAGACTTTTTCGCAATAAAATTTTCTACTCATCGGCCATGTAATAAAAGAAATTTTGCACTGCTCCTTAGGCCTGTTTTAAAAAAAATTTGAGATAAAACATTCGTCTCACTCCATAAGGACGCTCAGCTTACACTCTTTTCATCTCACTGTATTGATTTTAATGTTGCCGTTCCAGTGAGGGCCATAATTCCCTATGCCAGTAAATCCAGACAAAAGTCTCAATTAGCGACAGTGTTTTGCTATCGTTATGTTCCAACTAGGAAGCAGGATTTGAGCGACTGTATTTTGTAATCATGGCTTACAGAAACATTCATCTAAGTAATGATACCTAGTGCTATGGTACAGAATTTCTAGAAAACTGCCTTTTGTGGCGTCTCAGGCTCAGTGCTTGTGAGAAAAAGTGCACGTGTTTTTCCCCAATTGTTCAGGCCATATAGAATCCGTACGAGGTTAATCCGTTTCAGCGGGAAAATGAGTTGTACTTGTAGAACTATCAGTTCAGTCACAAGTGAACCACGACCCACATTGACTATGATGAAACATTCTTGTAAAATCGCTGGAATTTGAGAGCTATAACGACCGACTTCCACAAAATAAATTCAACATTCAAGTTGATACATTTGCTAGTATAATCAGTTAATAAAGTCTGATAGACATTTTTTGAGCTACAGGCTTCTAAACTTCTCTACATTTCCCTGACAAAGGGGAGAAATTACTTACTATTTTGCCAGCAGGACAAGTTTGTGGTGTTTTGTTACATTGACATTGGCAATGATTCTGGGAGTACGTCTGTTTAGGGTTGCAGTCACTTGCTTTTACGACACATTGACATGAACAGCGAGCATGTTCAGTAAACGTCTTTTTCACATATTTCATTCCACTTACTAAAAGCAAAGATATTCCACGATGAAATTATAATACCGAGTGTCCCAAAAAGGTAACAAATTTTATCAAGGCTAGTATAAAGAGCTGAGCTCGAATCAATCGGAAATAATCTTTAACTATTCCTTGATAGTTACCTTGAAGATAGATACCTTGTTTGTTGATATTAGAACATTGAGAGAAGATATTTCTATCTGAAAGCACAGATTTGCCTCCATCTCCAAACCAGAGCTTTTAGGTTTTGGCCTAAGCTAGGGCCTAAAGTACAAACGCACTGTTTTGGGGAATCTCCTCAAGAACAGACATAGCGTAGAAACTCTGAACAAGGACCAGTGTGCTTAGGTACACATTTGAATGGAAAGGTAAAAACTAAAGACTGACAAACTTATCAATGAATATAATCACCAAGGAATATCTTTCTTCAGTCAAGATGAATTTACAGAATAGAAACAATTTAAGCACGAGTGAGCACTTACAAGGATCTTATCCTTGTTAATTTTTATCCTTTGGGTATACGCGATTGCTTGCTTCGTGATAATTCCAATGACAACAAAAATGCTTTTTATTCAAACAAGGAAGACTTTTTCACACCCAAGGAAATTATTCCGCTGACGAATAAATTTTATTCGGCAGGTGTAATTCAAATGTTTTGTTGAATGAAAGGAGATGTCTCTTTGGGAAAAAATTCGTGAATTTGATTTCAAGTTCGATTTTGATTACCATCAAGAACTTTTTCGAAGCATGAGGCTTCTTGCTTTTACTTCGCTCTGATTCAGGAGAATTCCACACCAAGTGCGTCAACAACTTAGGCCAAACAACTTAGGCCAAACAACTTAGGTCAAGCTCTGGTTTGGGGGTGGAGGCAAATCTTGACTTTCATGATTAAAATTTCTTCTTTCAATGCCCCAATTTCAGCAATCAAGGTATTTATCTTCAAGTTAACTATCAAGGAATAGTTTAAAGATTATTTCCGATTGATTCCAGCTAAATCCTTAGCGCTAGCCATGATCAAATCTGTTACCTTTTTTTGGGACACCCAGTAGACTCAGAAAAGACGTCAAGAAGCAGAGGACTAAATTAATCCACTTGCTAACACATGTAAACTTAGAACGTAAGAATCTGTTTTTGTGAAAACTTAACAGCTAGGACATCTGATTTCTGGAAACTCATTTTTAAAAATAGGCTTATCATATTCTATGTTACAGAATTTTGATAAAAACATCCAGGGAGTAACATCAATGCGTCCTTTGTTATATTTGAAATCACACTCTAAAGTTTATATATTTTCTAATAACCATGACCCAAAATTTACGGGTCATAGCAGGGGTAAATTTTGTAATAATAGAAATTTCAGTTTGTTTACATTTTGCACCATAGCCAATCAACGAGCTCCAATTCGATCACGTGATAAACTACTTCGCGCGTCGAGAGTCGTAGCTGTGGAGAAAACCATAGGAAAACTACCCTCTCGACGTTTGGTCGCGGCGAAAATATACTTTCGAAGAAGCTTTAGAAATTTTAAATCTGTGTTGTCAGATAAATTTCCTAACCAGGGTTGCTTGCCCACTTGTCTGCTATACCTGGTTTTTGCGAAATAATTCCTTGAAACTCCGTCATTTCACGGAACCTCTCACTTCCTTTGAAGTAGCCGAGATTCAGCGCGAAAAGGAACGATAATATGGCACTCTTAACATCTAAAATCAGTTCGAGACTGGAAATTAAGGTTACAAAACATTTTATTTTGATTTACCGGAAAGAAGTATTTCAGCATTCATCCTAAGTGGCCGTCAGTTGGCCCTGTGGCCCTGTCAACAAAATTTGCATAACAAGGAAAATTAGCATGTAAGGGTTTCTCTTGTCAGTGTTTTGGCGGGAGTTTTGTCAATTCATCCTCTTATTATTCAAAACTGGACTGAAACATTATTTGGTTGCTTCGATAAATGATGAAAACCTTGGGACAAAATTGAATAAGATTGTGGCACCTTTTGGCAGCAAAACTGGTAAAATAGGAGATAAGATCATGAAGAGTTTGTACAATTAATCAGTCGATGAGAAATAGAATGTTGTTTCTGACATCTTGATTTTGCAAACTCTACGGCCACGAAGGTTTCCCCAACGAGTGACATAAAAGAAGGGAGCAGAAAAGTTAAAAGAAGTCAGTCTTGAAAGGTAAGTGGATTAATTTGTAAAAGGATGAATCACATAACTCATGTCTTCTTAAACGTTGGATTTAACTTCGCCTTCAAATAAAATTGGAGAATGACGAACTTTTATAAATACTTCCGAATTTATGAATTTGAATTTACACACCTGGGTCGGAAGCATTCCAGCTACAAAGATTTATGTGACATAGAATTGAAATTCAAGATGTTCTTACCTTGGAACAGGGTCCTTATCAAATTTCCTTGTATGTTTTACACTCAAGTTTTATAAGGAGAAACTCAATAGAAGACCACTAAAAGGCTAAGAAACTCGAGAACTGGCAGAAAGCATTTGGAAATTTCCAGTTTAGTCAAGGAAAGCCTCGGCATAGTTTACTTTATATATTTTACCTGTTTCCTGTCTTATATTACTCGGAGGGTATCTACTTGAGTTAATGTCTAAACATACGAGTACTGTTTTGAAATTTTCACGAGGGTACAAGTGATTTTTATGGAACGCGTAAGAAACTCGATTTTTGACCGAAAATCTGATAATTTTGATAATAAACCTTTTGATTAATAAACCTTCAATACTTGACTAAATTGTTAATCTCTTACAAATAAATGTGTATTCTTTCAACATTCATCGAAAGGAGCATTTATCGTAATCACTAAATTTGGAGCATCCAAATTCAAATAAACACAAAACTTTGTTGTACAACTCTGTTGTGCAACTATTTCTTACTCTACTCTTTCAGTTGACCGGCCAAAGTCTTGTTTAGTGTTGTCTTAGTGTTTTTTATTTTCCGAAGAAACCAGCATATGATTCTTCACATGTTACACTCTGATCAGTCGACGAATTGGCAAAAACACCGGCTAAAACACCCACAAGAGAAACCCTTCCATGCTGATTTTTGTTGTTCTGCAAATTTCGTTGCCACGGCTAACTGACGACCGTTTAGGATAAGCTGCTGCAACACATTGTTCTGGTAAATCAAAATTAAATGTATTATTATTTTGGAACTGAATTTAGCCGTTTAAAGTGCCCTTTTGTCGTTCCTAAAGACAAAGGTTAGTTTTATTGCGCCGGAACTCAGCTCTATCAAAGGAAACGAGAGGTCCGTGAAACGAAGAAGTTTCAAGAAATTATTTCACAAAAACAAGGTACGGCAGACAAGTGGGCAAGCAACCCTGGCTAGGATATTAATCTGACAACACAGATTTAAAATTTCTAAAGCTTCTTCGCAAGTATATTTTCGCGGCGACCAAAAGTTGAGAGGGTAGTTGTCTTATGGTTTTCTCCACAGCTACCACTCTCGACGCGCGAAGTTGTTGATCATGTGATGAAAATGGAACTCGTTGATTGGCTATGGTGCAAAATGTAAACAAACTGAGATTTCTATTGTTACAAAATTTACCCCTGCTACGGGTCATTCGAAATGCATACACCTTAAAGTGCGATAAAACATCCAAACACTTAACAAAGTACATATATGCGGCTAGGTAAAATTTAATGCCGTAAAGAATTATTTTCCAAACTGACAGGAGAAAGAGGAGGAATTACAATGAGGAAATAGCGGAAGAGCGAGAAGAGTATCTTATGACTCCGCAGAACGCGCATCGTTCATTTCTCACTGCTCCTTCGCAGATGCCACGGTATGCCCATGTCTCACTAGCAGTGACTTCATTTTGTTTAGTTTCTACTACTTATAGAAGGAGCAATATGTGTTTCATTATGAGTTCGTATTGAAGAAGATATACAGCAGGGAAACAAGTGCCTAGGTAATAGTTCAAGCCAAAAGATAAGGAATTGAAAGCCAGCTTGCATAAAAGAGCATTTAACCATATGGATACACAAATGAATAACAAGGCGCAAAAACGCTACCTGAATTAAATTCAAAAACATCAATCGTCTTGTTCTTCGTTTCAACGGCAGTGCATTCTTGACCAAATTTGCAACAGCCACTGCACCTTTTAAGATCCACCGATTTTGGGTAAAAAAATGACCCTAGTGCACTTATGCATTCTTGTTTGGTTGTAAGTGCACAGTCAAGCTGGACAACATCAGCTGAAAAAAATATTTATCAGCAATCAATCAATCAATCAATCAATCAATCAATCAATCAATGACGAAATGAATAATACCACCAACAGCCTGTTATACAGGGTGCTTCAGAAAAAAAAAACACAACCCACTTTCATTCGAGTTTCTCCAGAAAATAATGCGATTTGAATCAAAATGAGGCATACCACCTGAAAGTACAATTCATCTTCTTTCCAATGATATGCATGACATTTTCATCAGTATGGCGTATGTTCGATACCAGGCAGTGATAGGGCATTTACATAGACGATAATCTACCACCGTGAGATCATATCTTATCATTATCGACATATGAGGATGAAATTGTCTTTTTGCCTCCTCAATGCATGACATGAAGTGCTTTTGGGTTTGAGATATTTTGAAAAACATTTATCCATTATACCGGGTGAGTAAGAAAAAAAAACGCTCGACATTTGAAAAAATTGTCCTCCCTGAATATCATAGTAATGACGTTGAAAACTATCTTGTATCATTCCGGGTACGTCCAATTAGGTTCAGTAATTTACGCAGCTTTAATCGGCCATTACTTCCCGTCGAAATGGGATATTTCCCCCAGAAAGCCCCTTTCGAAAACCTGCAAAAGGATTGAAAGTACCAAGCAAATTTCCCTTTTGTTCCCCTTGATAGCAATGATGACACCTGGATTTGTTCATGTTTTTGTCCTCTTGGGAAAATGGAATCCCCCTGAATATGAAATTCATACTAAGGGGAAGACTTTTCAACCGGACAAGAAGAAAGCACGTGCTAAAGCGTGCAGAAAGTCATCGCTTTGAGGTAAACACATTATGGAGACTTGCTTGTAACTTTGGCACGTTTTTAAGGTTTTTCGAAGGGAAACTTTTTAGAAATCCCTTACAGAATCTGAAGGGAATGACCGATTTTAACCAGGAAAATTCCTAAAAATAATTGAACATGTTAGCTATTTAATCAAGTATTGCGAAAAATCATTGCTTATATACTCAGGGTGCACTAGCCTTTCAAACGCCGGACAGTTTTTTTTTACTCACCCGGTATTTAACCAGATGAGGAGTTCATTTTGCTTTGGCAGCAAGCTTCATTGAAATTGGCCATGCTTATGAAAGTATCAATTTGATGATAAATAATTCCATTTAAGTATCCAACTTGCATATCATTAGATTGAAGAAAGATTGTAATTTCAGATAGTATACAGTACATCTATTCAAATTTAGTCAAATTTTCAAGATCTTAAATTATTGTTGGATTGCGTTTCTCTGAAAAACCCTGTAGCAGGCATTAATTTAAGGAATTTTCATCACTACACAAAACAGCGTAAAATTCAGTTTAGGGGTCAAAACGGTGTGACAAAAAGGTGTGGCAATAGGCTTGGTAAATATCTAGTGTATGGAGACTTTACATGGAACATAAAATTTTTCATCCACGGATGAATTGATTGCTTGAACACCGTCGTTGGTTGTGGAGAGTCGAGCAATTTGAAGTTGTTGGTTGTGCTTGAAAATATTTGAAAGTATGGCCTCTGGTCTAGCTAAAAATGCACATATTTCTACTTTTTGGCACGCAGCTCAGTTCCCAAAATCCTGGTGTACTAATCGAAATCCAATTCTCATGAAGTTGGTTTTGACAATATTGTCACTTTTCTACTGATAAAACCTGAATTTGATATTTTCTCCAACACTTGAAGAATTTATGAAGCAATGAATTGGCTTCAATATAAAAGAAAAAATCTTGTAAAAATAGGGGTGTTAAGCTGAACTTCGTTGGAAAGAAGTATTTGTTCTGAAAACATCCAAAGCAGCAATGTTTCAAGTATTTCAAACGATAATGTGGAAAAATTAATCACTGCACAATACTCCATTCATCACTGTACATTTTGGATTCATCACTGCACATAGTGGTCATCACTGCACCTTAATTAACCGTTCCCCTGTAGAGTGAGAATTATCTTGCCTGGATACCAGAATTCAAATGAAAGGGGACGTCCAATGATTAAGCCAAGCATAACATGCTTCATCTACACCCTAAATAAACAAAAACTGTAATATCCTCTAGTCTACTTCTGAAAACAAGGTCGCATAATTCTACGATGGGATCTGTTACTTTTGATTGACAGCTAAGAAAAAAGAAATAAGTGAATTCAGACAAAGGGAAAATGCGTGCTTAGTCAACATAGGGCTCAAATCTTTCAAATCTTTAAAAAGGTGGGTGTGAAATTGTATTAAAATTTTCTTTGTGAATTGAATTACTTAGAAGGAACTTTGAGTAAATTGCTGTAATTATGCCAAGGTAAATTTTTGATATTTTGATTATTTTCAAAGAGGCTGCATGTTGATTCCTTTTTTAAGACTTCATCAAAAATTTCGAAAAAAATTTAAATCATCATAGATCTTACATTGCTTGAAAAAATTGACACGATCTTCAAGAAAGTCATAGTTTAAGAAGGTCTACAAGATTGTGGCAAGCAGAAATCTGCAGCTCTTTTGGTTAAGGATTTAGAAATTCGATGACGTCAACGCCTCAAAATCAATGAATGCTGACATTTTGAAACTGACCAAGATATCAAAAATTGCCACGGCAGACTTGCACAAATTACCAGAAGTTCCTTCCAAAGAAAAATGAAATAGAATTTTACACCTACCCTTTAAGAGATTTGAGCCCTACGCTCGGTTAGTCATGCCATAAACAAAAACAAGCAACGCATGAGGGTTAAAAAAGATGCTATTTAAAAAGACTGTTACCGAAGTGTGGTAACGGACTCAGCTGAACAAGAGCAGATTTCTTAAAACAATAGCATCAGTTTTTTTTGGGTTCACACCTCAATTCAAAGCAATCAGCGAATGCAGACAAAAGAAATTCTCCAAACCAGTAATTCAAAACAAACATAGGCGCAAAGTTGCCCCAAAACCAGTGCGGCAAACTTTCACTTGGTGCGGGCGAAAGGGGTTTCTAAGAGAAGTTATGAGCTTAAGACGAAAGAAGAAGGGTAAATCTAAAGTTCTGTCGGATTTTGTTTACGTCATTCCGAAGAAGAGCAGATGGCATTACAATTCTTACATATTTATTATTCAAATGTAAATACTTTCTTCTCAATAGACCTTTTAGCTATTCTAAAAAAGAATCTTGATCGAACGATATTTCATTACATTTTGTAGAATTTTCGAATGTGCACAATAATGATAGAAGCTCTAACGCTACTCAATCGAACCTCGTACATGAAAATGTATGAAAATATCGCTCGCTCAAGACTCTTTTGTAGAATAGCTAAAAGGTTTATTCCTGAATCGCATAAAAGAAATCCTTGAGACAAAACTTATATCAATTAATTTACCTTTCCTCTTTCGCCAATAGCACATAACTTCTATCAAAAACGTCCCTTCGTCCGCACCAAGGGGGAGCTTGCCATATTAGTTAAGGTCAACTTTGCGGCTATGTTTCTTTTGCATTACTGCTTGAGTGAATTTCTTTTGTCTGCAATCGCTAATCGCTTTGAATTGAGGTGTGAGCCAAAACAACTGATGCTATTGTATTAAAAAATCTGCCCATGCAACTCAGCTGACCATCAATGTAGACTACACATACGCAAATGGTTATAAGGAGGTCAACTCTCAGATCTTCAAAAATGAAGAGACTCCAGTGCTGAGAAAATATAGCTTAGGAAATTATTAATTTTGAAAAATAAATCGTTAACATACTTTAGTTTCATTTTCATTTGTTTCCTGTGTCATGTATCATACAACTCGGAAGGTACTTGCGTAATGTCTAAACATTGGAAACGTTTCAAAAAAATTTGCTTTGAATTTTCAGGAGAGGGCAGGTAATGAATATGAAGATCTTAGTGGAACATTTAACAAACTAGTATGAAACTCTGGGTACCCCAAATCTAACAATTTTAACCCTATTTTATTCGGGGCGCCATTATGGTCCCCCACTTGAATTATCAACTATAGCTCTCAGAAGGAAGAAGCTAGAGTGCTGAAACTAAAGTGACTTTTCCTGAAATTTAATAGCCTATCAAATTTTAAATGTTTCATTGTCACAACTTTGGTCACGTGACAATAACAATACCTTATTTGGAGAGTGGTTTCAAAGAAAATAACAAAAACTGTAACAATTCTCTGGTTTTCAATCAAAATGTATCGAATTTGGTACCAATCTATTGGTCTTTAAAAGAGCTTTCATTTGATATATAACTTTTCCAGATTTGCTTACATCAGCAAAAAATAATTTATATGATTGATAACGTCATATTTATAATGAATAATAGCGGATTTTCAAAAACTTACATTCGATCGATATTTACTGTATTTCATGAATTTTTAGCCATTAAAATCCAAAATTATTAGCACTTTCTCCGTTTTCAGTACTGAAGCTCATGTGTCACCACATGACACCTTTTGGTTGCCTAACATCAAACCACGTGATAACTTAAGACCGGACTTGTTTAATTGGCCTCTTAATAGTTGTAGGTACTATCTTAGAGAGTTTCAGCAGCATAGGAGTTACAGAAACAGAAATAAACAGGGGCCATAATGCCCCCCCCCCGGGCAAAAACACCAAAAAATTTGCCCGGGTAAAATAGGGTTAAGATACTGTCGTGGCCAAAATTCCTAGTTTCTTATACCAGGTGAGTCAAAAAAAGTCCGGCGTTTGGAAGGCTACTGCTCCCTGAGTATATAAGCAACGATATTCTGCAATACTTGATTGAATAGCTAACATGTTCAATTACTTTTAGAAATTTTTCTGACTAAAATGCGGTCACTCCGTTCAGATCGCTTTTCTAAAATGAATCCCTTTGAGAAACTTTAAAAACATGCTAAAACTACAAGCAAGAATCCCTAATGTGTTTACCTCACAGCTACCTCAGATCGATGACTTTCAGCACGCTTTAAAATGTGCTTTCCTTTTGACAGGTTGAAAAGTCTTCCCTTTGGTGTGAATAACTTATTCAGGGGGATTCCATTGTCCCATGAGGACAAAATACATGAACAGACCCAAGAGTCATTATTGCTAGGAAGGAGAACAAAGGGTAATCTTGCTTGCTGTTTTCACTCGCTTTTGCAGGTTTTCGAAAGGGAAATCTCCTGTTTCGACGGGGAGGAATTGTCGATTACGGCAGGGTAAATTACTGAACCTAATTTGACATGTCGGGGATAAAACAAGACAGTTTTCAATATAATCGTTTTGATATTCAGGGAGCAGAATTTTTCAAACGCCAGGCGTTTTTATTGACTCACCCGGTACAAAATATGTGTATTCAATTGGAGTAATAATGGAATACCTAAATGGAACAAGATAAAGACTAAATTCAGGTATCATATAATATAGGTGTACATGGAGAACGCTGACCGTCAATAAAAGACCAAAAACGCACTCACCAGGAGCTTGATCCATCACCTTTCTATCACGATAATAAACAACATCTTCTACCTTTGATTCAAGAACATAGTTAGGGCCAGACATACCAACTTCTTCACGATTGCCATTAACGCCACTGGTACCAGGAGGGCCTCGCATACCAGCTACTCCTACAACCAAGAATCGTCATTCATAAATTTTGGAAATGACATAGGACACGTCAGAGTAAACCGGGTAGCTGTTATTCCTTTTTTACATACCTATCATCAATTAGAAATTCACAATACACGATACTCATTACACTACCTACGAAATACTCTACAATACTACGACGACAAAGCACAAGGAGCAAAGCACCATGTCTACCTAATGACACAAGGAAGAAAGAAATGCAAAATTATATATAACTACCGCTTCAAAAGGAAAATTCACGGAGAAGAGACTTGACAGTTGCTTGACAAAATGCAGAAACTTGAATGAATTCAGTCAGATAGGCCAGTTTCATGGATAAAATGTTGATGTTTGTGTTGATTTCATCAGGGAGATCTTTATCACCATGCATTAAGCTGAGTTAAAAAATCGTTTGAAGGATTGGTCGTGACAATAAAAGCACTCCAGCGAGGAGGTCTCGGCGTGGAATGCAAAAAGATGGTCTTCCCTATCCTCGGTACAATTCTTTGAAAGACACATTGGGTATTTAATATAGATCCCTGTATTGCACTTGCTTTTGCGAAAGTTTCATTTGCTAAGACCAACCCTAAATTATGTAAGATGAGAGAATTGTGTTGGGTCAGAAGCTCGAAAGATAGATTTAGGGTGTGCTTATATGAGGCGGGCTGGCCCGTTGGAGAGCTGGCTCGCCTTCAGGTGAGATCCTGCTTACCTGGTCACAGATTTGTAAACATCAGTTTACGTTTATATGTATGCCGGCTGGCCCGCCTTGCCGAGATCCCAGTCATCGACTACAAGGATCCCGCTTCGAGCGGATTAACTTTTCTCGCATAAACAGAGGAAAGGGGCCAGCCCGCCTGTGATGCACGGCATGTGGCTACTAATAGCAGAGCTGGCTCGGGGCTGGCTCACTATCAAATATTTCATATGAACCCGGGCTGGCTAGTTGGCGAGCCAGCCCGCTAAAGGGCCAGCCCGCCTCATATAAACAGGCCCTCAGGATGAAACAAAGCTTTTCGATAAAATGAAAAAATTCATCTCGCCTTTCAGCGACACTAGGGACCGCCGGAATTGATCGCTTGTTTCGTGGCTGGATAGAACTTTTTCAAAATAACGTCTTATCTTTTGAAATACTTCCAGGAACAACATTTGCCTTGATGTAATGATTTTCATTCATTTTAAATTTTTTATGCACGGTGGCCCTAAAATAAAATAAAATATACATCATTAAATAAATACAATGATGTATACTTTTTGCTGCACAGAGAATCGCATCTTTTGACTCGGACTGAATTTAAAGGTAGTCTGTCACGTATCTGATTGGCCGCAACAGTCAGAGCTCAACACTACGGATTTCTTTGTGAATCTGTGTGTTTGAAACAAAGGAGGGCTAATCGTCTTGACTTTCTATAGTCGTAGAAAGTCAGAGGATTTAGAAGAATTCAAATTTCCTATTCTTTGCATTGTCCTAATCGCCCAATCAAATGCATGACAGACAGCCTTTAATAGACGATTGCGCTAAAGATGGCGGCGAGGAATTTTTTAACGAGATGCACTGCATTCTTAATCGAATTCCTATAGAATCGTTAAAGATTTGTAGTTCGAACGCAATGCATCTCGGTAGAAAATTCCTCGCCGCCATCTTTAGCACAATCCTCTATTGTGAAATAGGATAGGTCCATTTAAGAACTCGAATATCGAAGTTTTGTAAATCAGTCAGGGACCGCAAAGCCATTGGGCAAGCAGGGGCTAAAGCCCCCCGCACTTTCTCAAAGACATGGGTTGAAATCTTCGCGAATTGAGAAACTATTGTTTGGTGAGGTTGAAGTCATACGTTTTGATGTTTTCCTGAAGAACCTACCAGTTCTACGTGAGCAGAATCTCACACATAACCTGGATCCCTTGCTGTAAATTTTCCTCAAGTGGCAACTCGGCTTTGGCCCGAACTAAAAAAACTTGATGTTGTCCGAAAGTAATACCGCAAAACGATATTCACTTGTAAATTTTATCATCGGCCTCCTACTTAAATGAGAATAGACATCTTTTCAACGGCAAATTGGCGATGTGAAGGCCAATAATTCTCACGAAAAGGTGTTTCCAGACTATCTGAAGGGCGTGGTCTCAAAAAGTTCTTCCGTGGTTAAGTCCCCCGGACCCCCAATTAGCTCGCTTCGCTCACAACTCAGCCCCTCAGCTTTAATTCGCTGCGCGGTCCCTGAAATCAGTCATTTAGCAAGAAAGTTCGGTTGTTCAGCAATGAACAACAAAATACTGGCTAAAAGATTCGATATTCCTGGATATTGTACAGAAAAATCCGGTACTTCAACAACTTACATTTGGTCTGTCTCTCCCAAAAATTAATCGATCAATTCGGACGGCCCCTTGACCGATAGTCGAGCGTTTGAATTCTGCACAAATTGAAGAGAAACTGTAATGACCTGTACCTACATTCAACCTTCCTTCCTGAACAAAGACAAACAAAATCGAAGAGGAATATGTTTAGATCCACCTATTTATTGATGTCAACTTAAGTTTCTCCTTCCAGGTACTCATAGACTTGCTCCAAGTTTCTTTCGGTGTCTTATTCGGGCCGTCTTGGTGAGGAGTGAGCTGCGAAAGTGGAGCGAGAGGAACGGGCACATAACGGATGAGACTTGGGACAGTCTAAGGTACTCATGTTTAGGTGCACAACAGGTGAGTTTGACAAACAGTTGAGGCATCCTTTGTTCTAATAACTGGCTAATGCTTTATAACCAATCAGCGGAGACTAAATACCATGCAAAAGTACTTCCAGGGATGATACTCAAAAATGTACGATCTGTCCAAAAACTTATCCCAAAAGTCTATGGCCAGTTGTGATCTTACCAAGCATGACAGACATGTCTTTCCGGAAAAGCTCGCCCTAGATTGGCATATGACATATAGTATGCATGGCTGCGATCCCTTGGGTTTGAAGATTGATGTTCAAACTGAATATCCTATTGAATCGCAGCACTTACTGTTCGTGGATACTAACCTGCCTTGTCGTTTGAAATTTTTCGCACAAGCTTTGTCTCTTTCTTTATCCGGAAGCCCTCTGGCTTGAATTCTCTGACAACATCTTGCATGCTGTGTATCCTATTCAGCTTTTCAAGTATTTTCGGATCAAACTACAGTACAGAGAAAAGTTAAGTTACAACACAGTTGATGCTCTGAAAAACAGTATCAGGGTATACACCTGATTACATACATCTGATATTGTACTTTACAGCGGGGGTATTCAAGGGATAGCAAGGACGTAGGAAGCATCTCAAACTTGGGGGCACGACACTTCGTGGGCACTATTTTACTTGAGAAAAAGGGGGCATTTTCTGAAAATAAAAAGAGCACTTATTTGTTTACTGCAAAATCTTGGGGGCATGTGCCCCCAGTGTCCCCGGTTCCTACGTCTATGAGGGATAGAATTTATTGGAAAAACTGTAAAGGAAAATAAATTTACCGTGCATTTGGCTCTTTGGCCGCATGTGATTTTCATTAGGCACTGCTAAAGCTGCTTGTAGTAGTAGGCATTTCTCAGAGGGAGGACGTTTTGCCCTTTGGTAAAGGTGATTATATAGTTTTGTAGAATCAAGCCCTATGGTATAACAGGTAGCCCAATCCCGAACTGAGTCTGTGATCCCTTTTCATGAGGCTAATGTTTGGGACTGAAAACCAATCAATCTGAACCATTCTAGGCTAGGCATCAGGGCCAATCACTCTAAAAATGTATTCTACGATTTTAACAGTCTTTCAGATGTTTCAACGACTATATTTAGATTTTTCTGAGTTTTTCAAAGATTCTTTATAATTTCTAAGCTTTTTGAGACTGTTACTGTGCAGGTTTTTAGGATTTCAAATTTTTCAAGAAGTTTTAATCTCTAAGTGATTTGTTGCTGGGTTGAAATTTTTGGGATTGTATTACATTGTCAAAGATTTCTAGGATCTTCCTTGGGATTTGTAAGATTTTCTGAAGATTTTAAGATACATTTTCAAGATTTTTCAGCATCTTTTACACAGGCTCATTGAATTGATTTGTCCTTAAATTCCAGGTAGGATTACACTAGACTTGTGACAATGAACCCCTTGGATCCCTGCAGTAAACCTTGCTCAACAGGGACTCATGATAAAACAGTGAAAAGCTGACCCCATTTTCTGCAATCACAGTTTTGGCTGTGATACATTTCAAACATCTAGCGACCCTGAATGAGTCTAGGAACCATAATGCACCATGATATACAGTATGCCAAGGGGCAGCTGTATCATATGATTCTACAGAAAAAATTCCAACCAACTGGAATGAATTTGCATTGCAAAAGTAGAAATGAGAAACTGCCAAACAGCCTGCTGAAGAATGGGATGATGGATTTTGATAACATCACAATGAGAAAATTTGAGTGGCTATTACATATTTTTCTATGATGTCTAAATGGCTCAGAAGTTAGCAAGTTGGATCTCTTAAATACAATGAAAGGATGCATGGTTTTTTATCTTAACACCTTGCAAAATATCTAAAGACTATTGGCTTTCTCTACAACTGTACTTACATTAAAATCCCATGTTTGAGGCTTGGTGAATTCTCAGATTCTCATATTTGGTAGCTTAGTTCACTACTGCCCCAATGCAGCCTCCTGGCAGCAACACTTTATAAAGAATTTTCTAAACAGCTTCCACTTAAAAGATTAGTAACACCTCAATTTCAAATATGGTCTGTCATGGTTAAAAGAGTTGGGACCTGACAAATGTTCCAGACAGCCGTTTGAAAAAAGTGCTCATAAAAGAAGTCTTTCATTTCTGATAAACAAGTGGTGAAATAAAGATAGGCTCTTTGCTGGGAGAAAATGGATAAGGTTGGAGTCAACATTTGACTAAAACTTGGCAAAAAGGCTATCAAATTTTTTGATTGAGTTGTTCATGATTTACCACTTCTGGCAATCAACATTACACATTTTATCCTCCACCCATTGTACCCCTCAAAAGCTCAGGGGAGGGTACTCAGGTACCGGGTGAGTCAAAAAAATGCCCATTGTGTGAAAGGCTACTGCTCCCTGAATACATGAGCAATAATATTTTGCAATACCTGATTAAATAACTAATGTAACATGTTCAATTATTTTAGAAATTTTTCTGGCTAAAATCGGTCACTCCTTTCAGATTCTGTAAGCGATTTTCTAAAATGACCCATTTGAGAATCCTTAATAACATGCTATAATTACAAGCAAGAATACTTCATGTGTTAACCTCACAGCAATGACTTTCAGAATGCTTTAGCACATGCTTTCTTTTTCATGGGTTGAAAACTCTTCCCTAGTGTGAATAACTTATTCAGGGGGATTCCAATCTCCCATGAGGACAAAATACATGAGCACACACAAGAGTCATTATTGCTAGGAAGGAGAACAAAGGGAAAATTTGCTTGCTGTTTTCACTTGCTTTTGCAGGTTTTTGAAAGGCACTTTCTGCAGAAAATCTCCTATTTTGACAGGAAGGAATGACCGATTAAAGCCCAGCAAATTACTGAACCTAATTTGACATTTCAGGGATAAAACAAGACAGTTTTCAACATCATTTGATATTGAGGGATCAGAATCTTTTCAAACGCTGGGCGTTTTTATGGACTCACCCAGTAGATCTTGGATAGGGATGCTCAGGTTACTTTTTTGCATCTAAAGATTGGACAGAGCATATTACTTTTTTGGGTCAATCAAGTTATGTTTTTGGGTTTCTAAAAGTTCTGCATTTAATTTGTTGGATCTAAAATATGGGTTAAAGACAAATGACGGATATATAGCGTATAGTTTAAAAATAGAACAAAAGAAGGTCCCTGCCATCATTTGTCCGATTGTTTCGATAATCTCTTGAGATCACCAAATACAATGGAATATAATAGATTATATTTAGATTGCCCAGGCCCCTGATTTAAGTCACCTTATATCTCCGTCATTTGTCTTTGATGTACAAAAATTGAAAAAGCATATACTAGCAAAATCTAGAATCAAGTAACATTACAAAAGTCAAAATACTTTTGAATATCCTAGCAAAGTATGAGCAACCTAATCAGTTAGGGTACTTTTCCATAGAGTAAGATACCAACTTCATGACCTTTCCCAGAATTTCTAACAAAAATTAGACCATAATCCCTGTATATTTCTTTGAAATGTAAATCCCATTCCCATGATTCTTGTGCACCAAAACCACCCAAGACTGGTCCACATCCATGTATGACTGGAGGGTGAAGACCCCTTGGAGTTGGTACTCCAAGCTACAGTATTTGGACAACAAGTTCAACAAAAGAAATTTCTTGATCGTTAGTTGGCTTCACTACTGTCCAAGGTGCATAAGGGAATGACTGAGCATAATGGCTCAGGCCCGTGGGAACGAAATTCACATTGGGAGGGGGGCCGAAAAAGGTGGAAGCAAAGGGAGCAAAAACCAGGGTCCTGGGGCTTCCTCCCAGGAAATGTTTCATGACCACGCCCTTTAGGTTGTTGGGAAATGCCCCATTTTTGGAAAATGTGCCATTTGTCTTTCCATGAAAATTTTGAAATTTTAGACTTGTACAACATATGAGTTTGAATCTTCATTCCCACACTTGGCTTTTACAGCCTTTTTCACTAACAAAATAAAAAAAACGTCAGCAAATTATTGGGGGGGGGGGACTGAAGCCCCCCAGCCCTCCGTTTCTGACGAGCCTGTGGCTGAGAAAAGTATACTGCCACAGATTTGCAAGCCAGACCAAACTGGAGATCCAAAACATGTCAATTTCTGCATGACTATATTTTCACCAGTTTCTCATTTAACCATTGGAAAGGCTTAAACAATAAGGGTTATTCACTCACTAAAGATGGAAATGAGATTTCTTGAACGCAAAAGGATTTTGACAGATTTCTGATGGACTTTTCTTCAAAACATAAGGTTTATCCGAAAAGGGCGTACAACATTTAATGGGCTTGATGCCCTGTCTAAGTTTTGAATTTTTTCAAGGGCACAAGAGCTCCTAACAAACACCGGACTTTTGTGATGAAAATACCATTCTAATTATAGCTTCTTTTGGTACTATAAAAGATCCCGCTCTGCTCTTTCTTTTTAAGATTAAGGCAGTTCATAATCCCTTCAGGCCTTGAGAAAAATAAGAGAGCAATGCAACCAAAACAAATGTTTTAATTCTTGTTCTCAACATTGAATCCTTTTCAAACAAGTGTCACACTAATAACGGACCTGCAGCCTGAAATCTTTGAAATTTCCAATTTGCTGGACGCTTTTATTTTACTAGCGAGAACCCTCTCCCCTCTAAAAGAAATAATAAAGGCCTCTTCCGTTGGTTTGCTGCATACTTACATATCGTTCATTTTTCTTGAGTCCTTTCCTAACCGCCTGTCCTGCCTGTGGTGATGACTGCATAGCAACGAGAGTTGACTTGCCATCATTCTTTTTAGTTGCCTTCGCCTTATTCTTGTTGCGAAGTTTCTTGGGTTTATTCCTTTCTGGTCTGATAAGAGGTCTTCGCTTCCTTTTCCTGAGCCAAGAAGGCCGCCACCGGCTGTCAACGGGTATCAATCGCCGCACCGCCAATTTTCTGTCATTCGAGTTGGATTTTGGACGAAGTTTTGTTGACCTTTCCGCAACAGCTGCATTCTCACAAACAAATACGATTAATAAAACAGCTGTTAACAATATTTTTGACTTCATTTTGCGTGTAACTGCGAATTTAGCGGTGTTTAATTACCAGATAAGCGCATTTGATTTCTCGTTGCCTGTTTCCTCTGTTGTCTGCTTTGTTTGCTTCCTAGAGAACCAGGGTAACATTGCGTACTTTGAAACAGGAAGGACGGCAACACTCCCGTACGTCATAGGTCATCTGATTAGAGACGTCAAAATACGGTCAAAAAGACAATATGTTGTTCAAATCGGATTATCAAAGAGACAAACGCAACAAAACCAATGTTCGGATAAAGAGACAGTATATTTTCCAGCAAAAACTGATAAAAACAAAGAGTAAAGTTAAGTTATCGAATGAGAGAACCATCATCATCATCATCATCATCATCATCATCATCATCATCATCATCATCATCATCATCATCATCATCATCATCATCATCATCATCATCATCATCATCATCATCATCATCATCATCATCATCATCATCATCATCATAGCATATACACACTACCTATTTACAGGCATGGCTGCTAAAAAACATCAAACAAAACTAAGCTAAGCAAAAAGAACATAACGCAATAAGACTTAACACACCTACAATATCAATTAAACAAACATCACAAATTAAAGTTTACATCACTGGCATAGACATGAGCAGCGCTTTTGATACAATCCGACGTGAACAGCTCATTGGCATTGTAAAGAAGTTCCATGATGAAGATGAAGTAAGAATGATTCAGTTGTTACTAAGCAATACGACTCTGGACGTAAGGATAAACAACGCTGAGACGGTGCCTTTCAGTAGCAATATGGGTTCACCACAAGGTGATGCACTCAGTGGTGTACTGTTTGACATCTATTTTGAAGAAACACTTCGAAAAGTAAGGAATTTTAGACAAGAAATGGACGGTGATGATGTTGAAGAAAGTGGTAATAGGTCTCCAACCTTTTTACCCCAGGAAGCTATATATGCTGATGATGCTGATTTCCTTACGACAAGTGAACAGGAGAAGAATACCATCACAGAAAAGATTGGAGAGATTCTACTAAGAGATAATTTGAAAGTAAACGACAGCAAAACAGAGCAAACAGAAATTTTTCGAGGAGAAAGAAACACAGAGCAATGGAGGACAGTTAAAAAGCTTGGCTCTCTCTTGGGAGATACAGCAGATATACAAAGAAGAAAACAATTGTCCATAGCATCCATGAATAGATTAAATCTCATCTGGATCAGAAAAGATCATATCAGCGAAAAACTTCGCCTCAAGCTTTACAGAACACTTGTAAAACCAGTCTTGATGTATAACAGCTCAACTTGGGGACTGACACAAAAAGAGACAAAAGGCCTTGATGCTTTTCACAGACAACAACTGAGACAGCTAATAGGAAAAAAATATCTTAACAAGATTTCCAATCAAAATTTATATAAAAGATGTGAAGAGCGACCAATTTCAATTGACATCCTGAAAGGTCATGAAAGCTCAAGATCGCACAGCTTGGAGAAAAATTTCTGAAATAGTGTGTAGAGCTGCAGAAGCAGAAACCACATGAAACTTTCATGTTGTAACTGCGTGACTGCAATTATATATATATATATACCTACAATATCAATAATGAACTAAAAAAAGGAAGAAAGAAAAAGAACTAGAATGAATAAAATGGAACTGCGGTGAAATGTAAAACGACAAACGACCAAGAAAGGGTTATAAATCACACACGAATTATGAGAACCAAAAATCATGATATAAATCACACACGCTAAAAGTAAAGACATAGGCCCGTTCTCACAAATCCGTTTTTGCATGGAAACGGACATGTTTAGCCCTGTGTGTGGCTTGGCGTTCACGTCAATCCAGCCCCAAAACGGTGCTAAATGAATGCACGTACTTCTTGTCATAAGAAAGTGAGAATTTGGGGCAGTGCTGAAAGTTTCTTCAAATTATCAGATTTGAGTCTTCATGTTCATTTGCTGTGCCCTCCTGAACTTTTCAAAACCATGTTTTTTGACAACTTTCCGAAGTTTAGACATGACCCAAGTACATTCAAAGTTATATGATACTGAAATAAAGCAAAATATGTTAAGGATTTCCTTTGTTAAAAATGAATAGCTTCTTAAGTTAGATCTTCCCAGCACTGGAGTTTCTTAATTTTTGGCGATCTGAAAGCTGAGTTTCTTATAAGCAGTTTCTTGTAACAAAATATGTGTTTGCTGAAAAAAACGGAGCTGAATGAAAACGGAGCTAAACAAAAATGCGCATCTGTAACTTGAACACCAAAAACGGAGGAATTTGAAAAGGCTAACAACAACAAGCCTTGCTAACCTTGTTTCCAAAAAAAGACAATCAGGTGCGTTTTTGCACATGAAAACCTGTTGAAAGACATCCGTTTTTATGAAAACGGAGCAGTGTGAACGGGGAGCAAAAATAGCTCCATTTTTAGGAGTAAAAACGGATGTAATGAAAACGGATTTCCAATCATAATGGCCTGTGACAAAAAAAGAAATAAAACGTTCGCTGCTACTTCTTTTGGCTTTCTGCCTTTGGGTGCTTCCAAAACGATGGTAAGTCCTCTCGACTTCGATCGCTTTTGAAGTTTGAACTTCAAACGAAGTTTGCTTCATCAACTGAACTGCACGCAGTACAAAACAAAGAAAATGTTTGTTATAAACGTTGCAAATGTGCGCACAGATATGAGACAGTGCCTTTTGCACCGTTAGTGTCTGTTTTGGGCCTTCATACGTACATTTGAACATAAGCTCGCATATCTCATTTTCACAGCATAGGTTTGAAATCTTTAAATCTACGAAAAAAGGCGGGTGTAAAATTCAATGCCCTATGTCTTTAAACTGAATGACTTGAAAGAAACTTTAGCCACTATTCTATGATTCTACCATTGGACTTTTCAGAAATCTTGAATAGTTGTCGAAATTACAGCCTATTTTATATTTCAGTTCATTTTATGATGTGACGTCATCAAATTTCTAAATCACAAACCAGAAGAATGAAAGAGGTTTGCTTGATACCATATTGTAGGCATCCATAAACTATGGTTTTCTTGAAAATTATTTGACCTTTCGTCAAGAGGTTAAGAGATTATGATTCTTTTAAGTTGTTTTCGAAATTTTCCTTGAATGCTTAAAAAGAAGAGAAACACTATAATTCTGAAAATATTGAAGATTTCAGAATAGTACAACGGCAGATTTACTGTGAAATAGTTAAAAGTTTCTTTGAGGCCAGTCAGTTCAAGAAAATAGATAATAGAATTTTTCACCAAGCTTTTTAAAGATCTGAAACCTATGCTCATTTTCACTATAGTTTATCTATTGTTTAGCCTTATCAATGTTCAGTTATCTGTTTTCGAGGTCATTATAAAGCCCGATTTCCATTGCGAAAAATCTTTGCGAAATGCAAAATAATTCTAACGAAAAACCTTCTGCTCAGGCGCACTAAAATTTTGCCAGTTCTCTGAGAAAAAATTTCTCTGCGAAAAAAAGTTCAACTCAGTTCAACTTCTTTTCGCATTTCGCTTGCGAAATAATGATTTGGCCATCAGGATGCAGCTGATGACGTACTACTGCATTCCTGAAATGACTGAAAGAAAAGATTTCGCAAGAATATTTCACACAGAATGGAAATTGAAGAGCGAAAAAATTTCTCGAGATAAAGCTTCGCGCGAAATATTTTGCTGGGAATTTTCTGAGTGGAAATAAGGCTTAAAGATTCTGCTCCGCAGTGCAAATCAACAACATAGTACCATGTGACGTCATCTTACAAGAGGCATCAAAATATCACGAAAATACAAACGTCAACAAAAGGAACGGATTGCAGAACGACGCCCATATCTGACGTCGATCCCTTCCAGGCTGAAGGCAGAGACCCGAGCACAAGACAAAAAAGGGCACGAAAAGTATTAGCAGGTCGGGACCTCTGGAATCACAGCCTGTGTCGTGTCCGCTATGAATACAAGTATTCTTATAAGAAACGAAGAATTTGGACCAATACTGGAAGTTTCTTAACATGAAATTCCCTCATAATTCAAGTGAGAGTCCGACTTCAATCCTCCAATGGATCATAACATGCCCACCATCGAGGTAGCACATGTGCCAGCATATAGAAGTAGATATTTGGGGGAGTAGCCACTTTTCAAACGGGATAATTTTCACACTCCCGGTACATATATTGCACTGCATATTGCATTGCATTGCAGGGTACATAAAAGAGAGAGACAGCGTACAGTCGGCTGAGAAATAAATCAAGATTCTGAAGACAAAAGAAAGAACGAGAAATATCATTAGATACTGGCGGTCAAACTGGATGACACTCAAAGACAATAAAACTTAAATCGCGCCTAGAGTGAAACTGTCAGATCTCATATTGTTCTTGTTGTCCTTACCCTGGGTACCAGACTCTCTCTAACATAAAGTTGAAAAAGAATATTTTTTTAGAGAGAGTCTAGTACCCAGGGTATGCTGTCCTGTACGATAGTGCAAGTTTCTTTTTTCATCAATGCCCAAATTAAAAGCTTCATTAATATGGCATGGAAAATGAAATTGCTATGGTACAGTAAATCCCGGCGCATAAGAACCTACTTTTGTGAGAGCCAGGCTGAAATTGGTTCTTATTTCATTAATTTCAAGGTATAAAGGTTCTTATTTGAAGGGTACCTCATGTTGTCCCCTTGAGAGTCCCACAAAGATGTTCAGCCCCATTATTGTTTTAGAAGCGTACTTACGGACATAACAAGTAATTGGGGAGGAGCATAAATATTTCAAACCAAACTGGGACCTCAATGACCTTGATAACAGCAATCAAATATCAACTTTGCAACATCTGCAATAAGGACCTATGTTTCATCAGACTGAAACAGGTTTTTACTTGCAAGGTACATAATTTAGGAAAAACAGCCTCTAGGTTCTTATTTTGGTAGGTTCTTATATGCGGGGATTTACTGTAATCATCAGTGCTTTAGGCAGTATCATTCAATACTTGGCATTTCTGAAAGCAGCTATATTTACAAATTTTATAACCAATCCAATCAGAGGGTCAGCGATGTCTGGCACAGGGGCGGACCAAGCGCGAAGTTGAGGAGGGGCAACCAACAGAGAGAGCACCCAAAGTATGATTGAAAGAAGCAGGCAGAAGGCGCACGAAAATTTTTGGACTTCTTATTGGAAAAATTCTTTTGTTTTTCTATTAAACAATGTCATAATACGTACGTTTGCCCCGAATCCTAATCAAAACAGTCACAGGGACGTTGGAAGGAGGAGGGAGGGAGGGGGCACGCCACTTTGAGGGAAGTTCTTACTTCAAGAAAGGGGGAAATTTTCTTCAAAGAAAAGGATATTTCTTTGCTTACTGCAAAATCTTGGGGGCACGTGCCCCCAATACCTCTCCCGGTTCCTACGTCCATGAAAACAGTTAAAAGTTAGAAAAGAGTGTCTTTGGGTCATGATGAGGGGAGCACTTCTCGCCAAAAAAGAGGACGCCAAGATGAGTTTCTTACGTGAAGGGGGTAATTGCCCACACTTGCCCCCTTAAATCCATCACTGGTCTTGAAATATAAATTGGTCCTTTATCTACTTGCCAAAGAAAGAAATCTGAGAATCTGTCCTGTACTAAAACTTTGGTGCATTCTTCGACCAGGAGTGATTTTTATTGAGACACCCTGCATCTAAAAATTTACAATGGTGGGTAGTGCCTTTGGGAGATGCTATTTTGCAAGCGTTTTAGAGAGAAGTGGTAATACTGAACCTAATAAAACAAAACCTAGTTCCTTAACAACTGCTATATGTTTTTTCTTTTATAAGAAACTTGGATTAGCCCACAGTAATAAAAGTTTCTTAATTTCACATGAAAATTCCAGCTTCTACTTCTAAAAGTTTCTTGCTTTTTTTCTTCTGTCTTGGACGGCAGTGGTTTCTATCACTGCCAGGTATTTCTTTTTTGATATGCAGCTCAATTTTTAAGAAAACAGATTCTTTGGGCTCAAAGCATGGAATTATTATGAATATTACACGAAAGGCAAAGGGGTTGACAACAACCTTCTCACTATTTTGCTTAAAAAAATTTTTTTAGCACTACTCGAACATAGTACCACGGTTTCTTAAGTTTTTCGCCATACTAGTACCGGTTACCAGTTTCTTATAAAATATGAACGTGTATAGGTGTCCTGCAACCACATTTGCAATGACACGTGCTCCATACTAGAATTTGTAAATTTTCAATGAAATTCCAAATATGCCGTGTTATACTTACAAGCCTGTCAAAGCCATGTTTAATAAGATGGTTCTTTCATGAGATTTGTAAAGGCTAAACAAAGACATTTTACATGAAGGGGTAAAATTTCATATACTCATGACGATGAGTCCCTTGTGTCCCTGCGGTAAACCTTGTTCAAGAGGGCCTCCTAATAAAACAGAGAAAACCTTGGCCCTTTTTCCTCAATCTTCAATGAAATTATGATGGAATCAAGGCTTCGAATCTCAATCTCTTGGGAGTATTTTCAATTCTCCAATCGAATCGACAATGCTATTACATTTATACTGTAACAATAGTAATTCACAAATCTCGCAATCTGACTGGTAGAGAAGGGATCGCAAAGTTTGGGCCTAAATAGGGCCAGATTTTTCAGAGTAATATCATCAGTCTCTGTTGATTAAGCGCCGTCATCAAGTTAAAGAGCACAGGGAAACAAGAGACTCACCGTCATACCGTCATAAGTCTAACAATTTCATCCGTTTGAATGTTCGAAAACCTTTGGGTTTAATTCACGAGGATCAAAATGCAAAACGTTTAAGTCAGTTCCTGATACTGTGAATCCCATTTTGCATAACTTAATCATTAAGGAGCATATCTCACTGATGTATCATATAGTAACTAAGTTCTCAGAAACTTTCAAAAACCATTCACATGATTTATAGGAGGACACAAGTATGAACTTTTGTTTTGAGTCTACACTTGCTAGGCCTGTTCGCTCCCACTGTCCGGAAGCTAAATCGATTTAACTTTAGTTGCCAATATACTTTTGGGCTTGCTAGCCTTGTAAATACAGCCTCTACACTGAGTAGCGCAAAGAGAAGTTTAGAATGGCCGAAACTAAGCCGAAAATAAGAATGGCAAGGCCAGTTCATGAAAGCGTAAAAGTTTCAAGATGATTTTATTCATGTTTTCCACGACAGTGCAATAGTTTTGGCGATCGATCTGTTCCTTAGACAATAGCGCCAAAGATTGCGGCGAGGAACTTCAAACCAAGATGCATTGCGTTCCAAACACGAATCTCCCATAATGCTGTAGGCATCCTGGATAAAACGCAGAGTATCTTGGTAAGAAAGTTCTTCAGGGAAATATTTTGCGGAATCGCGCTCTTAGTTACTTTGAATATTCAAAAGCATTCTGCCACAGCTCTAAGTTGCAAATTAAATAACTTTGAGTATCCCATCACCAAACTGTGCATTTACATTAAAGGCAGTCTGTCACATATCTGATTGGCCTCTACAATCAGAGATCAACACAACGGATTTCTTTGTGAATCTGTGTATTTGAAACAAAGGAGGGCTAATCTTCTTGACTTTTTATGGCCGTAGAAAAAGAATACAAAAGAGAGCCTATTGACTTTGTTTCTTTTTGTTTCATTTATGACAAAATATTGTTTTAGTCTGAACATCATGATTCTCATTCTTTTTTATAAGAATATTCAGGCTCAAAATCATCCAATTTTTAAGAACATATGAATATTGCTCTGCCTCAGCTCGAACATTTGCATCTCATTCTTTAGCAGCTGCCAGTTCTGCGACGCTCATGCCGGTTTTGCAGCAGCTACATTTCTATTCGAAATTCTAACTGTGTTCCCATGAAACCACACCAGCTTTGAAAAACATAAGAATAATTTAAGAATACATTCAGGCTCAAAAAGAAAATTTCTTGAGAATATCGGGGCTGGCCAAAATTTATAGCGTCCTTATGAAAAAGAATGTACTTAACGCGTGTTCTTAGCAGAAATTGCCATTAACTAACTGCTGTTGAGGATAACCATTGTTAAAAAAAAACTCTCTCGTCCACCCTCCTTTTCCGTTCAGCAATAAAAATACTATTCTTCAATGTTTATTATAGCAAAATATTTAACCCTATTGTACCCGGGGGGGGGGCAAAAAATGCCCCCACACAAACTTTTGATTATAAAATAGAGAGTACAAAGGAAAGAGAGCTGGAACATCCTTGACTTTTCCTAATTTTTGATTGCCAATTAAATTTTAGGTCTTTCATTGTTATAATTTCAGTCACGTGACCAGCAGATGTCCATATTTGGAGAGTAGTCACAAAAGAAATGACAAAAACAACCATAACTTCTTTGTTTTGACTTTGATTAAGTTGTGTTTGGTACCAAATGATTGCCCTTAAAAAGTACTTTCATTTGATATATACATTATTCATATTTGCTAGCATCAGCAAATTATAAGTTTTATGACGTACGTCAAATTGATGACGTCATATTTCTCATAAAGAATGATAGAATTTTAAAATTTTGATAAAAATCGATGGACAGTGATCACTTCTTTTCTTTTAAGTCCTTTATTCAGGTTACAAACCATTTTCTCTAAAATAATTAGCAATTGTTGTTTCTTCAGTACAGAAGCTTATAGCGACATGGTCCTATTATTTGGTTGCCAGGCAACAAACCAAGCGACCAATTAGCACCAGATTCTATAATTAGACTTCTAATAGATGTTATTACTATTGCACAGAGTTGCAATTACATACTAATTATGGTTTTAGAGATAATTGGGGGCCATTTTTGCCCCCCGGGCAGTGGTCTGACCCAAAGAGCCCGGGTACAATAGGGTTAGACAATGAGCATTTTACACCTCCAAACGAAGTTTCGGACATTACAACGTATCAAACATCGAAACTGTTTGCGTTTAACGAAATTTCATTATGGGTGCTTTATTGGTCTTACTCAGTTCTGTTTTGGACCGGAGTGGACCTGTGGGGTGCCATCTTTCGGGTTGTTGTGGGGTTGCAGGGGACTGACCGTATTCATCTACCTCAATGGCAATTAAAGCACGACCCCTAGGAAGAGCAGCCCATTAGGTTTCCAAACATCTCATTAAGTAGTTTTCCTTTTTTAATATTTGGTAACTGGCTGATAGGGCATCGTGCCTAAACATTAATGATATGATATGATGATATGATATGATACATTCCAGAAATTGATGAAAATAAGGATCGATAAACTATAGAAAAGTCGTTTTTAAGAAGAAAATTTACATAGCTTTCCACTTTATGTACGTGGTTGGTAATATGCAACGTTTTCATTTTTAGAAATTTATTATAAAAAGTTACTATATGTCACCAAGTTCACTTTTATAAAATATAACTTTCAATTTATACATTCTTCGATCTATGAAATCTTCCACCCTAAATTGAAAAAACAAGAAAAATTCCAAGTTAGAAATTTCCCCCAAAATAGAAAAAAGTAGGAAGTCCGTCAACAAGTTCTTAAGACTTAATGGTGATCTTGCTTGCACGACATGAAACAAATCAACACTTGTAGAGATTATAAACAAAAAGGAACAGAGATTTGTGGTGTTGCAGTTTACATATCAATGGATGCACTCATAAACTAAACAATGGTAACAGTCACCACATTTCAAAGTAACAATATTCATTGGGGAGATGGAAAATGTTTGCACAGTTTGAAAATAATGAAAGAAAACATATTTGAAATCGCCCAAGGATTCGTCTTGCTTTAAGAATTCAGTCAAATTTCTTGTCCGCTAGAAATACAGGGTGTTTCGGCAACAAATCTAACCCAACCCAACATAATTCGACATAAAAAAATGACATTTGAATCGACTTGACGCATAGCTTCTGACAACATAATAAATCTACTTTCCACTGACGTCCAGGTTGGGCGTATTAATTGAATTATTCGTCACTTGATTGACGTTATCGTAAGTATGGCCTAATTTACATGCTAGAAAGTGATAAGACATGTAACGGGTGAGTCAAAAAAGACTTTATGTGTTTGCAGGGCAATGGGATAAAAAGTATATGCCCGATATTCAAAACTGAAATGTTACTCTGTCAGTCAAATGCTAGCTTGGATGAGAAAATTTTGTTTAGTAAAATCACTAAAAATCACGAGGCATGTTTGGGGAACGAGAATTCCACATGGTCAATGATTTAATTTTTTTCATATTGAAATTAAAAACCCTGTGCTTCCCATGATCCTTTCTGGTCTGACGATAAATTTCATACTGTATGAAAAAGATTGTGGCCTAGCAACTACAAGGCTGTGCATTGTCGTTTCAATCTTCAAATAAACGCTATGAAGTCATCGCTTTGAACTCAAACAAAAGACATTCCCAAAAGTAATTGAAGAATTTGGGAAGCTTTTCTCCTGAGAGCTATTCATTTCCCTATATTCTTTGGTTGAAGTTTGTTTACAGTAATTGTGATGTTTTGCTGGTTTGTGTGTATTCAAAGGATCATGGGGAGCACAGGGTCTTTAAACTTCTATTTCTAAAAATGGGAATTGAATTGTCTTTAAACTTCAGTGTCGCATACATAATGGACCAGAATGGAACTTGAAATTCTCCATTCCAATACCAATCCCTTGCAGACAATTTTCCAACAAAATTTCTCATCTAAATAAATCGGCCTTTGATTGATAAATTAATTCTGAATATCGGCCATACACTTTACAGCCCATAGTCTGCCAAACGCGTAAACTTACTTTTTGACTCACCCGGTACGTAAACGAAACCGATCCTAGTGAGAGCTCATTTTATCATCTTGATAAACGCACCTAGTAGGAAATAAATGTGGCATTTCCTACCAATGGGCATTATCTTAAATGCTTCTAGGCCTGAAATATTCTGGCAAAACCTACTTTGTAACATTTTACATTAATATAGGTCTTGATTTTGCCCTTACAGCCACAGGAGGCTTAATCGCGGACTATGGGGCTTAAGCAGCTTTCCACTGAAGCAATTTCTACTGCAGCAGCTGCTGCTGTTTCTAACCGCAAGATAAAGACAGCAGTACTTTTTCTTTGAGCTGAAGCAAATAGAAATTCATATAATACCATGGAATGCTTAATTGTCATCTTTATGAGTTTTGAGTTACTTGATAATATGGACTGTACAATACACAAACAGCTAATACTGCTGTGCCATTGCAGTATAGCAACGGCAACAGGATATCCGATGTTCTCATTGCGGCAGGATGCTGTAACGATTTTGGAGCACGAGGAAAGTAATAAAGATAAACAATTAATCATTCAATGGTAAGAATTTCTATTTTCTTCAGCTCAAAGAAAGTACTGCTGTCTTTACGTTGCGGTTAGAAACAGAGCATAAATTGCCTCAGTGGAAACGCTACAACCCCATCATAGTACGCGATTGAGCTACCTGTGATCAATGTAGCCAAACTGTATGTCACTAAAAAGAAGAAAGACTCCACTTTCGAGCCCTAAGGTCTTGTCAATATTGAAAGGTTTGCCGTCCAACAGAGTTGGCTTGCCTTTTTTATGAAACACTTAGTAGACTAGACATAGCAGAAACTGCGCACGCATGCGCGAAGAATCGTAACTTTGAGCCCCTTAGCTCCTTGCAACAGATAAAAAAATAGGCGACACTTGATAATTTCTTACTAGGGCCTTGAACTCTTGATTTATCATGTCAAAAAGCTTATCTGTTCAAACACTTTCTTATCTCAGATAGGTCGATGACATCGATTTACGCAGTTTCTGCTCTTTCAGTAGACAACAGAACTGGACTCTCAAAGTTCCAGCTAACAGGGGAGTATACACAGATTTTACACAGAATATTTGCACTCACCTTACGACAAGTATCATACAAACACTTCGTGTGTTTTAGACTCATAAAGCCATCTCTGCATTGACTGACAGCATCCATTTCGTTCATAGCCTGACTTGAGAACTCTACCTCATTTTTGCATGGCGATCCAAGATCGAAACGAAATGATTCCACACCATATATACGACGAACAATAACACTCAGGGAAGACTGTAGGTTACCAGCAACATCAATGCTAGTAGATCGTAGAATATCAGGAATGTTCGAGACTTCGTTGAAATGTACCATGAAATATCGACCTAAATCATCGCCTTGTTCCACTACTTTATTTTGAATAGCTTTCAATGCAAACATGTAAGAACTATGAGTTGTAGCTTTTTCTCTTGTTGTTAAGGCTGAAATGAAATAACAAAATGAATTTGTGTTTGCTTAATTGCTATACAGCATGAGGTTCAAATCTTTAAAAACTGTGGGTTTCATATTCTTTACACTTTTCTCGACTTAAATGGCTTGAAAGGGACTTAGAATACTATGCTATAAAGTAACCATGGAAATGTTTCGATATTTTCATTGGAGATTGTATCATTTTTGCACAATCAGTTTCAAATTTACAATGACTTTAACCTTTTCAAACTTTTCCAAGAATTCTCTCAAAGCAACTAAAAAAGCTGCCACATCAAGATATAAAGCTTCTTTTTTTTTTTTTTTTTCTATATTCATCTAAAATTTTACAAAATATTTTACATCTACATCCTACTATACTTTCTAATTACTATACAAACTATACAAACACTACAGGGACAGGACCACAAGGAGCAAAGGACAATGACTACCCTGTGGCCATTAACATAAAGACACGCAAATAATAACTAAATAAATACCGACAAAACGCTAAATATACGATTAATTACTCGAATCCGTTTCACATTGGATGTCAGGCCAGCATAGGAGAATGTGCTGAACAACAGGAACCCCGAAAGAGAGAACAACAGCAATAGCAATTGCTATCGCCACTGATCCTCCTCCAGGCCCCCACCCCTCAACACACCGCGCAAATACTTTTGGTTAGCATGGATAAGTTCCCATATTTTGCTTCATGTGCCTAACATCAAATGTGAAACGGACTTACAAAAGAAACGGGAAAAATGTACCTAGTGGCTGTGTGGCGTAAAAAGAAAGTTTGAATAAGTTATCCAAGCCGACCTGTTTTGTGGATGAAATCTAAAGTATGTTCGAGTATATTTCTGTTTACGTCATTAGAAAGTTCTTCATTACCATACAATAAGTATTGAACAAGAACGTTGTTTGGAAGGGTGTCGATTTGGACAAAAGGTCGTAACAATTCCGAAACTCCAGCGAGAAGATCTTGCCGTTGAATGTCAAATGATGGGCAAAGCAACAAAAAATGCTCCGTATCCTCAATGCCATCATTCGTTGGGCACATTGGGTTCACTGTATCCCTAAAATTGTGCTTGAATTTATGAAAATTCAATTTACTAAGACCAACTCTTATTTGTAAAAGATAACTCAAGCCTATTGGATCATGAATACCAAAGACAGACTTTGCACTGGGGCGAATTTTTGACAGAAGCTTTGTTTTAAAAACAGCAACAGAACGTGCAAGTCTGATTTCTGGATCAAGTTTATTCCATTCAGAAATGCAGTTAGGATAGAAGCTTGATAGAAATTTCTCTGTTCTGATATAAAGCTTCCAAGGCATATTTGCATTAAAATTTCCAGAGTTCCTTTCATACAATAGACCTTATCGAATAAGGTTTTTTTTACCCATTTCAAGTCATATGACAATACTCTTGGGAAGTTTCCGTGTTATTCTACTTTTCTTAGTCATGGCACAACTTTGCGCGGAATGAAATGTGTTAGCGAAAGCAAAAGATGTTTTGTCAAGAGACTGATCACATGACTTGAAATGGGTGTTAACAAACCGTAGCCGATTTTGTCTATTCAATTCTACGAAAAACTTAAACGAAATTTACACCCACAGTTTTTAAGGGATTTGAAGATTAGAGCCCATGCTTTATTTGCTACAGTTTCAATGTAACCTGCATCCCTCTCTATAAGCTATCTTTATAATACTTAGAAAAGGCCACAAATAAAGTCAGGATTGCTACCCTACAAGTTGACTATGTTAGAGACTAGAAAAGAGAAAGCAAACAGGCATAGTTTTAAAGAGACCTGAAAAAACTATTGAACTTCCCACCTGGAATATCGTCAAACAAACGTTTGAAAACGATAGTTGTTGGATTTTAGTTAAAATAAATATATATACCGGGGTCCCCTAAATATGTATGGTTTGCAAACCGTACGATTGTGAATTTTGCATCGATCTGAATGCTCCGTGCCCTGTTTCTTTATTACTTCCCAATCACCCTTGCCTCGCTGCCCGTTGGAAGATGGTCAGGGTAGGAAATGAACGATAAAGAGATAACGAAGCAAATTAGCAGTGCACTTACCTTCAGTGCATAGTACAAGTACAAAATCAGCTTGACGCAGCATTTCATTTAAATAAACACCACGGCCATGTTTATGAATTTGATCTTCCGCAGTTAATTCTGATACTGCATTGATGCCATTTAATCGAAAGAACTGGGTAAGATGCAGAACAATTTGTTCAATTACAGCACAACCAGTGTGGTAAATTATCAACAATAAAGGATCTAGAAGAACAAAAAAAGTTATCTTGATGTGAACCCTACTAGGTGAGTCAAAAAGGTACATAAGTTTGAAAGCTTGTAGCTCTCATGAGTTTATCAGATTCTTTGCTATTCTTCTTCAAACAGAAAGCTCAAGTGCCGTGGGCAGTTGCAGCATCACTACTTCCCATGTGACATTCTGTTCTTTCCTGCTTGCTCTTAAGCATTCATTCAGTCTGTTAATTACTTAAGTCCACCAACAAATCGTGTCTTCTGCCTTCCACATGATCTGTTCCCGTCGTCAACCATGCAAGTAAGAAGATTTCTGGTCTGTCCAGTCATTTCTTGCCAAGTGTCCAAAATGGTTTAGCCTCTTTAAATTATATCATCAAAAAGCCTCTGATTGCCATCCACATACTGCCTAAGCAAGTCTATTTATTTTTCTCCCTCCAGATTATTCGTAGCACTCTACTGTAGCTCAAGCGCTCGAAAGCAGCTATCCCTTTGCATCTGTTTATTTCATCACCCAACATTCGAACCGTATGTCACTATGGGAAACATCATGACACTGTCATTGTGTCATGGGGTGCCCAGGCTGTAATAGAGAGTTTACGAAACCAGGACGGCAGCACCAGCCAGAACGTCATCTGAAATTCCGCAAAGCAAGCATTGTTTCCACAAGCTACCCTTGATATATCATCCAAAAGGCCTGAATAAGGTCCCCTATAACTCAGAGATGGTTGAAAACTATATTTTTCTTTGACGACAAGGATTCAAAACGACTGAGTTTTACTTCACAGGCCTAGATCAGCAGTACAGAATGCCAGAAATAGAGTTTCCAAGTTGCGAAATTGAAAAGGACAACTTCAAAGTCTCTCAAGGGAAGCAAATTCGAGCGAAAAACAAGTAATCTTTTGAATACAAAGTTCTTAAACAAAACCAACATTGCGTTGCAGTTGCCGTCGTGGTTTCGTAGACTCTCTAATATCTAGGAAGCAGTGGCCGTGGAAACGAGTATTGTTTCTTTTTACTCACCCGGCAGCATATAGAAAGACTAGGGTCATTAAACCTGGCAACAAGATTATGATTTAGGTCCTAAACCTAAATATGGAGTCGAAAATTTCTTATGATCACATCTGGAAAAATTTCCAGGATGGTGACCACTAGTGGAATTGGCGTATTGGCAACCGTTCCATATTTCTTCTTCTGTTCACCTGGAAAAACTATTATTATAGACATGGCGGCAGGGCCGTAGGAAGCATCTGAAACTTGGGGGCACAACACTTAAAGGGCACCTTTTCATTAAGAAAATGGGACACTTTCTGAAAATAAAAGAGCATTTCTTTGTTTTTTGCAAAATTGGGGGGGGGGCATGTGGACCTAGTGTTCCCCAGCTCCAACAGATATGCATACTAGCTGAGTAAAAAATACACACCGTTAGGAAACTACTGCTCTAAAGGAGTGACCCATTTCAGCCATGAAAAAGTTCCAAAATGATTTGTGGGCTATTCAGAGCCTGTGTATGTGGGGAAAATAATCCAACCTCCCAGGCTGAGGTGAGAGGTAAGCTTCCACCCCCCTAAACATTCCCTTGTAATTTTGATATTGTGTTTATATGGAAAATGAGCCATGCCGGCCAGGTGAGATACCATTCTACGAGAGATAGGATCTCTATAAGGTGGGATGAAAGTTTTCCGTATAAATGCAGGAAGGTGAGATGATATTGTCTGTTCTGCTCACTCATGAAATTGAAAACAAAAGAAAAACCAAGTCCCTGTTGGCACCAAGCTCCAATTGTGATTGTTATTGTTGGAAATCATAAGATGGGAGGTGGGATGAAAACGCTGGATGGTGAGATGAAACCGTACATATAAACACACGCAGATTTCATCCCACTACTTCATAGCGTGGGAGGTGGGATTGTGCTTCTCATTTAAACAGGCCCTCAGTCAGATAATAAGCTCTTTTAGCAGCAAGATGTGGACATCTTTGAAAACGCACCTACTTTTTTATGTTTCAGAGCATTATAATTTTCCACTCTTTTTCCCTCCTAGAAAGCTGCTTATAGACAGACAAATTACCCAAGAACAGCTTGCATTCTCACATTTCCATCATGTGTAAATATGCTCACATTGCACCTTGCTTCCCTTCTCCGCGTCCTATTTTTGTAGTGCGCTCTTCAAAAGTTTACTTTTCAGTTTCAGAAAATAACGTACGATAAGTCTCTCGAGACTTGTGTAAGTTTTTAAGTTGATTTCACTTTCTTGTTTACATCCTCAAACAAAAGAATTATACTGGCGTCTTCTCTATTCATGTCTTCTTGCTAAAACAGCCCATTGCATAACATTCGTTGCTTTTTCATTTTATTTCATTTTATAATATTTATACAGGTTAAAAGGTTCATAAAGATATATATATTTCAACCTGACCTGTTTCAAAGATTAAAATAAGTACCAAAACAAAAGAAATTCTGTCCTAACCTAATTTACAATATCGTACAAAACTAAGATATCTAGGGGGCAGAAGCCTCTCAAAAGGCGTGTTTCTTGTTCGCCCATCAGGTATCAAATACAATGTTACCTGCAGGCTTCTTCTGAAAGTCATTCTCACTTTCGGCTTTTAGTTCTGAAACCTCAGCTAACAGAGTGTTAGTTAAATCTTCTCGTTGCAATTTCTTTCTTCGAAAATACTTCCTTGCGGCTAGCAATGCGATTCCAAGAATCACCAATGATAATGCCACAATTCCAGAAACCAGTGCATAGAAACAGCAGTCTTCTACGACTAGATGAAGTAAATTGTTGAAAATCTGATTTTTTAATGAAAAAAATCAGTGATTTAGGCAACAAGGACATATTATTTTACAATTGGATCCACTACTTTTGACTGACAGAAAAGTACAAAGCAATGAATTAGTGATTACAGACAAAAAAAATTCAATACGTGACAAAGTCAGCTTATTAAAAAAAAGCAAGCCACAACGGTTGCTCTGAAAAGCAGGTGGGTGTCTCACTCATTGTGCATGCAAGAAATGGTATCCAAGAGCAAACATGAGCATATATCCAGAAAAGACGGAGGTTGTTTAAGTATATGCAAAATCACTCAAAAATACGCCTTCTTCTTTCGATATATGGTCATTTTTGCTTCTCAGGGCAATTTCTGTGTCGCACATAACGAGTGAGCTACCTACCTGGGTTTCGAAGCAAACTTTGAGGCTTATTTTGTATCTTTATATAGCTTCACCAAATGGGCGTAAAATCCCAGTGCCTGCAATCTTTACTCGCGTTGTACTTGGGTATTAATCAAAACTAGTGGATCTAATTGTAACATTATCAGTACTGGCTAATTTGGGCTGGGCAGCATCGTACTCGACAGAAAGTACTTATTGTTCCTCCAATGGCAAAAAATTTGTTTGACGATTGCAACGTCGAAAACTTTGCGATTTATTTCTTGACATATTTAACTGGCAATACTACAGTTTTAAATCTGCACCAAAGTAGCGTCCCGCCTATGAGGAACATCATTTCAACTTCAGGTCCGACTCGTTTCTTATAACATGAGATAAACTGTCACATCAGGGTAAGGTTTGTTGTTAGACAAATCATGTACTATCAATCAGCAACTCAGACACAAGCAAAACTGAGACAGACATGATCGTGTTACAAAACATATCATATTGATTTCCATTTGTAAATTTCCACTTCCGGGAAATGGTGCGGTTAATCAAGAAGACAATTTTGCTTAGTTTCCAAACAAAATTCTCATCTTAGTTTCAATACGTACAGTTCAAATTCAACTGGAAGCAGACAAGTTCAAGAGTTTTAACACGAAGTTGTTTCAATAACAAACATGGCTTTTTCAGACCTGTACCAGATTCTTAAAACGGGGTATCATTTTGAAAATCAGGGTCTGTGTTTCTCAAATATGTGCTTCTTATATGGGAGACACACCATATTTGACCTATAACCTCCTAGCACCTATATAAATTGTGCAAAGACAATTAGAGCATCAATACTTTTAGCTGCAAGTATCTGGAAATCTACCATATTCCTAGTCACTATGTCTCAAATTCTGAAGTATTTGAGAAACAAGGTTCTCATTTCTACTTGTTGAGGTGAGCCAAATGTTTTTCAGTGATGACAATTTCTATTATCTGATCGAGAGTTTAAGGCCTCTTTGCGTGCAATTCGAGGTTATGAATATTTTTTTGTAGACTAAATTTTAATAAAATTTCAAAAAGAATTTTTTGGTGAGTTATCGTTATGAAATTGACAAAACTGTTCGACTCTTTCCAGATGCATTACGAAATCTTCAAAGGCGTGACAACATCTCAAATGCAAGCTGAAATGACTTCGAAATTTTTCCGCAGCATCTGCTCGGTATTTATAACAATTTTAGTAAGAAATGAGCATAAAAAAGAGGCAGGAAATCCCCCCTTACTCAAAAAAGAAAACTTACCTGCACAGTTTACGAATATTGGTGGGTGAACTGGATGGCAACTAAGTAGACCTTCTCCACATATCAAGATCTATGAAAAAACAGAGATGATCATAGTTTGTCTCGAATTAGATGCTACATGAATCAACAATAGGAAATTAGGGGATAACAACAATAGATCTTTCGTGATTATGGGAAAGGGACTGAGGAGAGCGCGGCACATTCTGACAACAGTAGGAAATAATGGGAATCCCCTCATTGCGGCTCAGCTGCATCTCCCTGCAAATTCAGAGTTATTTTCGATTTATTTGGACCTTTAAAGGTGATCTGAAGCGGAAATTTTTATTGATTCAAATTAATGGCACTTTCGAATAATACGGACTCCTGTTTTGATATCTCTTTTGGTTTTCAAGTTATCCACTGATATCAAGTTTCAGTTGATGACGTCATTTTGATTGCAAATTGCTAGGATGATGTACTGGAATATAGCTGTATCTAAGCTTTGAAAGGTTACAATTGTCGGAGACATTTAAGTTGAGCTGAATAAATGCAATAGAAATTGTTTCATGGACTGATATGATGTTTAGAAAGGTATGCCAACTTAAGAAATGTTCTTGGAGTCAATTTCCTTTAGGAAACATAGAGAGCCTCGTACATTTTCATTACTTTTTGCAAACAAAATGACGTCATCAGCCAATCATACAAAATAGTGTATAATTCGAAAATGAAACTAGGTATCACAAAGTGGTAAACGACATTCTTTATCATTCAAAAGTGCTATCCATTTGCATCAATAAAATTTTCGCTTCAGATCACCTTTAAAGAGTCACGTGACACTTGTTAGGATTGGTGAGTGGTTTCTCTGAAATAATTTGACATCTGGTCATTCTTTCACTCACTGGTGAGTGTACTTTGAACCACTTTATGGGAGATATTTATCCTCGGCTCAGCTTAGGCCAAACCAATCAACAGGCCTAACTTCATACTTAAGTGAATACATGCAATAAAGTGGCACAACATACACTCAACAATGGGCGGAAGGATGGCAAGACGCCCAAGTTATCCAGAGAGAACACTTTCCTTGCAAAACAGGTATCATGTGGCACTTGAAAGGTGCAAAAAAATAGGAAGTAATTTGAATTTACAGGGAGATAGAGCCAAGACGCAAGCAATACTCTTATCAACGAAGCAGCTGGGATTCCCCTAATTTCCTACCGTTGCCAATGCTGACAGAAAGGGCCACGCTCTCCTCTGTTCCTTTCTCAACGCTCTCCTCTGTTCCTTTCTTAAAATTGCGAAGGTCTATTAAAGTCTGCCATAAGAATTTTGCAACACTGCGTCACACATGACATCAATTTGACACAGACTTTAGTACATCGCATGAAGGGGAGACTTTTCCAATCCTTAATGGTCCCTTCAAACGAAAATTTTTGAGGATACCGAGGACTGTCCCATTGTCTTAGTCTTGCTGGTAATGTTCAAAGCATATCAACAGCCGAGGAACTTATTACCATACGCGAGAATCTCTTTGCCTCTCTGCTAAACCTTGTTTGGATTGTGGACATTCTTTCTTTAGACCAAAAATGCTTTCTGCACCTGATCACAGGTTTCCTTTTTGGGGGATAACCGTTGCTTTGAACACTGATGGTTCGTATCCCCAATAAAAAAAATATGATGGATTTGCTTTGTAAATGATGTTCGCTTTCGTTGTGAAAGTTCCAACGTGGTGCAGCACACAATGTGTTTGAGTGGACAAGATGGCTCATTTGAAGTTTTCAGTCGCTATGTGGAGAGCCGTACACCTTAGCAGTACAAAGTAAAAACTGACAAAAGATGCTATCTAATATGAATAAACAAACCTCCAGACAATATCTAAGTTCTTTGCTAAATCTAGCAAGCGTCACATTATTTCTTGCCTGTTGAAAGAAAAATGGTCTATAGTTGTAAAGATAGCCTGATACTCCGTAAAAGTGCTTACTGAAAAGAAACTGCGCACGCATGCACAAATATTCGCAACTTGTAGCGCCCTAACTATCCACAACAGATCTCCAGATCCCAAAATTAGGCAACACTTGATAGTTTGTTTCTTGGGCTCTAAACTCTTGATTTATCATTTCAAATCTAATGTTCTTCTTGCTTACGTATTTTAATTGCCGTTTTGAAGCAAGTTTGAATCAGGATTTAAGGCTTGCTTTGAAGGATTCTGAGGTTAGAAATGCATAAAAATTTATAGATTTGCTCATAACTAGGGAACAGAACAACCGATTTCAGTCAACAAAAGTAAGTTATCCAAGTAGAAAAGCTGTCTGCAAAATGATACAACATTTGATAACCAGGTAGCAAAGTGCAGACATGACAAAGTTTTAATAATTTTTTAATCACTCGGTACACCAACAATAAAAGAAATTGAAGTTATTAATTGATCGCCTTTGCACATAAGCCTACTCTCGAGTCTGTTTTAAGTAAATGAAATCGACAAAACAACTTCTAATCTCTAAACATTTTCACGCAAAATTTCTTCTCAGATTCCATTACTTCCTGCAGGGATTCATCTTTTTCTGAAACGTAGTCAGGAATCAAGATCATGTCTTGTCACAACATACAAAACTTAGACTGCGTTTATAAGAGGCTGGCTAATTTGAAAACAGCACAAAATATGAAGAATCGACACTTGTATAATTTGAAAAGGTACAAAATTTTTAAGAGACGAACTTCAGCAAGCTCCCCAACAACGAGGCTAGAATTTGACTCAACAGAAATTTCTGATAACAACTATGTCAATTTTATAGCAATGTACGTGTGCATAACAATATATGTTGATAAGAATGTTATCAAAGGCTGATCAATTCTTTGGATTGTCCAATGAATTGATCAGTCTCGTTCCGAAATGCCGAAAAATGTTCCATCATCAATGTTTTCAAGTGTTCACATGTCGCCACTTTCAAATTGAGCTGCGTTGAGTTCTGCTTTCAAATTCTGCCCTTTTCAAATTGTGATGGCAAGAAATGTGCCGCTTTCGTGCGAATTGGAAGCATCCATAACACCTATGTGGTTTCCAAACTGTGCTGGTATCGTGTGAACGTATTCTTCGATTCAAGCCCTTACATTAACTTTCCTGTAACATTGTCAAACTTGAGAATATGTCTTATTTACTGTGACATGGAAGGCTAAAAGAAGAGAATTAAGAAGGCCATACGCTATCAACTTCAAAGCTTTCGTCGTAGTTTGCATGTTGACAGCAGGATCCACCTTCACAGTCAACTATTGCTTTTCGAATAAGAAATCCCCTATGCCCGATAACATCAGGCTGAGTCCATGATATTTGAACTTCTTTTGTGTGACAATTTTGCACTGTTACATTCTCCAACTGCGTCACTGTATATGGAAAGAAAAGGAACATTCGCTTCAGCTGACAGTCTTATATGTGATGCGGCGCTAAAAATGCCCGGTTGCGAGGATGGGTAATGATACTGTAAACAAACTAGTAATATCTACTGTGGATGTCCCATGTCCACTATCCTAGATTTTTGGATTAGGTGGATTTTGGCGAATCCACTCTGACGTGGCTATTGAAAACCTACTTATATCTCTCCAATCTTACATCATATGAATGTTTTGTTTGTTACGCTGTGAAATATAAGAGTTTATCTTCAAAATGATTCTTTCAATTTGAAACAAATATAATGAAAAAGCTGTGAGATATTGCCTACCTAAACACAGGAAATCAACGTTTTGACAAATAGTCCGTGTCCCAGTACCTTACACAATTCGTGAAAGTTACCGCAAATTCCTTTACATTTAGATTACAATTTATAGTAAAAGAAATAAGAAAAGTGACTTACAGCAATGGTAATGTAATGGAATATTGCTCTTCTTATATGCATCACAGATACCTTGAAAATGGAAAAATGAACACATGACAGTTAATGCAGCTGGGACAGTCAAAAGGAATGCGATGAAAGTCATCGAAAAGCAAAACCTGATGAGTTGCAACACGCTTTAGCATAATGATCAAATAAACTGCATTATAGTCAGTTCTGAACCTTCCATCTATAAACAAAACTGAAACTTGAAGCAACCATTGAAGCAACCACATCCTTGAAGCAACCATTTCATTATTGAATCGACCAAGAGGCTAAGATGATACACCTACTGACACTGCAGCACTCCCAAAGCTTTTCATTTTAGTAGTAAATTTGACCCATTATTGAACGTTTCAAATTATTCACTCATCTAATTTCTTACTATTCGTTTTAACCAGCTTTGTGTCTGCAAAATTCGATCGATCAGCTATGATATACAAAATAATCAACAGGCAATGTCCTGAAAGAATTTGGGGATAAACACCGTAAAAGGACCCAGCTCTCAAACCGCAGAACAAGGAATTGCAGGGACCTACAAATCCCGAGAAACTATCTTGCATACGTCAAGAAAGGCTTTCAATATTAGGTTCTACAAGCTAGGAACAATATTCCCATTAATATCATAGAGCTCAATACTCTTATCAGATTGAAAAAGCAACTAAATGGTTATTTCAAGAGCTGAGGGAAACGAAAACGCAACTCCCTGGTAGAGCAGCTGCTCTCTAGATAACTTTTCTAAGATAGACTGTTGTAATGTACATATTCTAATGTATCAACGTAATTAGATTATTTGTTTTCTCATTGCTAGAGGGATTTTCTGTTTAAATAACTTAAAATGAAGACGAAAATCTAAAAACCAGGTTAAATTGATCCAATTTAAATGCTTTCTGAATTTTGAATCAACCAAACGATGCAAACTTAATATTGAAATAATTGTTTAAATTAGGCTCGTTTTACTTGCAGGTGTGATCGCGGTATAATTAGCCTTCCTTTGTCCTTAATTGTATTGTTATTTGTTGTTATTGTTGAGTCATTATTGCGTCCAAGAGTCATTATTACTAGGTAGGAGAACAAAAGGGAACCTTGTTTGGTGTTTTCACTCAAATTGCACGTTTTCAAAAGAGGATTTCTGGAGAAAATCTTTTGTTTCGACCGGAAGGAATGGCCGATTAAAGCCGGGTAAGTTACTGAAACTAATTTGCTATACCGGGGAAAACAAGACAGTTTTCAATATCATTGATTCGATATTCAGAGAGCAGGATTTTTTCAAACGCCAGGCGTTTTTATTGACTCACGTGGTAATGAGTTTCTTGTGTAGATGTTTTTATGGAGATATAAAGAAACTGAAAGTTAAAGTCATTGGTCTACAGTAATAACCCCTGTGATGAAATATCACCTAAGTACCAAACGCTCAATGCCAAAGGCAAAGACGCGTTCAGTTACTGAAAAGTTTCTTCTTCCCTCGTTACAGACATTTAGAGGGTGATTTTGATACTCATTTTGTTTTAAAATCAAAACGCAAAAGGGAGTCAGCTGATTTGAAAAATTCACTATCTACAGGCAGTAGACATAAAATCTTTCACTTTGACGAGCCACGATCAATCGTACATTAAGTAGATTTTGCAGATTTACTACTTAATCTTTACTGACAATCCGAGATGTTTCATGCATTGTTCAGTCTTCTGTTTCTTGAGTTTGGTAACACCAAAAACCATAAAAACATTGATCAAATATCGTAGAGACTCGACACGAATGGGAAAGGGAGAGATTTTCGTGGTGATTTGGGATTCAGAAATTGACTCTTTACAATATGCAGCATGAGAGCTCGTTCCAACGATCGGTCTGTTGCAAAAATGCAGGAGTAGTTGCGATAACGTGTTGTGCAACGCCGTTCCCTGTATGAGAATGCAACAAGAATTGATCTTATGCGTCCTATTTGTAGACACATTATCCTATAGGATGAAGGGTCTACGATATATGTATATGGTGCTTGCTACAACTACCCCATTAGTTATGTTAATGGTCTTTACAAATAATGTGTCACACGCGTCTCAACAACGGCAGCATAAATTAAACTCCAGAATATGGAACGGCAGAAAAGATTCTACTCACTATGTCGTGGAGCCTTTCTTCCTCTGGATAACGCTGTCTACTCGTATGCTAGAGCTAGAGCTTACATCTAATCCTCAAAATTCCCTTCATACAAATTCTCCAGTCGTGTATCTTTCATTTTGTCTATATGTAATCTATGAATCTTTGTCCTTTAATTCACTTCATGATTATTGTAAATGTTATTAAAATGTATTAGTATTTGTATGTAGTAGAATTTAAATCAATGAAACTGAAACTGAATTGTTGTCTTGACACAAACTCTCTCGACACAAAACACATCCCTACACCAAGCATAAGTTTAAGGAAACTACAAATTACTTCAGTTTTTTCTGCTATCAACCAAACCTTGATCATAACACCCAGTACTCTAGATACTTTGATTTTTCAAACGTCTGGTCTCCTTGGCACATTCAGTATAGTTTTTCAAGCAATGTATGATTTTCAGCGCCGTTAGCATTTTCTGTTACAATCATGAAGGGTTCTATCCACAAGGAGAGCTTACCTTCAGCTGTCAGTAAAATGGATTTACTATGATTTCTTTTCAAAGGTGAACACTCGACATGGACAGTGTACTCTTGAACACTAGTCATCTCTGACGGCAGCTCGAACTGACATGATCGCTTTCTCTAGAAAGGAAAAGAATAACAGTGAAACAGAAAAAGTTTTGATGCTTGAGAAATTAGCGATATTCTATCTTGCCCGTAACCTAAAAAAACTCTTGTTCAGTAATATGGCGACTAAATGATTTCTAGCAAGGGGCATCCAGCCCAGATTTCTATATATTCCTATGCAAAAATCCTGTAAGAAAGGCTTGGTACACCTTTAAAAAAATTAGTCTCATGCAAAGCAACCCCACATTCTTAGAGCTGGTGACACCCAGCACTTCTAGCAACAGCAATTAATGCGAACTGCTGCTGCCACTGGTGAAAGATCTTGATACCACAGCTTCAAGAAATCATATAACTTTAATAATATCCAACCATTTTCGGCAGAAAGTTTTCAGGCGAAGAACTTTGGGCAAAATGGTTCTGGATGGTTCTTGAGAAACCAGAAACAATTTCCTATTGAACAGCTATTGATCAAAATTCCCGCTTGAAATAGGTTTGATTTGTACGCTGGCCCACAACAGCCACGCACAAGTACAATGTTGAGTCTAACCAAAGATTTGCACAAAATCCATCAATTGTAGCTACATGCTGAGTAAGAAATTTACCAAAACAGTTTAAACCTCTTAATTAATATAATTTTTACATCTAATGAGGTAAACCAGCAATACAAACTCTTTTAAAAAGGTAGAAATTTTTTAATGCAACATAATATGAAGCTAGAACTTGATTTCAACATTTTTGGAGAATTACACATGTATTGCTTGGGTTTTTGTCTTCTTTTTATTTGTTGTCTTTGGCCTAATATTCTTACCAGTTCCACTCCATCAGATAAGTGGACTACATGAGTTTTCATGTCATGCACTGATTCTGCGAATAATATCGTTCTGCCATAAGAGGGAAACTCTGACCCCCCCCCCCGCCAAAAGGATGAAACATGCTAAAAATTTAAAAGCTATTGCTAGAAGACAAGAAATTTGGTCAAGGTTTTGTGCAGTTTTTGGAGGTCTCTTGGATGAACCTCCTCGAGAAAATCTTTTTATGATTTCTTAACGGAGTGGCCGATTTCCCGCAAGTAAAACTTGCAAAATATTTGAACATGTTCACTCTTGGTTGAATTATTTAACAATATTATAATGCTGATATGCAGGGAGTTGTGGTCTTTCAAATGGGGATTCAATTTTGAATCATCCGGTATTTGTGTAAAAAACAAAAATTTTAATCAGTTATATCACCTTGCTGATCCACTTTGGTCTTTCTGCCCCTTTGTCAGGAATGCAGAATGCTTGAAAGCCATTAATTTTCTGCAATACTAAAATTATTAACATGACTTTATTAAAGCATGTATCTCTTTATGTCAAAGATGACATCAAGGCACGGCAGTTGGACTATAATGTACCCTCAGTTGAGTCAGTCTTTGTTGAAATATCAATAAACAAAAATGATAAGATATTATGTGGTGTTGTTTACAGAAGCCCCTCACTCGATAACCATGAGTCACTGATTACTCTAATGAAACTGGTTGCATCTAGTGACTCTTATACGAGAATTTTAATTTTTGGTGACTTTAACTACCCGGAGATTGACTGGGAAAACCATCTAACCAATACTGACATAACTCATCCAGCCTATGCGTTCCTGGAGGCAATTGATGACTGCCTACTTACCCAGCACATAGATAAAGCGACAAGACACAGACAAGGCCAAAGATCAAATTGCCTTGATTTGATATTTACTAATGATTCCTGTTCTGTCCAAAAATTACATTACAAAGAACCCCTGGGTTCCAGCGATCACCTTTCCATTGAGATGGAATATACTGTTAACGTTATTAGACAACATAATCTAGCATCAGATTCGAAGAGATACGCTTATGATCGAGGTGATTACAAGTCCCTGAAAAATGAATTAAAGAGCGTCAATTGGGACAAGAAATTCAAGGATATGACTCCAAACTCCATGATGTCGTATCTAGAATCTAAACTAAATTCGGCAATGGACAAATTCATTCCTGTATATAGTACGTCAAAAAATCTCAATAAGAAACAGCCACTTTGGATGAATAGATCTATCCTAAAATCGTTGAAAAAGAAACATAATGCCTACAAACGATGGATTACGACCAGAAACGGTAAAGATTATGAGAGATATAGAAAACATAGTAATACTATAAAATCGAAAGTTCGCAGCAAGATAAAGGAATTTGAGAAAAACATCGCTACGGCGATAAAAACCAATAGCAAGAAATATTGGCAGTATGCAAATTCCAAATTAAAAACAAAATCACAAGTACCCGATCTGAAAATTAATGAAACTAATTACACCACATCTGAACAAGAAAAAGTCGACATCTTGAATGATTTCTTTACCTCAGTATTTACAAAAGAAGACTTATCAAACCTTCCGAACGCACCCAATCTCAATCACACTGCGGTGCTTACAGATGTTGAAATTACGGAAGAAGCGATTCTCGAGGTAATTAAATCCTTAGACACATCAAAATCACCTGGACCAGACAATATACATCCAAGAGTATTGAAGGAAACAGCTGATGTTATTGCCTACCCTTTGCATTTAATTTTCAAAGGTAGTCTTAACGCCGGACTTCTTCCTGATACTTGGAAAATAGCTAATGTCTCTCCAATATTCAAAAAAGGCAACAAACACGTTAGAGAAAACTATAGACCAATTAGTCTCACCTCAATTGTATGCAGAGTGATGGAAAGAATAATAAAAAACGCAGTCGTAAAACACTTAGAAGAACATAGCCTCTTTTCGCCTGACCAATTCGGATTCCGTAGCAAAAGATCGTGCGTGTTGCAATTGCTCCATTTCTTCGAGGATGTAACTTCTATGTTAGACGAAGGAAAATATGTCGACGTTATCTACTTTGATTTTGCGAAAGCATTCGACTCTGTACCTCATCAAAGATTGTTAGTTAAAATTAAATCTTATGGAATCGACGGAAAGGTCCTCAATTGGATATCATCCTTTCTAAGTAATCGACAACAGCGCGTTGTTCTAAACGGTTACAAATCAGCTTGGAGTAACGTTTTAAGTGGTGTGCCACAGGGAAGCGTATTAGGCCCATTGCTTTTCGTACTCTACATAAATGATTTGCCTGAATGCTTGAATAAATGCAAAGTGAAAATGTTTGCTGATGATTTGAAACTTTATTCATCAAATGATGGAAATAAAATCGAAATCCAATCTGACGTTTCAAACATTGGAAAATGGTCGAAACAGTGGCAACTTCCACTAAACGCAAATAAATGTCACGTGCTTTATCTTGGCAACCAGACAGACACATCAACAAGATATCATCTTCATGATGAAAAAAAGAATTGCGAAGCAGACATCTCAATAGCCGTTGATGTAACAGACCTTGGTGTTGTCGTTGATGATAAGCTAAAGTTTGATAAACAGGTTGCTGAACGTGTAAAAAAAGCAAATGGAATCCTTGCATCCATTAAACGTACAATCAAATTCATTAACAAAGAGGTATTCTTAACTTTATACAAGAGCTTAGTTCGACCATTACTAGAGACGGCTGGAGCTATATGGAGCCCTAACCTAATTAAACAAGTTAAAATGCTAGAAAATGTACAACGTCGTGCCATGAAATTAGTGCAAACAATCAAGGACGAATCGTATGGCAATAGACTACGAGCATTAGACTTGCCGTCACTCGAATACAGAAGAAAACGCGGAGATATGATCTTAACATTTAAGCTGTTAAATGGTTTTATGGATACTGATCCATCTTTACTCTTCGAATTAAACCAGAATAAGACAAGAGGACACCAATTAAAATTGTTCAAGAAACGGTGCAACCTTGGCATTCGTAAAGCATTTTTCACGCAAAGAATCGTTAATGACTGGAACAATTTAACAACTGAAGTCGTCAACTGTTCAACAGTGCAACAATTCGAACGAGCTTACGATAAGCTAAAATACGCAGATAAATTCACGTACACATAGATGCAGACTAGTAGTAGATAGTAGCTAACAGGGCTTTATAGGTCTTCCTGACCTTCTACTCCCTTATCTCCTTATATTATTATTATAAAGCAACAGTCATGAGCTATTTAAAACATCTTGCTAAGTAAGGATATTTCTCAAAGTTCCTCAAACTGTCATCACTTCTATTAGTTGAGGTTCACTTTGCTTACCTTCACATTGACAGCCAGTTTTATGACAGCTATTTTTGTTGGTGGAACATTGCAAAACGATGTGGCATAAAAGACAACTGACTTTTGAGTTTAATATCTGAGCAGATATTCTGGCTTCTTGGCATCAAGTTTTCTTCAGCAGTTAAAGTTATGAAATATAATGTTTCTGCCTAGACATATCAAAGTCTATACAACAAATGTAGTGAATATATGCTTCACATTCCTGGAAAATATGAAAATTCCAAAGTATATATCGGGTGTCCCAAAAAACTTTCCTGATTTGAGCTGTTACTTTATTAGAAAAAGTGTGGCATCTGATACAAGTTATAAAGAAAATCTGTTATACAGAGCCCAACTCAGATGTGAGTATTTGTTTCATTTCTGTATCTGTTCGCATTGATTTTCTACCATTATTTCTCCTGAAAAATGGAATACCAAAGAGCTCAAGAAAAGTTAAGAGTGGTTTATCAATAAACTCCTCAAATTTGCACTTCAGAATCCACGGAAATTCTGCCTTTAAACTGACTTCTAACAGCTTCTAACAGTACAGAGCTTGAAATCCACGAAGGGATCTAAGAGAAATCATGTTACTCTGTTTGGTCTGAGATGCACCATTTGGCTTGATGTTTGAAGAAACTGTATACCACACAAGACAAGGTCCTGTGGTTTGCATATTGCCAACTTTAAAGACCAATTTGTGTTACAGGTAAGCTGTTGTATGCCTTCACACCTGTAAAATGTAGGAATTTTCAACTTTTCAAGGATTTATTGAGCATGCGATTTTTGGAAAATTCATTGTTGACAACTACGCTAATGATGGTGCCAAGAACTTTTTACCATGATGTACTGGGTTCTAATTACAAACATCCTTAACAGTTCCATAGGAATGATTGAAGAAAGCATTGGATCTTGGTAAAAAGTTCTTTGCCGCCATCTTTAAAAGGTAATAATCTGTTTGGAGTTCTTTTCATCAGGACAAAAAACCGGGAAAAATTATATGGATCCAAGAAATATGAGGTTGCAGTTTACATCATCCAAAGTGAAACAATAATAGTTTTTTTCTGAAACTGTTCAAACTGGGACACATTTTGGGACACCCAATACAGTATTATATGGTATAAACTGACTTGCACAATATTATGGTGATCTTTGAGTAGAATTTGTTATGAAAGGGCTGTAATAAGCAGATCAAAATAAATCACAGGCCAAAAAACAAAAATACATACCATCTTGACTAACTGACCATCTTAAATTTATGGCTAGTTTTTTTGTGGTTACATTATGGGTTATGTTGGCTTTTAAATCCTGAATACACTCTCCTGTGAAGAAAAACGAATGTAAGCAACAACAAGCAGATTGCTATTTTCTTCATAAGTCAGACTACATGCTTTAAATTTTAGAGTTTGATTGACTGATTAGATCAAAATTCAACTTTTCACAGCAAAGTGACATCCGAGCAACAACTTTGTTTGATGTCCAAGGACCAAAGACTCTTTATTTCTTCATATATATTTTTCATGAGATTTTCACTATTTTGAAATTTTCAGAAACTGCTTGGTTGTGAGTCCTTGTACAGTATGAGTGACGATGAAAATTAGTGTTGGCAGGCAACCATAATTTCACCAAAAAATTAATAAACCAAGATTGTGATGATTATCATGTCAAATTTCATTTTAAGCCCTTTCCAATCATCATTGACAAAGTTCAGAACCAGAGACAGTTCAGGTTGACATTTCAATAAGACATAGCCAAATCAAGTGACTTTGCCATTGGACAAATCCTGTAATAAAAATTATTCATTATAAGACCTTTGTTTTGACATTTCAAAGGAATTGCTTGCTTCATCTTCAGAATACAGACTTTCAAAAGGCTTGAGGCTAACAATCTAAAGTGTGTGATTACAATTCCTAATGAAAAGAGGACAACACTAATGGGATGGAGGACTGCTGTCGTGTAACATTGTAGACTTTCATTACCGAGTAAATAAAAATCATTGCTATAGCTCTGTCCAACACTAAGAAATCTTCAACAATGCAGTATCACCTGATTGGTTGAGTCCCAGATGGCAATGACGGAAGGACTTACTTTTAATTTCCTGACCTGCTTTATTGATTCCCAAAGCTCTCTGCAGTGTGAATTACGATATGTTTTTCCAAAGTATGAGGCATTGCAGCCAGGGCACAGAGGAGCACTTCAGAGTTGGAAAGTGGTCTTTAAGTGGAAAAATGATTGTGCTTTGGAGATCAAAAAATAACCTTGTGCTTAGATACCCGGATATGCTGCTTAGTTGTTCGACATTTCTCGTATTAATCTCCAAACTGCCTAGGTATGGTATACAACATGAGAGGGCGATTTGGATTTCTGAAGTGACAGGGGCCTAAGTGCAAACCTTTTATCTAGAAAGCATTTATTAACACTATCTGACATCAAAGGTGATGCTAAAGATCTAAAACATTGAATGAATGCCTACCTTTAACAGAATCAAAGTTTTGTGATTTCCTCTCACTTCCACCGCAGACTACAAACACCTGCTTGAAAAGAGACCAGCATTACTGGTGGTGATTCCAGCTTCAGAATTTTATGTTTCCAAGCAAAGATCAAAAGCTTTTGGGATTCATTACCTTGTTTCAGAAAATGGAGGATTGCGCTAAAGATGGCAGTGAGGACTGTTTTACCGAGATGCATTAGGTTCAAATTACAAATCTTTAACAACCCTACAGGAAATTGATTAAAGAACACAATGCATCTCAGTAAAAAACTCCTCACTGCCATCCTTAGCAGAACTGTGTGGTTATCTTTTGGCCTTTTGATTTTGGGAGGTTATTCTAGTGGTCAATAATCATTTTTTTTTATTTTTTGTGCAGCTGTCATTGATCTCTACAATTCCAAACTTGATAAAAAGCTAGAAAAACATGTTCACATTTCATAAAAAAGCTCTTCAGTGTAAGCTTGTAGAGAGTTATAATTATATATAGTTATAATAATTATAATTCTGAAGCAATTAGCTGTCTGAACTATTATTCTTTTGTTCTTTATGTTATCATGGTGTGATAGAAGGAACATATGATGCTATTGCCCAGCATTCTGAAAACAAATTTCCAGTATGATGGATAGCTTTGCCCAGTCTGCAGAGTATGGCACTTTTCGACGAGAACTTCGGTATGCAACGGCAAAATTGCCAGTGTGCAGGTGTGCATCACCACAAATTTCTGGTGTGCTGGTGTACACCAAACCATTGTGGTTAAAATTTGGGAAGGTTATTGTGCATTTCTACATTTCAATGATATTCCATAATTCTTGAGCACAACTGATCACATAAAACATTTCTTTATGCTAAAACCTTGTAAGAAGCTTGGTGGGTTATTTTTGTTTCAATGGTTTTGTGCCCTCTGCAGGACAATTCAAATGAATTTACTTTAACAGTTAAAGTGAATGACCTGAGATATATAGCGCTTGTCTATAAATAGGACAAAGAAACACCTAATCCCTCTATTGTTTTCTTCGGCTCTGCTTTCTTTCGCCACGAGCTGGATTATCAAATACAATGGGCTATTTATAAACCTATGCGATCTCATCTTTTAACTCAGGCTATTCACTTTAATATTAGCCCTTTAAAGGCTGGTACCAAAGTTTCAGGTCCCAGAGTGATAGCAGCTTTTTAAGCTGAATCTGGTGACCTGTATAAATATAGTATTATTATTATTATTATTATTATTATTAAAACCAGGTACTCTCAAAAACGTTCAATGTGCATTCAGATGCGAATATTATCACATAGCCTTCTGAAAACAATGAGATACAATGAAATCTTCATTACCCCAAAATTTACCCAATGTCTACCCAGGAAGCCCCGCCGTTCCAATATATAATTGGCCTAAAAACAACCTTGCTATTATGTTTTAGGCCCATCCATCAGTGAACGTTCAAAGCAGCATACATACTGTAGCATGATCATTTCCATACTTACATCATTTAAAAAAAGAGCAAATAAATATGTAAGCATTGGCTGGATCATTGATAATGCGCTCCAAATCAGCATTAGGGTCTGATTTCTTCCCTGGTTGCAATCTTTTGACCATGCTTTCACCTTGATTCCTTGCTGCCTGCTCGCTTGTTTACAAATGAATTCTTCCGTGAGTGGCGCCTTCCTAGGAGCAAAAGACCAGCCTGCGCAGCGGGAGACTCTCTCCTGCAATGGAAATGAGCGGACCACCTAAGGCCCCCTGGAGGCTATTTGCAATGAAATTGTCGTCATTGATTGATTAAACGAGTTTCTTTATTGTAGCGTAAGTTGGAAAATAAGGTCTTTTGCTTTGGATAGGGGTTTCAGTTATACGACACGACCCGGGGGGGGGGGGGTACATAACATGTTGAGGGTACGGGTATGTGCCGCCCATATGGGTGGGTTTTTGGGCCAAAACTCTCTAACTAAGGGTCCCTTTTTCGGCAGATTTTCCATAAACATCGGTGGGTTATCGAGAAATTGGCGAAAAATAGGCAAAGATGGGTCGTTTTCCTCCAAACGGTGGGTAGGAAAACGAGTTTCGGTAATTAGAAGAGGCTACCTTTCTGAAAACCAGGCGGCAGACCCCCGTCCATCCACAAGTCATGTATCCCCCCCCCGGGCGACATAATGAGACAATCCGAAGTCACTCTACTCTGGAGGTGAAGCGAAAATCAATCCGAAGTACTTCGCTTCTTCGCTTCGCATTTCGCATTCCATCTCATGTAATCACTGAATCCGAAACCTCGTTCCTAATTACTTTGCCTTGCTTTGACCATTGAACTTTGACGCACTCTCCCCCGCAAGAACATAAAAAAGAGGCTTTTGTCCTCGCAGCACATGGAAATCCGACATCGTGTAACAGCGATCCAAAGCCGAGCAAAAGTCAATCCGAAGTGGTGCAATCACTTCAAATACGAAGTGCAACTGCTTCAGATTTGGGTTGACAAAGTTGTATCTTATCTGCATTCTACACAAATGTGTCTTAATTTTTTATGATAGCTACGATCATGGACAAAATAGTTTCAGAGATATTCAAAATCTAAGATTTGACTATTGAAGACTCCTCTTCTCCCCCTTATTCAACGTTGGTGACGCGTCAAGGAAGATTCTCGGAGTTTTCAAGATTGATCGAGGGGAACGGGGGAAAAGATGCTCAACAGGTGAAGACATTGGAAAACGTGAATTTGTCTCATAATTTGTGTCTATCATGGCAAGAATTTTGATGCGCCAGCGAAGCGAGTGCTTAGCTTCTTGGTCTATGCGTATAAGCGGTGAGTCCCGGGGGGGGGGGGATCGATTTTCTTTGTTGCAACAATTCTAAGTTAACAATCCTTTATTGTAAAATTTCGATAATCGATTGCTTTCTTCCATCCTTTGGGTGGTACTTTGGCCTGGGGGCGCTCTGACCAAAAATCTTTATGACAAAAATTGAACGGCGCGGCTTCCATATTGAAAGGAACACAGTGATTCATTATGGGGATAGCTTTGTGGAAGCTGGAAATAATTCTGAGTTTTGTACATCTCTGGATTTTTGATGACTGTGAAGGTCGTTGGCGTAATCGCAGTGCTTAGTAGCATTCCAGTTACAAAGAGCATAGTGAAATTGCGTTATCACTGTCGCTGAGTGTCGAGAGAGGCCTCACAAAATGAAGGGCTTACTGGAATGACGACAAAGTCTGTCGTCAGTCAAGTTACTGGACTGTGCAGGGTGGACCAACAGAACTCTGTCACATTTGGAGATGAAAAGAAAACTGAATCCTGCCTCCTCTCCAGCTCAATTTTGAAAAGAAGTTTTACAAAGTAGGTGTCTTACTTGGATTCAGTTTGACTCATTTTGTTTAAAAATTTCCAAAGGATTCAGCCACTTGGCCAGATGAAGTTCCAGCCTGACTTTGTTACATTAATGCAGGAAAGTATATACATAAAATCTACAATGTCTGAATTTCTTTTCTAAGTAATTTTGATGGTTCAAGGACCAAGTACTGAATCAATAAAACCATGGATTCCAGTTTGCTCTCTCCTGTCATACAAGAATGTGACCACCATTTACAAATGGATTTTATGAATTAATACATAAAATCATTGCATATTTTTACACATTGACCATATCACGCTTTGTCATAAAGATTAGTTGCCAGAGGAGAAAATACTTTACCAATACCCTGTACTGCTGAAAAACGACTGCAGATACTGGATGCTGCATGCACAGTGAGGAGCAAAGAATAGAAATGTTGATACTGGATAATTAACTGGTTACTTGATACAACTTTCATTTATAAGAAATTGGTTTATAAGAAACTAGTACTAAGATGGCCAAAATTTCAAGAAACTCTAGTACTATGTCTGAGAAGCATGGGACTGTTCAAAGTTAAAAGCATGAATATTATCGCAAACATATAGTTGACCTTTATTCTAAAGAAATATTCACTAACCATTCGTGTTATCAACATAACGGAACACTCTTTATTTCTATATGATGTTTAAAGCAGTGTTAGCGTCCACATCGATAATTTGTGCATTCTAGAAATAAGAAACCAATTAAGAAACCCTTAGTACTAAGATGGAGAAAATGTCATGTTAAATTAAGAAACTCTGGTACTATGGCCTGATCCTAGTTTCTTGCAAAAAACCGCGTAGACAGAAAATTACGATACAGACATGAGGTTTGGTGAATATCGGATTCTGCACGAAACATTGATGTTTTTAAAGACATCAATAGATTCCCACTCATAAATACTTGATTCGTCCATCCAGAAATATTTGTAGGATCTGCAGGATTGTATCAGTTATCAGTTTTGTTCATGGCTACATGACAAAGTCCCTTGTAAGTTCTTAACTTTTCTATACACTGAAGTAAAAACAGGCAGGCAGGAAGGAAGTAAGAAAATTGTGACAGCTTATTGCAAAATTATTTGTGGATCATCCTGAGAATGACAAAATTATAACGATCCTCAAGGATTGATAACTCGGTTCTTAGGTTTCAGAGATTGGATCATTTTCTAGCACCAAATAAAGTAGTTTTGCGACAAAATCATTGTGTGCAGCTCATTGCAATTAAACATTGGGAATAGTAATGAAAAGCAAGTATCAATGAGAAGGGGTGTGTCATGGGTGTCAGTAGATCATACTTAGATGCATGTTTATTTTATGTGATCTTGGAGAATTCTCTGCCATCTTTCGTCAAGAATCATTTTCTGCATTTGCTGTCATTTCTAGAATGTTTGTATTCCATCGACAGCCAGCCATTATGATGAGCTTTCCTTTTGACAAAAACACTTTTCAAACAATAGAGTTCAAAGGTCACGTGACATGCCCATATATGGAAGCAGGTAGCGACAAAATCATTGTGTGCGGCTCTTTGCAATTAAACATTGCGAATAGGGTAGAGGCAATGAAAAGCAAGTATCAATGAGAAGGGGTGTATCATGGGTGTCAGTAGATCATACTTGGATGCATGTTTATTTTATGTGATCTTGGCAACCTGACGGCAATGCAGTGTTTTTGTTCATTGTTTTGATGATTTCAGTGGAAAGATTTGACCATATTATGAAGTATTATACACAAAATGAATCAGTAAACGAAGAGCTTAATTTGATACCGGAATCTCTGGAATTTTATGATGTAAGCATTTTTTGGTAATGAAGTCATAATGCCCGCCATTTTGAGCTAATTAGCATATTTTTTTAAATTTTTTCGAAATTTTTCAATTGAAAAGAATCCAATGATATGTTTGCAATGGAGTATTACCGCTTTGCAGCTTCTTTTTCTCTATTTTTACAGGGAACAAATTTAATTGCACAAATGACGTCATTCAAATTTGGCTAATTTCAGCCAAAAAATATCACTCCAAAATCATTGATTTCAATGAAATTATATTTGCATGTCAAATTTAAGGCTAAAGTGAACCAAAAACTGCAAAATGTTCACGCAAAACCTTCTTTAAATTCAAACTTAACATGGAAGCCTGATTTTCACTGATTTCAACTTTATGACGTTACTGTGACGTCATAAGGTGCGGCAGTCACACCCAAATTACGCTACACGTGCTAGAAACTACTTGATCTGTAACTGTGCCAAGTCGTATTGAATTCTGAAGAGGCTAAGGCAGTTTCCAGAGCGGATGGAAAGAACCCCCATCCATAAATGGTAGCTCGAAAAAAGTCCATATTGATTAGTGTTAGAGTTTTGAGACCTGTACTGAGCTATGGAGCGTAAAAAGAAATGCCCTGGTAATGGAGCTATGCTTCCAAATTATGCCTCTGGGTGTGGGAAAAAGTATCGATTTTTCAGAGATTAGTAGCGGAACAGTATCAACTTTCATAGATTTGGTATAAGTAACGACACCAGTCTTCGAGATTTTGTTATGAAACATAAGGTCGGGTATGCTTTTGCGATGAGTCGGTATTAGGCCAGGTATACATTTTCCAAAAGCTGGTATAAGGACGGCTACGTTTTGAAGCATCTATGGCACGCTCTGCACAAAATCTAGTAAAGTGCTCCCCCAAGGCTTATGCCTGTCAGTCTCCGTGTCGGTTCTCAGAGGCACACGCATGCCATGCTTCCTTTTAGTAATTGCTCCTCACCTGGGGTGCTAAGCCACAGGCTATTTCCCGGTTAAATCCTAGCCTATCAGATACTAGCATTTCCTTTTGACGTCACTCAGCTGCCTATGCTGCTTATATGGTTATGCAGCTAGTTTTGCTAAAGGCTTATAATGCTCATAGTTTCCCTTAATATAGTAGTTGGGCGATCGGAAACATCCTATTTTGGTAGGCTGAGAAACAGCCCTCCTACCTAACTGGTAATAGGTACAGCGATGAAAAAATTAGCGTACTATTAGCATCAAGAATGTACTTTAAGAAAATATAATAATCAACATTGAATTAAACATCATTGTTGCTTACATCAGCATTTTCTTCTGTGTCGTTAAGAATAGTGCTAACATTAGCCATATATTGAATACTGCGATGAAATTAGATTGCTAGGGAAGTTCTAAGAGAAGCATGATAATTATGATAAAATACATCAAATAACACTGTTCTGCACTGAAGGAATTTGCAATTTTGTAACTGAAAATTGAAAATCGAGAATTTACAATTTTGATAAGAGTCAGTCCCAGAAAATTGACACCCTAACCCTCATTTTTAGAAATGCTTCAATTATACTTCACGAGAAGGTGCAAAATAGGTAGCAGCAACAAGTCAAAGAGTTTCATAGCCATAATCTTTCTCCTGGCAGTTATTTTTAAAAAATCTCCTAGGGGTAATCTCCCAAACAATACAGTGTTAGAAGAGACGTATGTTATTTGTGGGTGTGACAATGAGGGTATCCCCTCTTCGAAGCATGAATTTTCTAAAACTTGTCGTATTTATAACATATACCGTTTTTGGCTCTTGATAATATTGTACACAATTATTGTATTATTCGAATCACCACTCTTGTCTTGTCTGTTATCTTTGTGAAGCAGGAACCAGTATGAATGTTCCTTCCCAATCATTTGCACTGGCACCGTGCAATGGCAGTGCATTTCCTTTACTGTCGAAGCGCATATAACCCCCATTTGGGCTTGTAAATTTCACCTCAATGCTGTCTGGAGACACTCGCTCGAGATGGAAAATAATGTCACTGTCTGCTTGACTGAAATTCACAATTGGGACAACTGAATTTTTCTAAAACAAGAGATGAGAATTATTTGACAAATGACGTAGAAGCCACTTGAAGCCACTCAAATATATTGCTCCAAAAGAGACATTAAAAACCATCAATTTGATTGCAACTGTAGACTGTGCAAGCGATTTGTTGAAAATTGGGATGTTCTTTTAACCGGACCCTACGACCCTACGACTCCGAACCTTATGACCACAGACTATACGACCATACGACCCTGCAACCCAGCTCAATATATTTTTACCTGGCAAGACTTCGTTATGATTTATCTATAATTTATAATTATGAGTCATCTCGCTGTGATTCAGATTTTTAGCAACTAAAGCAGATTTCAGAATTAAGGCCTACAGTCAATTGATATCTGAAGGAAGGCAGTTAAAAACGCTTGGTTTCAATGTAAATATAACTGTTCCTCACTGACTGAGGATCTTGATGAGAATGAAGAAATATCTTTATTTAAGATTTAGATTTCTTACTTCTTTACTATTTTCTCAAGCAATTTGAGCGGGCTAGGGAATAATGGTGCAAGGCGCAACTCCAGCGATCGAAACGCTTTATCGTGCTCTGCAGTTCCCCCATGTCTTTTGCTGTTTTCATGGCCTTAAACTCATAAGTGAATGGGTTTGGTTTTATGATTTGAATCAAGCAAAGAAGCACATGTTTGTACATATTTGACATAGATTTTCCTCCTTTTCAATTTCATTCATCGAGGGGACAGTATTGTTTACAAGACTGGGTCTCTAATGTATGGTGCTATTCTCTGCTCAGTACGAATACAGCGAATTGTGCCTGGGCAAGTAGCTTTGAAGAGTACTAATGTCTTGCACGTTCACCAATCGACCATAAGTGCTGATTCAGACTTGTCAGCTAAGATATTAGCTTGGGTCTAGGGTCGTATGGTCGTATGGTCCGGGTCGCAGGGTCGTAGGGTCCGGTTAAAAGAACATCCCTTGAAAATTTAGGGTTAACAACGACTCACGTGGCAATCACTATCTACCCTAGGTCCAAAATTCAGTTTGCGAGGTTTCATCTTCATACCATTTCTCGCTTCTGAAATAAGCATGGGGCCAAAATAACCCCCCCCCCCCAACTGACTAGGGTAGTCAAAATTTTAGTCAGGCTGAATAGCGGTAGAGAAATTAGTTAATTAAAAATTAGTCTTATGGAGAGAATTTAAGAAACAACTACGTATAAGAACCTTAAATTTTTCAGGTCCGCCTGAATTCTTATACAATAAATATGATGGATCGGTACTTATAAAACAGACGCATAACCAATAACCAATCGTGCAAAATTTTTTAAAGATTTGATGGCTATGCTGTAAAGATATAGATCACAAAGGTTCCCGTCCGAAGTCTAGTGGTACAGTTAAGAGCCAAATTGAAAGCTATTTCATAAGGAATGAACCTTCTCTGAGTTCGCTCTTAGTAACACATTCAACGTCAGATTTCTGGTTGCAAATTCTAGGTAACTTTTGCTTCCTTACCTTGCACGAAAGTATTCCATTTTTATGGGAAATCATAAGACCCTTTGACGGTCCATCAATGCATTCGAATAGCACCTCCATTGGTCGCATAGGCCTTGCTCCTTCGTATAATTTGAAACGTACTAAAACGAATGAAAATAGAACCATGGATTACAGGAGCATAGATGTGAAATCTTCTAGAAGGTTGATGCAAAGTTCTGTATGGCCAAGTTTCTCGATCTGAATGAAAATTATCATATGACATCGCCAGTAGGGAAGAACTACTGTTGCAAGAAAATCTACTTGCCCAGTAAGAAGTTATTGGGGAAAAAACTAACGACCCTGTCACCACTTCCATAAAAGACTTTATCGGCCTCGTATTCATGAGCAGCAGATGCTAAATTGGCACAACCGATGAATTGATGACAATATAAGTTCTTGTCTTTGCAAGTCTTTGTCTACGAAAAAATTTACTTGGAAGCCTTCGAAGATGAGTATGAGTGATGAATTTTTCTTGCAAACAACCGACAAGAAAGTTTTTCATCATCTTATACACAATCCTTCCAAGCATTTCTCATCTTGCATGATCTACAAAAGTTGTCCGGAAATCAAAAATTTTTAGCTGATAACTAAATTTCATTTAGTTCCTTTATAGAAACTTCATTTTTAGCTGATAAAATGTTTGCTTTATAAAAGTTGTTCACCAAGTTCTGTACAAGCTCAAAAAAGTAGTTGCCCGTTACGTCTTGCACCGGCCATATAAGATAAACATCGCACTGTTCCTTAAAAGAAACTTCAGCTGCATTGCAACAACTTTGCTGTTGAATTCCCGAAGTCTTCAGTATTTCCGGAATCAGAGCCTTCTTCAAGAATCAAACAAAAATTTTAAAAAATTTAAAGCGTTCATAATTTCTGAACAATTACGAGAAAATATCAAATAATTCTCAAGAAAACAGTAGTCTTTGAATGTCTACAATATGGTTTCAAGCAACAATCTTTCTCTTTTCAGGTTAACTATTTAGCAATGTGATGATGCTACACCCTATCATCAAGCGAGTTGTGCATGTATATTGAAATTCTCCACAAAACCTAAATAACAACTTTTACAACAACAAGTTAAAAATTCCCAGTGACAAGGATCGAATCAAAAGATCGAGTTGTCCTTATTTCCACAATGGTAGCTTAGGTGGCTGCAAACGATCACTAAACAATATAAATTTAATAAGGCCGCGTCATGAATGAGAGGACGTGCGGTTCAGAGAAGGCGCGCGGTTTTAGTATAGAGCACATAAAACTTGTTTCCCTCTCTCTGTATATTTTCTGGAAGAATGTCTTTCATCTTGTGTTCAAGCAATTTGGTATCATTATTCTTTGGAATATGAAATTCGCTGCACTTTTGAATAATACTGAAGGACCTCTCAAAGAGCATGTGGTAGAGTCATAAATTACCATGGTTTTGGACCTCATCTTTTCCAACGAAAGGCATATAGCACAACGGTGTTGTTGTGCAAAATGGCAAGAACTTTGCCATAATTGTTTCAAGGTAAAAACATTCTTTGTTTGGATTCAATGGAGCATTGTAATGTGAACTTACTCCCACTATCAGAATGTGATCCAGTGCAACTAACAACGTCATTAGCGATCTGCAGGTAATTGGGTCCATTTACAGTTCTTTTATGCAAGACTTTGTATTCTAGCTCAGTCCACTGACCATAGCGTTCTTCATATTTGAAAGTTGTGGTTTCTATCTGCAACATGGAAGAAAATGGAAACATGTTGATTAGAAATTTTGAAAGAGTTCCACGAAATTGTTATGGCTTTATTCAAGAAAACTTGAATAGAGCCATAACAAACTAACAAAAGTTGCCTTCACAAAATTTTGCGCAGAAAGCTGAATTTTTGAGAGATCTGTGGAGTTAACATACCTATTGAAGTTTAAAAGAAGTAATGGAGAATGAATTTTCTTAGTTTCAAATTTGTTTTGAATTTCCAAAACTAGTTTCATCCAGGTAATAATTCTATTTGACGAATTAACACTGCCTTCTGCTTAAGGGAAAAGTCCGGTGATCGATGTTAAAATGTAAGATAGTTTTGTATAGAGAGATATCCTATTCAGTGAAATTAGGTCTGAGCAAGGGTGCTGGGACATAGATGTTTTGATTTATTATTCATTCATCTTGTTTTTACCCTCCTTTTTTGTTTTGTTGTCTGTTTTCTGTTCTGTTTCTTCTTCAACTGATGTGCACAACTGAGCGTGGTTAGGCCAAAACGATCTCGAGTTGCTTGTATAGAATTCCCTTGTATTTCGGTGTCTTAGTGCGCCTTCACTTGAAGCTTTTCTCGTGTGAAGGCGCACTAAGACACAGAAATACAAAGGAGTTCTATTCTAGCAACTCGAGAGCGTTTGGGTCTAACCAAACTCATTTGTACACATCAGTTGAAGAAAAGATAGAACAGAAAACAGACAACAAAACAAGGCATGAAGGTAAAAACAAGGTAAATAAATAATCAGTCAAACTTCCGTGTCCTAGCAACCTTGGTATGAGTTTCTTATAATGCAGTTTCTTACAGTGTGGGTCGCAGGGGGTCACGGAAAACCATAAAACAGCCAAAATATCTCAGAGAAGCCGTACAACCACCACAAAATTAAGCTGAAATGACATTTTTTCAAATTTTGTTTCCACCTGCCTCGGTTTTGTGATGCAGGTGACTGCCTGGTTACCATTTTTATGACCTAAAAAGGGGGGCTAATTCCAATGCCTTCAACCTGCTGGAAAAGGTGAAAATTAATAGAATTTTCACAAAATTACACCGTATTGGACAATTATTCGTAGCTTTTATCTTCAATTTTGAGATAATGCGAATCATATTTTTTGAAAAATCTGGAAACCGTTGAGAAACAGCGGAACTGTAAATGGTCATTTTTACGGCCTAAAGCAGTTAAACCGTTTTAAAACAGCTAGAAACTGCAAACCGTCACCTAAAGCTACGGAAAAGTTTGCGAAACGATTTCAGACGAAAGACCTTCGGACTCTCTTTTGAGAATTTCAGGCGAAAAAGCTTTTGGACATAGACAATACCAAAATAAAAGCATGCTACCTAAATGCAATGTTTATACTAATCATAATTCAATCATAAATATCAACTTACAAGCATGATCATCATTATATCTACAAGAACGTTTGAATGAACTTTTTGTCAGATGCGACGATTGCAAAACTACAATCGCGGACAAAACTCGTCGGGAACAGAAGAGTTTTGCGTCAAGAGAGGCTTTCCTGCATATAAACTGGAACCTTCCACTGCTAATGCCCCCTTCCCCCACTGCAATGTTGGTTGCTTGAAGAAGACAAATTTGACATTGACATTTTAATCAGCGTTCAACATTGCGATGGGGGGGGGGGGAGGATGTCAACTCGAAATTTCTTCTAAAAGACGAAGTGTGTCAAGAGTTTTGTCCACGATTGTGGCTTTGGGACCAATTAAAATAGGTGCTGTCGCACGTAACCCGTTTACGAAAAGCTCTTCAAGAAACAAAACTGTCCGGGCACAAAATTTAACGAGCTTGAGATATACTTGTCAACATCTTTTTTGTTAAGTTTTTTTGTGTTTTTCTATTTTCAATTAATTTAAGACTTTCGAACGAAAAAAACTTTGGACATCACCAGATTTTGGACAATTAAACTTTCGTAAGAACTTTTGGTGGAGGGTTTAATCGTCCGAGAATTTCAATTTCAATGCAGTTTGAAAAAAGAGTGAAAAGTCCGTATGATGTTGTAAATTCATTGCTTCGACAAACTTTCGTAATGGTGCCTTTGTAGATCCACTCACCTGTTCAACTTTGCAGCTCATTTTAAAGCACGTTTGAAGATATCCTCTGTGAACCTTTTTCTTCGTTGAAAGTGCTTCTTTGGTTAATGAATCTGTCCATCGAAAAAGCTGTATTTATTTGGAAATTGAGGAAATCGAACATGGTGATTCATAACAAATACATGTCCTATAAGGTGATCAGGTTCTTTGGCTTCTATGATAGAATTCTTTGTCCAAATTGAGGTTAGCATAGGAATCGTATAAATTCTGAGCTGATTTTTGATGACGAAGGTAATGATCCGGGATTGTGGGTTCGTTGACATATACCAGTTATTCATCGTTAGTCTCTCCTCCTTGTTGGGCAGGTTATGAGAATCCAGTACCCGGAACTTCGAAATACCGAAACCGATCTACGTGTTCCATTTCTGCGAACAACATGTGACCAAAAATGCTTTTCTTTCAGAGGGGTGAAACTATGGAATGACCTTGACGCAAAATGAAAATTAACAAAATATTTCAAACGATTTAATTCCAGTCTCGAAAACTCCAGAACATAAGGGAACTTGAAAATGGGCAATCTATGACGAGATCTCAGTCGAATAACAAAGGTATTTGACGTAAGGTACAAGTTGAAACTGTGGAGATGCCTTTAAATTTTCAAAAAATTCAATGCTTTTGGCCATGGGGAGGGGGGTCTTCAATGGTAAAGGCATGCAGGGGAAGTCTGGCATCATAATTGTTGGGTGGCTAGGAAACCAGAAGGGACCAGGTTCAGGGTGTGACCGATAATTTTTTACCACATCAAATGAAGAAATCGCTTTAATCACGCTTAGTCTGCGAAACTACTAATTGACTGTTTGATAGATATGCTGAGAAGCAAAGCATGCACATTGATTTGGCAATCAACATTTCGTACATTCAAAATGATAAATTTCTCATGACACCAAATACAATTTCTTTTCGACATGATGATAATGGCCAGAGTGGCAAATGATATTGATAATACTATTCGTACGCAATGTTCTACGCTGTACATTTGTTTATTGAAATATCTTCAGTATCTAAATTCAGTTGACCAGGCACGTTAGAGTCAAATTCATATTTGGGGTTGATAAAGTGTGCTTTCAGGAGCGTGCAGTCTACCAGCGGAAGAAAGGCAGTCTGTCAAAGGAAGACAAGCTACATACCAGAAGAAGAGAGAGGAGTCTACCTGAGGAAGAAAGGCACTCTACCGCAAGAAGAAAGAGGAGTCTACAAGAGGAAGAAAAAGGAGTCTACGAGAGGAAAATATGCAGTCTACTAGAGGAAGACATTGCAGTCTACCAGAGGAAGACAGACAGTCTACCAGAGGAAGACAGCCAGTCTTTCAGAGGAGGACAAGCAGTCTACCACAGGAAGACAGCGAAATACAACAGAAAGAAACAGGAGTCTACCATGAGAAGACAGTCACTCTACCACAGGAAGAAAGAGGGGTCTACCAGAGGAAGACATGCAGTTTACCGAATGGAGAGAAACAGTCATACAGAGGGAGAGAGAAGATTCCACCTTACGAAGAGAGACAGTCTACCATAGTAAGACAAGAAGTCTACCAGATTAAGAAAGAGGAGTCTACCAGAGGAAGAAGGAGTCTACCAGAGGGAAAATTTGAACATCATTTGGGAAACGCAGCTTGATTAGGAATCTCAGGGCAAGTACAGCGATGAAAAACATCATGTTGTTGGTTGCTTCATGTGTTAATCATTTCAATTTCATTTTCATTTTGACAAATCCATATTTTGATAATAAGTAGCGTCCAATGATAATTAAGCTGACAAGTCCATATTAAAATTGAAATTAATAAGTAAATGACATAAATCGAGTGGCTAAGCCATATTAGTAGAACGTTTCGAACCTTCCTAGGTCCATCCTCAGCAAATTGACTGGGTGGAATTGCGATAAATACTAATTAAGATACACGCTAAAGGGAATTGGGAATAGTTCTAAACATGGGCAAAATTGCCATATAAAGATAAAGCGTGTGCGAAAGGGGAGAAAAACAACTAGGGAAAACCGGTAAAACCAGTTATACTGGTGGAAGTAAAATTTCAGTCTATGAGAGGAAGACAGGTGATATACCAAAGATAGAAATAGGAGTCTACCTGATGGAGACAGGCAGTCTACCAAATGAAGACAAGCAGTCTATCAGAGGAATGCAGGCAGTCTACAAGAATAAGACAAGCAGTCTACAAGGGGAGGACAGGACTTCTACGAGTGGAAGGTGGAAGACAAGCAGCACAAGCAGTCGACCAGAGAAGAAACATGAGTCTTCCAAAAGAAGACAGGCACTCTACCATAGCAAGAAAAGGGAGTTTACAAGAGTAAGAAAAGGAGTCTACCAGAATAAGACATGCAGTCTGCCAGAGGCAGAAAGGAGAGTCTACCTTATAAAGACAGAAAGTCTACCATAGGAAGACAAGCAATCTACCAGATCAAGTAAGAGGAGTCTACCAGAAGATGAAGAAGCTGTTTACAAGGGGGAGAAAGCAGTCTACCAGAGGAAGATAAACAGTCTACAATAGTAAGACAAGCAGTCTACCAGGAGAAAAAAGTATTTCTACCAGAGGAAGAAAAGCAGTCGACCAGTGAAAATTCATCCCAGAAACTGTGATGCAGGAATACATCTATTACAAGACAAGGGTAATTGGATGGAATAGTTCATTAATGAAATAAATCGATCCAACAGGTATGGCAAACCATCAAAATTTGCAAGAAATCGTAGAAATCGATCAGATGGATGCGAGAATTCAACAGAGAATTCCGAAAGAAAGAAAAATTCATTCTAAAGATTTGAGAATTCATCACAGAATCAGTGCTACCGAAAAGCATCTATTTCAAGGAAAGGGGAATTTGATGGAACAGACAATTAATTGAAAAAAAATATATGCAACAGGTATGAGAGGCGATCAAACGTTGCAAGAGGTCAAGGAAGTCGCATTTTTAAATGCGAGGATTCAATATTGAACTGCGGAGGAAAAAACATCCATTCTAAGGATGTGATAAAAAACATTAATTCAATAGGTGTTGGAGGCCACCAAGAGTTGGCAGAAGTCGAGGGGAATCAATTTTATAGATAGGAGAATTCAATTGAGAATTGGGAATGAAAGAAAACATTCATTCTAAAGATATGAGAATCCATCCCAGAATCTGTGATGCTCAAAAACATCTTATTCAAGGAAAGAGGAATTGATGGAATGTTCTTTGAACCAAGAAACATTAAAGAACAAGCCTGGGGTTGTTATAATTGTTGATTATTCAAGAGATTACACTGTTGTAATGGTGTTCAGTATTTTTTTCAATTCTTTTCCCTTTTAAATCTGCGAAATTACATATTTCAATTTGCTATGAAGTGCGAGATGAGGTCATGTCATATGACGTCACTGCACGTTGACCTGAATAAGGCTGCCAAATGTGTTGATATTGTACTGTACTTCTCACATAGCTAGCCTCCTTAACGCACTTTCGAACACTTGTGCAAAAAAATGGTGATGATATCAGGCCTAACTTTAAAAAATTAATCAAACAATTAATGAAAGTTGGAGGTAGAAAAACTTGGAAAGACCTCACAAATGGTGCTCAGCAATTGGTAAGGTTGCTTTTTAACAATAATTTTATCAATCCCGGACTTGTTCTTTAATTCAACTGGTGTGGGAGACCATCAAGAGTTGGCAGAAGTCGAAGGGGATCAATTTTAAAGATAAGAGAATTCAATTAAGAATTGGGTATTAAAGAAAAAAATCCATTCTAAAGATGTGAGAGTTCATCCCACAATCTGTATAATGCCTGAAAACATCTATTACCAAGAAAGGGTAATTCGATGAAATAGTCCATTAATAAAACAAATCTATTCAAAAGTTATGGGAGACCATCAAATGATGCAAGAAGTTTCAGAAAATCTTTTTTTATTTTTGAAAGAGAACAAAAGAGAGTTTTGAATGGAAAAAACATCCATTCGAAAGATGTGAGAGCACCTCACAGAATCTGTGATGCCAGGAAACAGCTTTTACAACGAAAGGGTAGTTGGATGGAATAGTCAATTAATGAGGTAAAACCGATTTAAGAGGTATGGGATGCCATCAAATGTTGCAAGTAGTCGTAAAAAATCGATTTTATTTTTGCAGGAGAACAAAAGAGAGTTTTGAATGGGCAAAAAACATCCATTCGAAAGATGTGAGGATTTATGACAGAATTTGTGATGCCCAAAAACATCTCTTAAAAAGAAAGGGAATTTGATGGAATAGACCATTAATATAAAAAAGTTGATGCAACGGGCATGGAAGGCTATTAAAGGTTGGAAGATGTCGAGGAATATCGATTTTTAGATGAGAGAATTCAATGTTGAATTGTGGATGAAAGAAAAGATCCATTCTAATGATGTGAAAATTCATTCCAGAATTTGTGATGCCCGGAAAAATCTATTGCAAGGAACGGGTAATTGGATGGATAGTCCATTTATAGAAAAACCGATTCAACATATATGAGATGCATTCAAAAGTTGTGAGAATTCGTAGAAAATCGATTTTATAGTTGCAAGAAATCAAAAGAGAGCTTCGATTGGAAATTAACATCCTTTGTAAAGATGTGAGCATCACAAAAGAATCTGTGATACCCAAAAACATCTATTTCAAGGAAAGAAGAATTTGATGGAAGAGACCGTCGATAAAAAAATTGATGCAGCAGGTATGTTAGGCCATCAATGTTGCAAAATGTCGGGGAAAATCGATGTTTTAGATGTGAGAATTCCATGTTGAATTGTGGATAGAAGAAAACATCCATTCTAAAGATGTGAGAATTCATCCTAGAATCTGGGATGCTCAAAAGTATCTATTACAAGGGAAGAAAAATTTGATTGAATAGACCATCAATAAAAAAATTGATGCAACATGTATGTTATGCCATCAATGTTGCAAGATGTCGAGGAAAAGCGATGTTTTAGATGTGAGAACTCTATGTTGAATTGCGGATAAATGAAAACATCCATTCTAAAGATGTCAGAATTCATCCTAGAATCTGGGATGCCCAAAAACATATTTTTCAAGGAAAGAGGAATTGATGGAATGCTCTATGAACCCCTATAAACCAAGAAAATTAATTCAACATATGTGAGAGTCCATCAAGAGTTGGCAGAAGTAGAAGGGAATCAATTTTATAGATAAGAGAGTCCACTGGGGAATTGGCGATGAAAGAAAACATAAATTCAAAAGATGTGAGAATTCATTCAAGAATCTATGATGACAGGAAATATCTATTACAGCAAAAGGGTAATTTGATGGAATAATACATAAGAAATAAAACCGGCTCAACAGGTATGGGATGCCATCAAATGTTGCAAGAAGTCGTTGAAAATCAATTTTATATTCGCAAGAAAACAAAAAAGAGTTTTGAATGAAAAAAACATCCATTCTAAAGATGTGAGAATTCATTACAGAATTTGTGATGCCCAAAAACATCTCTTACAAAAAAAGGGAATTGAAAGGAATGTACCATTAATAATAAAATAACTGGTGCAGCAGGCATGGAAGGCTGTTAAATGTTTGAAGATGTCAAGGAAAATGTTGAAGTGCGAAAGAAAGAAAAGATCCATTGTAAAGATGTGAAAATTCATCGTGGAATCTGTGATGCCCGGAAACATCTATTACAAGGAAAGGGTAATTGCATGGATAGTCCATTTATAAAAGAAACCGATTCAACAATTCAAGTCGTAGAAAATTGATTCTATTGTTGCAAGAAAACAAAAGAGAGTTTCGATTGGAAAAAAACATCCATTGAAAGGATGTGAGAATTCATTACAGAATCTGGGATGCTCAAAAACATCTATTACAAGGAAAAGAGTATTTAATGGAATAGTCCATTGGTCCATTAATCAAGAAACATTGATTCAACAGGTTTGGAGGCCATTTAAAGTTGCCAGATGTCGCATTAAATCGATTTGATAGATGTGAGAATTCAATGTTTAATTGCTGATGCAAGTGAACATCCAGTCTAATGATGCGAGAATTCATCACAGAATCTGAGATGCCCCAAAACATCTATTTCCAGGAAAGTGAATTTGATGGAATAGGCAGTTAATAAAAAAACTGGATGCAACAGGCATGGGAGGCCATCAAAATTTGCCGGAAGTCGTAGAAAATCGATCCAATGGATGCGAGAGTTCAACAGAGAATTTCGTATGAAGGAAAACATCCATTCTATGAGAATTCTTCATATAAATAATTGAGTCCATATAAATACTTGAGCGTTAACGCTGTCCTGAATTTTTGCTGACAAACCGCTGACAGCCATTTGTTTTCGTACAATAGAGCTAAAGTCATAGCAGTGGAGACCAAAGACTTCTTAATCTTTGCATTATCATAAGGAATTTCTTTGGTTTAACTTCAATAGGGATTAAGTAACGAAGTTTGTTTCATGATTGAAAAGAAGTTGAAATTGGTCATGAGCGCGCAATTTATACGGACTCACCGCCTTAAATTTGTGTCCCATTTTTGACCACTTTATAGTGACAATATCTTAAAAATTCATATTCATTTATTTGTAGCGGAATATGCATCTATAACCAGATTGAAACAGCGTGACGTAATTTTGACCATTAATCATTTGTACCACTTCGTGTACCATTAGGAATACTTTATTGACGTTATCTCAAAATATTTCACTCGAATTAATAATCAGCTTCTTTGACCAAATTTTGAAGAAAGTTGTTAAATGTAGACAAATACAACGGCGGCTCTAACGAAATGATTCATTCGCTGTCCCCCTTATTGCCGCAGAGAAGCAGGTTATACTAGCTGGTAATATTGGAATTTTCTATCCAAGCTTAGATGCACTTTATTTTCATCACAGAAGTTTTTCTTTTTGGACATCACCACGAAGGGCTGCTTCCTGGTTTGCACCCGTGCCATAACATAAGTATCATGCGCATAAACAAGGGCAGATTTTGCAATCAATAGCATCAATTGCTTTGGTTCACACCTCAATTCAAAGCAATTAGCGAATGCAGACAAAAGAAACTCTCTCAACCAGAAATTCAAAACAAACGTAGCTGCAAAGTTACTCTGAAACCAGTACAGCAAACTCTCACATAATGCTGGCAAAGGGAAGGCTTTTAAGAGAAGCTATGTGCTTATGACGAAACAAGAAGGGTAAATCTAAAGTTCTGTCTTGCGGATTTTCTTTACACGATTCAGAAGCTGAGCAGAGAGGCCATTGCGATTCCTGCATGTTTATTCTCAAATGTAAACAGTTTCTCCTTAGCTCCCAGGTCAAATAGACCAAATCCTCCACCAAGTGAGAGTTTGCCGTACTAGCTTCAGGGCAACTTTGCGGCTATGTTTGTTTTCAATTTCTGGTTGAGAGAATTTCTTTTTTCTGCATTCACTAATCACTTTGAACTGAGGTGTGAACTAAGGCGATTGACGCTATTGTATTACAAAATCTCCTCTGGTTATGCGCGTACAAACCGGGTTTTGTTTTGTACAAGAAAATATAAAGCCTAAGTTCTTCAGAGCACAGACCGATCTTGCGAGGTTTGCGCATTAAGACCGAGGTTTTATATTTTCCTGTACAACGACAAAACCGGTTAGCATGAGTTTCACTGCCTGACAGCTTCTAATTTTGACTCATTTTTGTTACTTTCATGTTATCCCACAGGCCTGACGAAGTACCTGTGGGCGACAAACACGCATTCTTCTATCGCATTATACAATAGGCTACGAGAAACCCGCGGGAAATTTCTGATTAACCATTGTGAGTGGCGGTGGCGGGATTCTCAATTGCCTCGTTTTAGAAACTTCAGTCAGTAGTGATGTTTTATGTCCATCGTTCTCTAGAATTGCTCTAAGTCTATTCCGTGGTATATCAGCATTCGGGAAAATAATTGCCTCTGCGGGGGCGTAAGTTACGAAGAGGATGCTGCGAATGAAAAAACGAAGGAGAAGGAAACGGAATATTCCGTTTCCTCCTCCTTCACTTTTCCTTCGCAGCGTCTTTAGTGCTGACATACCACGGAATAGACTTGGAGCAAGTCTACTCATTCTCAGGCAGTCGCTAGAGAGAGCTCAGTGGCGGTCGATCTAAAGATATCAACTGACAGCCAATTCATATCTATCAGATATCAACAGAGGGTTACTTCACTTGGTGACTCCTCGTTGTTCGAACTAAAAGCGACGCGAAGATCAGCGAGGAAAACATAAATGAACCAGGCAAATTATCGATTTGTGTATCTATCATCGGAAAACAATGATTAGAAAAACTATCTCAGTTAATTTCTCCTTTTTTGGTACACTGAATTTGTGAAATTTACAATATAAAAGCTGGGCCGCCGAGAGCTTTTCGAGGCTCAGGGGCAAAATTGCAAAATGAGGCCCCTGCGTGTGAAGAGAGCAAAAATTATAATTGATAATCATAATCATGATCATATAACTTATTTAAAGTTGGTTTGCTTGTAGTTAACAACAACTCATTAACACCAACTATTTAAAATATAAAATATACAACATAACAAAATATATGAAATCCCTAAATTAAGTGCAAATGTAGCACGTGCAGAAAATTTGTCTGATCACGCCCTTAGATTGGCTTAAAATGCATTTCAGAGCATTTCCTGCAGTCAAAATGTCAAAATCTTAAATTGTGAGGCCCCTTAGACCCCGAGGCAAATTGCCCCTCCTGCCCCCCTCTCGGCAGACCTGTATAAAAGTACAAGGTTGCCGCCAGTGGAGAAAGAAATACCTGAAGCTGGGTTTCACTAAGTGCAAAACGTCACTTACACTATATTCAATTGTTTCTACTGTTGGACTAGACTCATGCCTAAACGAAAAGGCATCTGTCTACTGTTTAACAACAAGGCTCTGTCTTTTCCTAGTTAGCCAATCAAATCAATGGAAAATGTAGCACATGCGACATTTCGCATTCAGTGAAATCTAGCTATGACGCAAAGCGATCAACCTATAACTTAAGAGAAAAATTTACTTTTTCATTCAGGAAAAGCTGCATAATCTTTCGATCAGCCTTTGAAAATACCTTAGTACCTTTTGATACAACAATACACTCCATAACATGGTTGTAAGGAAACTTAAATGTGGGCATATCAAAAGTAGTGCAGATTTTGCATGAAATACATGTGGGTCCCTGCGTGGCCGATTGTATATAGTAGTCATTGTAAGGGATCTACATATAGTAGTCATTGTATAAATAGCTTTAGATTTCTCTTCAGTTATTTGGTTCTTCATTAAAGCTCTTGCTATATTTTCGTCCTCCATCTGTTAGCAGCTTCTTTTAATAATACATACATTTCTTTCAAGAGAAACTAAGAATGGGGCTAGTACTGAAAGTTTCTCAAAATCATCTGTACTCATGTTTAGCAGCTCTCTCCCTGAAAATACCTGGCGTAGGAAAGTTTTAGGCCTGGCGTACCTTAGGCGTAAGTCTTACATGGAATGCACCCTGGGTTAAAAGTTTAGATTCGTTATGTTTAGTAGACGGTGCTCCTTGTAACTTGAAATGACATGACCCGGGGGGGGGGTACTCGACTAGGGAAATGACGGAGGTGTGTGCATATCTCTTCACACCATGTACCCTGTCGCATAATAAATGGCCCGAAAGTATACCCTGTCGCAAAAAAATTTTGCCAAAATCCATTCTTTCAAGAGAACTCTAAAGGCATCCTTCCACATGGTACACTGCCACCTAATTTTCTTATCAATTGTAATACCCTGTCGCATGATTTTTCTCCAAAATGGGCACCCTGTCGCATAATTTTTAAAGTAAAAGAACACCCTGCTAAGCGGCACATTCCGTCAAGTCAACTATGGGAGTACCCCACCCCCCCCGTGGCGTTTTAATAGCTGAGTACCCTGAAGTACGGGTTCTCCACCATTTGTAATAGGCTGAGTACCATAAAGAACGGGTCCTCCACCATTTGAAATAGGGATCGAAGTTCTGTTGTATTTCGGGATCGAGGTGCAGGTGCGCAGACACGGAGACAGAAAGAAAAAGCGGTGGTGTTGCGTGACAAGCTGACTGACTTACGGACTAAAGAATTTACATGCTATGAGCTGAGAACTTAAATACAGAACGGAAATGACTATGCACATTAGGATACAATAGAAAGAGAACATGATAAGGAAACTACATTAGAGTGAAATCGACGCTTAATGAACATACTTGTAGTCCTGCAACCTGCTACAGCATGAAAGGTAACACCTAACATCTAAAACAGTTTCTGAAGAATGCACCTTTCTTTCACCATAAACAGGCAAGAATACGAGGTTTTAACTTTATTTACTTCTGGGTATTCTGTAGACCTTGCACTTGCTTCCCAATACTAGCGACGCAAGCCGACGCAAGCGCTCTCTTTTGTGCTTTCTTTTAAACCTTCTGAACACGCCATATAATGTGCTTAGCATAAATTCTACAGAATTCGTTATGCATTACGTAAGTGCAAAGGATACGATACGACAAAAACTATATGAAGTGTCCCATAAATATAAACTTAAAAACATAAACAAGAACAGTTGCTCTTTGATTTACAAACGAACTATAAGTTTAGTATTTTCTCCGCTGTTGTTAAATCCTTTTTTTTCCTTTACGATTATTATGATGATACGAGCTAAAAACAAAAGTGCAGATAGCACCAACAAGGCAAGCACAAACCCTTGGGTTCCCTTTCCATCAGTCCATTGCTTCTTCAAAACACCACTTAGGCCAACCAAGAGTACAATGTATTCTGAGAAAGTGAATCTTGTGAATTTTTCGATAACGAAATTTTCCATAATAAACCAGGCCAAGATGAGTATAAGCAAAACACAGAGAGCTCCTGTTGCTGCCTTGCTGCCGTCGACGTTGAGACTACGTTGGAGCACAATCGTCAGATTGAGACAATTAGCAATTGATACCCATGTATTGTAGAAAACGACACCGTTTTGACATAACACACGAATACACCAAACATCGGCTACATTTAGGATGACTTTATCTTGTGGTAAACTCTCGATGTATTTGTTGAGACTGGAGTAACTGAAGAACAGGGCTGCTTCCAAGGAGACTGCAATCAGGATGATAAACACAAATGCTAGACTTATGTTTCCTCGTGACCAGACAAGTAACCAAGAAAGATTAAAAACACTGGCAAGGCTGTATGAGATGTAGAAGCCAATTGGAAGGATATCGGCTGCAGTTTTTCTACACATCAATGTCAAGGTGTAGATGATCATAGCGAGTTGGTACATGTAAATAAAAGCCCAAATCGTGAATGTTGAACCGGCTGGTGAGATTTCAACAGGATTTTCATCGGAGACTTTGCCAGTCGGCGTCAGGAAAATCTTGTTGGCTCTAGTAGAGAAGTAATTCAGTGCTGCTGTGAAAAGAAACAGAAAGGCGTTCACAGAGATGAGAGCGATTTTCAACTTTGACAGTGCCATGTTTCTTCCTCACCTGCAACTTTGCTTTTGATTGCTCTTCAAACTGTAGCATTATTTCATGCACTGCACACCCACTCATATGACGGTGTAATTTGCAGACTCTGGACAGATGGAGCAAGAACAAGGAGCTCTAAGACAACAGTAAGACATGAATTTCAAACTAGTAAACCAATATCTAAGTAATGGAATCGAATTTGATCTTCCATTACTAGAATTTCGTTTTCTCATAAATCTGTTAGCTTTTCTACAAAGAGTCTGGATTATGCGTTATTTATTATACGATTTGGAACGATTTCAGCTTTTCAAACATGAACGCGAGGTTTGATCGAGTGGTGCCAGAACTTCTATCACTATTGTGCACATTCGAAAATTCTTCAGATGAATCAAAACATCATTCTGATTAAATCCTAGATTGATTACATGAGTTTCAGTTCTCGCATTTAATTGGATGGTTGGTGCTTATGGCTTCAGATTGAGACTGACAATACAACTTCAAAACGGGGACTAAGTTTGGCTAAGTACGGCGCTCGTACCGCGCAACCATTCACATTGCTATTTTCTTAATATGGTCAACCCATGTACCATTTGTAGCGTTTGATGGGCCGATTACGATTAGTTCAAAGTTCGGCCTTTCGAAGCAAAGAAACGTTCGTCTGTTCTTTCGACCCTCGAAAAATTAAAGATAGCAGACATTCGATTTTTCTTCAGATCTTCGTAAGATGTTAGTCCGTTCCTGTCTAGAACCCGTCTACATTAATTTCCAAAATTTTCGGACGTTTTAATTCTCGGACAAGCGAGTAGTCCGAAAAAATAATTGTCCGAAAATCTAAGTGTCCGAATTTTTTATTGGTGCGAAAATTTAATTGTCTGGCAAATCACAATGGCAAAAAATTTCTTTAGTAAGAAATGAAATTCTGTTATAAGATTAGTATTGTTCTAATGGAGGAACCTTGGAAATCTCAGTGAAGGACCGGCAATGTCTCAATGAAAGAAAAATGTAATAATTTTTCGTGAACTTGGAGATTGTAATGGATCTTATGCAACTCATTTGAAATCCTGGAGTGCTGGGATTCTTATCATTTAGGAAACTCCAGCACTAGCTCAAATTCTAAGTTCCTAATAAAAGACGTATATTTGACTTCTATTATTGTTTTGTTACCCTCATTATTGTTGATGTTATTGCTGCTATATGAGGGATAAGTCTTTTGACCCAACTTTAATTCATGATTATCCTTATAATGCTTGTATTTTACACTTGATTACTATGCTACTTTCCGTTTTGAGACATAGAGTGAAGAAATTTTGCTACATTTAGTGTGTGATTTGCCAAGTCATTATCAAATCGTATGTGTCCGAAATTCCATTCACCTCTTTGAAAATGTCCAAAATTTTGTTCGAAATTGTCCGAAATCGATGGTAATTTCGTCCGGAAATTTTTGTCCGAAAATTAAATATCCGAAAATAAAACGTCCGAAAAGTTTGGAAATTAATGTAGTTATGAGTCCCTGTGTGAGTGAAGATGAAAACATTAGATTTAGAACATTGAACGAATACGAGGAATCACTTCGTCCCGGGGGGGGGGGTGGTACGTGACTTGCGGAACGATGGGGGTCTGCCGCCCAGTTTTCAGAAAGGTACCCTCTTCAAATTACCGACAGTTGCCATCATACCCACTTTTCTGATGAATTTTGACGAAAACTACCCATTTTTTGACAATGTTTTGCCAACTTCCGGAAAACCCACCCATGTTTATGGAAAATCTGCTGAAAAAGGGACCCTTGCTTAGAGATTTTGGACCCAAAACCCAACCATATGGGCGGCACATACCCGTACCCTCAACATGTTATGTAACCCCCCTCCGGGAGCTAAAAGAATATACACAGCACGGCATCTATACATAGTGAGCGTGTGGCCGAGTGGTTAAGGCGTCTGACTCGTAAGCCAAAGGTCAGAACGGCCGTAGGTTCAAATCCCACGCTGGACAGTTTGGTCGCTGTCCGCAACACTAGCCCGGGTCGACCAGAGCCATGTGAGGGAAATCTGGTAGCTGTGGCGGGTAGCTGCGGCGGACTGATGGTAAAACATCCGTGGCCCCTGCTGGAAATAAGTCTCTCAGACTTTCGCGGGCTAGCCACGTTAAATATAAATACCTACCTACCTATTGATATTCTCTCTCCACTCCACATTGAATTATTTGTGTGAAATGTTCTAGTTTCGTGATACTGTACAAACACAAGTGTAAGGGACCACGTAAAAGTGCATCCGAATGAAAGCACGGGCCCTCGTATGCGAGTCCGTTTGAGAAAACCGCGGAGAAAATCATAAAGGTGAGAATCAGTGGCGTAACTCAGTTTAGGTCACCTTAGATCGAAAACTAAGGGCCCCCGACCAAAAGGGGCCCCAAATAATAATTTTTCTTTGCTATCTACTTTCGAGTCTACATTTGAGTGAAGCTCTCAAAGCCACTGTTTGGTCAAAATGGACCTGTCCTCAAATTTTCGTTGGTTGCCCCAAGGCTACATCATTTTCCTGCCTCCCCCACAGATTGGCCCTGGCCTCGATGCTGGCATGGATACTGCATATGTTGATAGTAAATCATTGCAATTGTTTTATCTTCCCTGCGAAAGTCAAGTTTAAATTGGAAATAGCACTTCTATGTTTCTATCACATAAGTTATAGAAACTGCTGGGGGCCTCCAGTGGAAAAATCCTAAACAGCCTCGACTGTCTCCGTTACACGAGGGGGGGGGGTGTAACTCCTACAGGGGACCTTGTATAAATGTGCCTGCCCGGGTTATGGGTTAGTTTGCTACATTTTGCCCGGTTTTTGGGTCATGTTTTATGAAGTTTCGCCCGGGTTATGGGTCTGTTTGATGAAGATTGTCCAAAGTTATGCATGAATTTTGGCTTTCAGTGCAACAGTAAATGAAAGATTAGGTTGGTCTCTGCTCTATCATTGGTTCTTTGTGTAACCTCAGATCTGTAACATTATTTTGAAGGAATTTAGCTCTACTAATGGTAGATAGCGTATTCTCAACAGGATACTTGAAAATTTTTTGCCCTGGTTATGGGGTATGTTTTAAAGGAGCTGCCCTGGTTATGGGGTCCCTTTTTCCAAATCTTGCTCTGGTTATGGGTCTACCCTCTGGATTGTCACATGCACATGTATACCAGGTCCCCTATAGGAGTTACCCCCCTCACCGTTACGCCAGTGGTGAGAATACTGCTAAAGGGCATATGTCACGAAACTGATTGGTTCATGTGATACCATTGTCTCTGATATTTACTACAAAAGCACTGGATCGAAGTTAAATCTTTATTGCTATTGTAATGAACAATGACGAGAAAAGTATCGCATGAACCAACCAGGTTCGTGACATATGCCCTTTCAACTGCATTGACTTCATGAATTGCTCAAACGGTCTTGTCTCAAAAGCTCTCCTTTATACACTACAGTAAAAACCCGCGTATAAGAACCTAGTGATTAAGAACCTACAGGCTGAAATTCTGAAATTACACCCCCAAATATATAAGAACCCATTCAGCCTGAAATTTGAAATAGGTTCTTATTTGTAGAGATTGTCAAATTAAATCAAAGCTTCAGTTGCTTTGTCAAAAACCTATACGGACTGATACTGCCATATAAGCATATTGCAAAGAACTCTAAAGATGCTTTGAAAGCTTTTCTGTATTCTGTAAAATTTTTGGTTCTTCCATGAACTGCTGTTGTGAATAAGGCTTCATGTACCCAGGTCCTCTGAACTGACAGTAAATAACAGGCTTGAAGTTTCAATCTGAACAAAAGAAATACCCAAAAGCCCTGATTGAAATAAGAACCAATTTAAGAACCTGAACAGCCTAATTTCTCACTAAATACTCAATATATAAGAACCTAATCAGGCTGACTTGCAAAATTGTAGGTTCTCATATGCGAGTTTTTATTGTATCCTTTAAGTACATGACATTTGAAGTCAAATTTCCTCTATTTTTCCAACTTCCAAAAAACAGGGATTGAATTTATATAAGGGCATGCCAGACCCTTATCTAGAAGTCAATTTGCCCTACCCGTTTTTCTCGTGTATCCATTCCGACGTTGATGAAAGCCTACATTCCTTAGTCCATATTCCATATTTTTATGTTCCCATCAGTTGCAGTAGTCTCAATGTAATGTGGTCACGTTCACCATGCAAGCAGCAGATGGAATCCCCTTACGAACTGTGTTATGAAACATTAATGAAAACCGCATTTTCTGTTGGGAGTAGGGAATCAATGGATCATGGATCAGTGGATCATGGATCGGTGGATCATGGATCGGTGGATCATGGATACTAATTTGATGGATCATGCATGATTTAACATTTTCAATGCTATAAATGAATGTTTTCAAGTTTTCATAGGTGGTTGCCCTGCTTGAACTTCCATTTTATGCTATATTTTCACTGTTGAGTTCAGATTGGGGCACCAAGTGCAGTTGTGTAAATGAATCAACAAGTTTTACATATCTTACAACCAGGGGCGGCGCTAGCCCTGAAAAAGTGGGGTGGAAAAGAGGTAGAATTGATTGCCAGAAGGTATACCAATCGTTTTCCGTATCATTTTTGCTTAAGAATGAATACTGACCTGAGGAATGTGGGGTGGACATGTCCACCCCAGTCCACCCTGTGGCGCCGCCCTTGCTTGCAAGAATGAAAACCAGTGAAGATTATCCCTAGTTTACCTTGAAGAGGCAAATTCAATTTCGAGTTTTTGAGGTGTTACATTCAAATGCAATGAGATGATACTTTTCTGACTTCAAACTTGGAGCCTTTCTTAAAAAGTTTGGGCAATATACCTATAATTGATAATTACCGTGCACTAAGAGAAACATGTAATTTTCTCACATTTGTGCAATGTTTTGCTTTGACTTTCCTTACCTGATTATCTATGGGGCCTTGCAGACTGGCTTTTCACAGAGGAACAAAGGAGAAACTTGCCCACGAGAAAATAGTCTTACGTTAAAAGACCATGCACAGTCAACTAAGGTACAGTCAAGACCAGGGACGTAGGAAGCATCTGCAACTTCTGGGCATAACACTTGGGGGGGGGACGTTTCCTTAAGAGGAAGGGGATATTTCCTAAAAATGAAAAGGGCACTTCTTTGTCCATTGTAAAATCTTAGGGGTACATGCCCCCAGTGCCTTCTGGTGGGGATAAATTACGTGTCTCCATGACTCTCAATAAAGCTTTGTTAGGCCAGGAAAGTATCGTCTTTTGAATGTCAAATCTAAGCAGCTCTTTACAACTGGACTTTTCAATTTTAACGGAAACTAGAAGCAATCCTGATTTGTTGTCCTGTAAGATGTGTAAAATTGGTTGATTCAAAAAATGCACTTGGTGCCCCCATCTGAACTCAGCAGTGGAAATGTAATACGGCTAATTTTGGACACAAGGATTTCCCTTATAAGAAACTTTAGGTTTAGATTTGGGCCCTTGTTTGAAGAATTTGCTTAGGCCCGTTTGCGTCACTTTTTGTAATCTGCTGAAAGTCGTCTATTACGTATGCCTGTTTGTATCAAAAGGAATCCCCTGTTGCGTCAGAAAGGCATTAGAATTACCGCGTGCATTCCCCCGACCTTTGTTTCTTTTGTTTACGAGGATTAGAGATTTGCCCTACCTAAGCTGTTTTATTGCAAGGTCATGATTACCCTGTTACCCAATTTGGAAACATGGAACCTTCTCGCGTTATGGAAACCATATTTGGAAATATCTGGTCTCTCCCATGTAACATTACAGTCTGCGTTGAAATATTTTAGAAAACTCTTTTTTGTATAAATAGTGCCTGTGTCATTAGATTCAGAGGACGGCAATGGATTAGAAAGGCTAACGTCGGACGAATTGGTTATGGGCGCAAGAGGCTTGCGAAAGCTCTTGTTGCCCACATTTTAGGTGTCACTGAGGTTGGCATGCTAAGGCTTTGGAGAAGCCCATAGAATCACGTTAGTTTTGGGATTTAGCGTCATATGAGAGTTTGTCTTAAGATCGATGTACAGTGCCAAATTCATATGTGTATTTTCTGAAGACAATCTGGAGCTGCTTCTGGTTTATATTGCTTCTGGAAAGATTCACAGTTTACATTTGGTGACAGGAGCGGGATTAAAGAAGGTGCTGGAAACAGACCCCGAACCCAACGTGTAAGATCAAAGAAAGCAGCGAATTTGGCTAGAACAACGAAAGAACGTAATTAGGTAACATGGTTTATTTTTGACATGGAAAAGTCGACATTTTTTAAGCTCGGACATTGACGTCCAAGAAACATATTGCTAAAGGCGACGTATGCTCTGGTGTAACCTGAAGAGAAACGAACACCCTTAACTCGCATTATGTTTTATTGGAACTTGTTAGAGAGCATGAATTTCGAACGAGGAAGGCGACGAACACTTGTCTGTAAGATTAAAGAGCTCGAACACCCTGAACATTCAACGGAAATTCATTTGTTGCATCGTTTATGAAGAAGACCACGGACAATCAATGTGAGAGACTGAACATTCGTTAATTTTATTTTGTAGATATGTAGTTAGCAGATTTGTTTTAGGCTTTCTTTGTTTAATAGTCCATGTAGAATCGAGGACGATTCCTTTTCCTCGATGGGGAGGTATGTAATACGGCTAATTTTGGACACAAGGATTTCCCTTATAAGAAACTTTAGGTTTAGATTTGGGCCCTTGTTTGAAGAATTTGCTTAGGCCCGTTTGCGTCACTTTTTGTAATCTGCTGAAAGTCGTCTATTACGTATGCCTGTTTGTATCAAAAGGAATCCCCTGTTGCGTCAGAAAGGCATTAGAATTACCGCGTGCATTCCCCCGACCTTTGTTTCTTTTGTTTACGAGGATTAGAGATTTGCCCTACCTAAGCTGTTTTATTGCAAGGTCATGATTACCCTGTTACCCAATTTGGAAACATGGAACCTTCTCGCGTTATGGAAACCATATTTGGAAATATCTGGTCTCTCCCATGTAACATTACAGTCTGCGTTGAAATATTTTAGAAAACTCTTTTTTGTATAAATAGTGCCTGTGTCATTAGATTCAGAGGACGGCAATGGATTAGAAAGGCTAACGTCGGACGAATTGGTTATGGGCGCAAGAGGCTTGCGAAAGCTCTTGTTGCCCACATTTTAGGTGTCACTGAGGTTGGCATGCTAAGGCTTTGGAGAAGCCCATAGAATCACGTTAGTTTTGGGATTTAGTGTCATATGAGAGTTTGTCTTAAGATCGATGTACAGTGCCAAATTCATATGTGTATTTTCTGAAGACAATCTGGAGCTGCTTCTGGTTTATATTGCTTCTGGAAAGATTCACAGTTTACAGAAATATAGCAGAAAATGGTCGTTCAAGGCATGCAAGCACCTACCAAAACTTCGAAACATTGATGTATGGCATTGAAAAGGTTAAATCATACATGATCCACCAAATTCTAATCGATGATCCGCTGATCCACTGATCCATGATCCATGATCCATGATCCATGATCCATGATCCATTGATTCCCTACTCCCATTTTCTGTTTTTCAGTTTGGATTGTATTTTATGATTCCCACGGTGACAGTGGTTTGATGGCTGGCAGTGGATCACATTACAAAACAAAAACTGTGATCGTCCTTACATAAACTTGAATAAAGAGGCTACAAATTGTTAGTCTTACAGGTGATAACCTGACATGCACGTTCGAGACAGCCCATGTACGGTAGATTCCCGCGTATAAGAAACAGGGCAGCTGAGAGGGGGGCCGGGGGGGCAATTTCTTCCGAGGCCTCAGGGTCTAAGGGGCCTAATAATTGAGGACTTTTGACATTTTGATTGCAGGAAATGCTCTGAAATGCATTTTACGCCAATCTAAAGGGCATGATCGAAAAGATTTTCCACTTGCTCTGCTCGCAGGGGACCTCATTTTGCAGTTTTGTCCCTGGACCTCAAGAAACCTTGGCTGCCCTGATCAGAAGACAGTCATTAAGTTATGGCCTTAGGAAGTTTCTTATTCAAAGAGACCTTTTCATAATCAGGGCCAAAGTTTCTTATTTAGATACAATAAAATCAAGTCGAGTCGACGTGTGTGACAGCACCGTGCATGCATGTGTATTGCATGTTACTGGTAGTATTATACAATACATACTGTATAGTACAATGTTCTAATATCTATAAATGCTTTATTCATTGAAGATGAATACTTCATTGCAAAGTGCAAGAAATACCTTTGGGGTTCTCAAAGTGCTGATTTCATTGTAATAAGATGCAATCAAACAGAAATGCTCTAGCCTGCGTGCAGACTGAAACCTCGGGTTTCATTCTGCACGCAGGCTAAAATGCTCTAGATTCGTTGAAATGTTTAAAATCATTCCAATACAACCAAACAGTAATATCTAACTTTTCAAACAAGAGTCTGAGTAATGCCAACTATCTCAGTATTGTTAGTGTTCTTCATTTCTCTTCATAGAGCTCCTTTTGTTGAAATCGGAAAATTATACCATTTGTTGTCATACAATACAGACTGGTTAATTTCTTAAAAACTGAATATTTATACTGCAAATAGCATCTATTCATTTTTTTGTGTGGATCTTTACTTCTGAAAAGTTCATTTTGTTTTGAGGCCACTACATTTCATTACGGTAATTAATGGGAAGATTTTGGGCTTCAGGAATATACTAAAGCAAACGTGAAAATAAGAAACATCTAATTTCAGCTCTAAAATTGTTCCTTACAAAAGGAGCCTCTTGTGGAGAAAATGAGTTTTTTCTAGAGAGAAAATTTTGTTTACTATTCATTTTTCTATTTATGTAGATTTATTTATTTGTACAAAATTAAGTTCGAATCATAGTAGTGCCTAACTTTTACTTGATTTTACCTGCTTATCAGTGTACAGCCACAATGCACTCAGCCAGAAGAATTTTTTGATCATCATTTTAAATAAGGGAAATTCTTAACAAATTTTTACACATGATTCTTGTATCACATTGCAAGTATTTTTCGTAAGAAACTGCTTTTAAGGAACTCAGAGTCTCAAGTCGGCAAAAAATTACGAAACCAAAGCAGGTTTATCTTCATTCTCAGTTGTTTCCGCTATCATATTACTCAGAAAATACTTCAGTAATGCTAAAGATCTGAAAGGCTTCAAAACTCCTTTTTCAGTAGGGTGCAGATCTGATAATCTGGATAATTTTAAGTAATTTTTCAGTGCTGGGTCAAATTCGTAGGTCCCGCTCACACGTATAAGTGTACGTCTGTAAACGCATACCTTCCTTGCGTCCACACATAAACGGTGTTTTAAGTTACCCTAAACGCATGCTTTCAAAAACGCTTTCCAAAATGGATACTTCTGAAAACGCTGTTCCCATGTATTCGTGTGGACTGCCGTATAGACGCATACTTCACAAACTTCATATTTATCAGTCATTTTCAGTTTTTCGAAAACACTGTTTTGCCTTTTGCATGAAGACGGTCGTAAACACATACTTTTCTAAAGGATGAAACCATAAACTTCATGCCCATCAATCATTTCCAATGGACGATTGAGCCAAGGATAGTGACGAGGGATTTGTTACCACTGATCGAATTCCTATAGAATCGTTAAAGATTTATAATTCGAACGGAATGCATCTCGGTAAAAAATTCCTCGCCGCCATCTTTAGCGCAATCCTCTATCGTTTTGGCGTTTACGTGTGGACGGGCTAAAACGCTTCATAAACGATTAATGGATCAGTATCGGTTGAAAACATTCGATGCATTTACAAAGCGTAAACGTATACGTGTGGATGGGGCCTTGGTTTCTTGAAACAACTACATGTGTTTTCAAGTTCTGACGATTGATACGTTATTTTCGTTTCTCCTACTTGTAAGGCAAAGTTATCATTAGAGAAATAAATTGTGATTTCAATACATATTATGCGGAACATGAAATTCATTTACATACAGTCATCAAAATTACACTATTTCTGCAAGTAGTCGAAACTAAAGTAAATGCAATAAACGAACAACTCGGGTCAAGAAAAAATGTATACCATATGACTTTACAATTAAGCAACCGCCAATGTTGAAAAAGGAGAGTTGAAGAGAGACGACGAAGCTTGAAAGTCAAAACAGGGAGGAATACGATTTGTCTCATCGAAGGGGCACTTCATTCATTCGAAAAAGCGTGCACGATTAGCCTGCAAACAGCCCTCATCTCAGGCTAGTACGAGAATTTCCACAAGAAGTGGAATTTTACGGATTTCTGATGGATTTCTCTTGAAACAGAAAGGATTTTTGCCAATGGTGTACGAGATTTGGTGGAGGTAAATGCCCATCGGTCTTATCAAGTCAAAGGTCTGTCTCACATTAGATGTCGTGAAAGATTTGCGAAAACGCAAAATTACTGATCCAAAACACTTCAATGAATGTTATTCGTGAGAATTTTCAAATGATATCTAATCTGAGACAGGCTATGGTTCCATTCAAAGTGGCAGCTACTTACTACATCAAATAAAGCCACATAATATTGATGAAAATACGAGTATATTCAAAATCCGTGAATTTTAGGCCAGTGGTCGAGAGGAGTACCAGGTAGCCTCAAGATGTATCAGCTAAGTAGTCCATGTTTTGAATGCAGCCTCGTTTGTCACCAAGCTGCGAAGATATGCAAATAATTAAACGATTTCTTTCTTTGTTCAGCTTCAATGTTTTGCTTTTTATGTAGAAGGAAGAAGTACATTCAGCCATGCAAGTTCTGAATATTGCTGAAAAGTGGCAAAAATTTGATGTTCTCAGGAAGGAGATACAATATTGTATGTCTCAAATAGTCAACAAGAAGCCGAACAGCTTGAACACGGTAGGAACATTTGACCAGTGTGAAAGACTTGAAAGTTGCCCAAAATCCACGATGGAATCAAATATGGAGAAAGTATGGATAGGGGATGTGGGGACATCTGGTTGAAATTTTTTCCTCTTGAAATCCAACAAATGTAATTTATGCTTAAGTTCTGAAAATCTAAACTGAGCGAATCCCTTGGAAGCTGACCACGTCCCGCTGGCCTCCTAAGTCTAGGGTACTTCTATTTACCTAAAAACTATTTCCGGATTACATTCTAGGTGAAAAAGGGTTACAATACATACTATTCTATAATTTGTGCCGTATTTGTCGCAATTTATGCTTGCAAATTCTATATTGGTGTGATTAGGCATCCTTCCCAAGAATCTGTTGTCAATTGGAGACACATCAACAGTCTGAGTTTGTTCCGCACAGCTATTGACGTCATCTCCATTGAAAGCCCGAGACAACCCGCGGGTGACACAATTGCCTTCTTTGCACGGGAAAGTCGTGTTTCTGACATTGAGGGTGTTTTAAAGGGTCTGTTTCATCCAGCATGCCTTGCACGTGTCGTATCCTGGTTTGCCTTTGTTGTCAAGAGGAAGCAAAGAGGAGAAGCTTCTAGGGATAATTTTTGATCAAACATTGAGCTTTAAACAGCATGTCAAAACTCTTTGCAAAAAAGTCAGTCAAAAACTTCATGCCCTCGCCAGAATATCCTGCTACATGGATACGGAAAAGTTGAAGCAGGTAATACAAGCGTTTGTCTTATCTCACTTTGGCTACTGCCCCCTTGTTTGGATGTTCTATGATAGAACTTTAAATCATAGAATAAATCATATCCATGAAAGAGCATTGCGTTTTGCGTACAAAGACTATCAAACAGATTTTGAGTCTCTTCTGGAGCAAAGGAATTTGGTATCTATTCACGTAAAGAATCTACAGTTGCTTATGACCAAAATTTATAAAACAAAGTCTGGCTTAAGTCCTCCTTTTATGAAGGCTATTTTCACTGAGCGCAATACTGGTTACAATCTAAGGCACGGTAACGACTCGCAGATTCCAAAAGTTCATACAACAACATATGGAATAGAGACTATATCATTTCTTGGAAATAGACTTTGGTCGACTTTACCAAATATAGTCAAACAAGCAAGCACACTTCCCATTTTCAAAAACCATATTAAATGTTGGAAGGGCGAGAACTGCCATTGTAGACTTTGCAAAACATATATACCACAGGTTGAGTACCTACCATGATATGATAGTTGCAATTATATTTTTTTAACGATTTGTAATATATTTTCTTTTAATTTTAAGCTAAGTAGTAGGCCTTAATTAGCAGTAATGTTGCTATTTAAAAACTTTTTAGCCTACTGTAAATAAATTAATGATGATGATGATGATGATGATGATGATGATGATGATGATGATGATGATGATGATGATGATGATGATGATGATGATGATGATGATGGTGATGATGATGATGATGATGATGATGATGATGGTGTCGCCATTTTCATGGGCCATGAAAATGGCGACGAACAAAGGCCAGTCAAGTAACGACACGTGCAAGGAATGCTGGAGGAAACAGACCCCATAAAGGGTCAGTTTCATCCAGCATTCCTTGCACGTGTCGTTACTTGACTGGCCTTTGTTTGTCGCCATTTTCATGGCCCATGGAAATGGCGACAACAAAGGAAAAGCAGGAGACGACACATGCAAGGTATGCTGGATGAAACAGACCCTTTAAACACTGTACGCAACTGCGTTGCCACCTGTTAATTATGTTCCCAATGCAGTTGTTCAAGATGATATTACATATACCATTTCACCAAAAGGTCAAAGTAACAAATTTAATATAAAGATAATAAGAAATAGAAGAACATTGTAAGTATCCAAATACAGTAAAAACCCGCATATGAGAACCTACAATTTTGCAAGTCAGCCTGATTAGGTTCATATATATCGAGTATTTAGCGGGAAATTAGGCTGTTCAGGTTTTTAAATTGGTTCTTATTTCATTCAGGGTTTTCAGGTATTTCATTTGTTCAGATTGAAACTTCATGATCATTGTTTACTGTCAGTTCAGAGGCACCTGGGTTCATGAGGCCTCATTCATAACGGCAGTCCATGGAAGAATCAGAAATTTTACAGAATGCAATGAAAAGCTTTCAAAGCATCTTTTGAGTTTTTTGAAATTTGCACATATCACAGTATAAGTCCATGTAGCCTCGATGACAAAGCAGCTGGAATTTTTGTATCTAATTTGGTGATATCTACGAATAAGAACTTATTTCAATTTTCAGGCTGAATTGGTTCTTATGTATTGGGGGTCTAAATTTCAGAATTTCGGCCTGTAGGTTCTTAATCACGTTCTTATACGCGGGTTTTTACTGTATTTCTGCTTCGAGGGTCAAGCTCTTCTTTACAGCTTACTGCATCAAAGCTTGCTGTGACATGTCGATACAGTTTTAATTTACTTCCGGTACTGACATCCATACCCTGGGTACCAGTGTTAAAAACATTAATAGCAAGAAAGCAATCAAGCAGGCATGGAAATTTTACTTGATAAGACAGGTTGGGTATGTGATGTATGTGGCAGCAACAATGATGATGTGGGCATGTGGCACTGCGGCTTGCGAGTCTCAGTAGTATTTTGCTTGTGGTTTGAGTTCCAACGACGAGATTCAAACCATAAAGCGAGTAGATCCCCAAGATTCGAGACAATGCGCCTTAAACAGGCCATACCTCAATAAGGAACAAATAGAGAAGGCAGAGAGAGGGTAACCCAAGTTAGCTCTGGTCAAATTGTGAAATCAATCGTATAAAGCGACCAATTAGAAGCAATTATGATTATATGGGAATAGAGATTTGATTGGATAACTATTAAGGATAACTATTATGGATAACTATCATCGGATAACTAATACAAATAGATTAAGACCAAAACATGTTGTGTTATCCTTACGAGAGCCTACACTCCTCTCTTTTCCTTTTCACAAAATTTAATTTCCATTAAACATTTGAGGCAGCCTGCTTGGTTTCTTATGTAGAAATATACCTCTTTATAACAGGGTCTGTATACCATAGTATATGAAACACTTGTATATTCCAAACATTGGTCGTAAATGTTGAAACAAAGATTATGCTAAGAATATTCACCATCGTAAATGAAACTGAGAATGTGAACCAGTACTGAAATTTTCTGGAGTCATTTCTCAAACGTTGCTGTGACATATTGGAGACATTTAAGCACTATAAGCGATATGATACTACTAAGTACCATTGTACAAGAAAATGAGCATAAATCAGCCTGGCTAGTTTCTTGTAGAGAGGTATTTTATCCAGCAAAATCAGGCTTGACTATCTCATAATGTAATTTCTTAAATACAGGACATTACTGTACCCAAGGTATGAGATCCATTACCAAGTAGCAAAATCAATCATATAAACTGTCTAACAAATGTTTTTTCAAGCTCTTTATTCAGTTTTTATTATATGACTTTTTGAAACATGAAATCAAAGAGTGATTGTATGATCTCCTTCTGCATTCGACAGCAACATAATGTTTGGCTCAGTTCATCATACTTGCATGAGCCATTGTTACAAAGTGCTTGAAGAAGGCTTTGTAGCATCATCTGCTTGTTATTGAATGGTTCAGAAATATGAAACTGAGGGTTCATTATACAATATTATTTCGCCTTTGACAACGACATGACTTTGGATCCAATTCACCATACCTGCATAATATGTTATTACAAACACATTTGCAGGTTTTTGGGTCTCGATGCTTCAACTGATTTTTGCAGGTAGCTTTTCTGCATTCACAAGCGCATTTGTTTGGGTTCCAAGCCTTCTTCCTTGGACACGTTTGCCTCCGTGGACAAGTGCAACATTCATGACCACCAGTATAAATGTAATTACTTGGGCAATAGCCAGTACATTCGCAACGACAACTGTTTTCTTCCCATACCTACAAGAAGAGCGATAATCAATAAAGTCACAATCTTAACTCCTAGCTAAGGCTGTGTTGTATTTGCTAACCCTTCATTCGTCAAAACGAGGTAATATCATTCGAGGTACCACCATGTTTCTACAGCACAACAATATTTATAAAGGTGAACCAGAAAAGTCGCCACTGTTGACAATTCATGGGATCAAGCGAACATCATAATTTGAATGCTTCACTTTCTAGTTTAAAGCTAAACAATTAAAGTGTTTTAAAGATTTTTCTTGCTGTCTCACGAGCACTAGAAATATAGGTAAATTTAACTTTGTGGAAATTTCATGATTGCAAAATGACTGAAAATGGTCTAAGGCATTTATCAGATCATAAAGGAGTCCTCACCCAGGTCAATAAAGAAAATGCATAGATTAGATATCCACATCACAATGAAAATCTTGGATATTTGTTTAAAAATTTGTTGTCTTATTACCCTTTAGAGAGACGAAACGCCCATTGCGTATTGTGTTGTGTAAGGAGAGTCCTTACAATTTGACCACTGTTTTAGGCCCTTTTTCAATGTTTTAGGTCCTTTTTAGATCCCATATTGCAGGTCGTCTTTTACTTCTGAAATGAAAAGCCCAAAATCCATCTCGCACGAACGGGCGCGTCAGTAGTCTACTTACTAATTAAGCTTCGCATGAGCAAGCTTATTTCCTCGTGTATCTATTTTGCACTCCGAACATCCTAAGGGATCGGCATGGTGGAAACCTGCACGAGCGTTTAGGAGCTTGCAAAAAATTGTGCAATGTGAATGCAACCTTGGATGTGAAAGAACTGCAATGCCATCTATTCGGCTTTTGAATTAAATAAACAAAATCTGTATTGTAGAATTTCAGATTTGTTCAGTGCTAGAGAAACTTTTCAGTTAAAATGAACCTTTTCTAAAGACAGTTTCAGGTCATGACTACGGAAGAGAGCCATTGAAGCCAAATAATATGTTGATTTGCCATTGGTAAAGCTAGTTTAAAGTTGAGGCAATGTTGTGTTCTTCTATTTGAAATGAGATGCTTTCTTTCTTGGTCTTCCTTATCCATCATATCTAAAGGTCACATGTTTTAATTAAAAGTCATGTTCTAATGACAAATCCAGCCTCTTCAGAAGACAACAGGCTATTATGGCAAGAAGACACGAGTCAAGAAGACGTCAGCATAATTCTTTTGTTTGAGAATGTAAATTACAAAGGGAAGTCAACTTTAAAATTTTGCAAGTCTCGAGAGACTTATTGTAATTTCTGTTCTGAAACTGACAACCTGAAAAGTATACTTTTGAAGGCGGCACTGGAAAAATAGGATGTCAAGAAGGGAAGCAAAATGCAATTAGAGCACATTCACAAATGATTGAAATATGAGCATGCAAGCAGCTCTTACGGAATTTGTCTGTCTGTGAGCAGCTTTCTGGGAGGGAAAGCCTGGAAAATTATAATGCTCTAAAAACGTAAGAAAGAAGCTGCGTTTTCAAAGACGCCCACGTCTTGCCTTGCTGCTAAAACAACCTGATAAACAACATTGACTTACCTGAAACCTATTGCATCCTTCGAGTCTATTCATACATTCACAAGTACACCTTGTTTCATTATGAACAGGAAGCATTACAATTTTCTTCTGCTTGCTCACTTTATTACTTTCCATGGCCCAGCCTACTTGTGCAACTCTCAATTGCATTGGTGTAATTTCTAAAACAGAAATATTTGACTTTGAAACATGTAGAAAAGTTCGATCAAAATATCCACTGGGATTCATCTCTTGCGTCTTAGCAGAACCCTGCCAAATGTAAATTCTATCTGCAAGTCAAATGTTTGGATATAGCAAATTTGGAAATCAGTCCTTTAGCAAGTGAATTCGGTTTTTCAGTGAGGGACACCGAAATAGAAATAGTTAAAGGGCAAGGGCGATCCAAGAGACAGAACGTACAAGGCTTGCTGGATAAAACAGACCCTTTTAAAAGGAGCGAGCCTTTCTGGATTTTTAGCCGTTACATTCAGCACTCTGTATTTTCTTCATTGAGTTTTAGTTAACTGCCGCGTCATCCAATCGCCGGTGTCTAAGCGGCTTTATCCCATTTATTGCGTCTAGAGTTATAGATGTAATCAAGAATGCAGTTCTCAATACTTTCGATTATCATTTCTCGAGATTTTGCAAAAATTGCCATCGAAATATCATCCCTCGGTTTTGAATCATTTTGAAACATTTGCTTCTTCTACGATTCTAGTTAACCCGTGCTTTGAATTTTTTGATTTAACGTTTCTGGATAATCACTTTTCAGTAAAGAAAAATACATCATAAAATTGTGCAGGAGTACTCTTCAGTCTGGATTTTTTTCTGGAACCATCACATCAATATTCTTCGAGCCATTATTATTTAAGAGGCTTTACTTATACGATATTTATAAAGTCGTGCTTCAAAAACTCAGCAAAAGCTATGAAATTTATTTTAAAGTCATGAATCCGTTGTCTGGTTGAGAGTTTACTTACTTTTGAGAATGTATCCATAATTTACAATGTGCAATGTTAATCTGAAACTGAAACTTTCCATTTGATTTGGCTAATTCAATTCATTTTTCAACCATCAAGATAGTAAAGCTATATCTTCTTGAGGTAATTATACTCTCTCGCAAGGCTGAGTATCAAATTCAAAAGTTACATCACGACAGTAAAAAACACATTTTTGACTTCCGGCTAAATAGTACTTTCGGCTAAATACCGAGTTCAGAAGGAACTGATGCAAAAATCTCCAGCAATGAGTTGAAGCCTCTATAAGGTAGCAGAATTAAAGTTTGCTAATTGGCTGTACAAATTTCTCTTTGGGGTTTTTCAAGAATTGCATAAATTTTTCGAATTCATCTAGTATTTTCCTTGGCTCCCCGTGAAAAAGTCACTATGTTCCAGAAGGACTTACCAGCAGCTGTGCATCTTGACAGAAAGGGATTCGCACCACAAGATCCCATACATCGGTACAGTTCAACGTAAAATGGATATCTGAATGAGGCAGCATGGTTTGGCTGAGTTACTTTGACCAAAACAGGCCTTGGTTTGCAGACTTCGTTTTCTAATTGAGCTATTTTACTTGCTGCAACGGAAAATAATAGGTCCCTTCAATAACGAAAGAGCCTCGGCAATTGGACGAAGATTCCAAGTGAATCGCAATAAGTAGTAAACTAAGATGTAGAATGAAGAATATCAAACCATTATTGATATAGCAAAAAAGACACTGAAGACAAAAAAGTAAGATGAATTTTCCGCTCAGCAATATGTCGTCTCCAAAAAAGATATCGAAGCGTGAAATAACTATGACGATTTTGAAGATGTGTCAAGGTTTGAAACTGCTAGCAAAATACTTTATTTACACTGTTGCATTTAAAGTTCTCATTAACTTCGTCTTGGTCTTGACTAGCGGCTTCCTGTGACTATTGCTGCACCATTGGAAGAGCTTAAAGTAAGCTGACGGAGATAAATAGCTAGCTCAAGGGTTGCATATGCAAGGTTTGTATACAAACGTGCTGTTTCGGGCCTTTCTTTACTTAATGGCTTTCGAGTTTGCCTGATTTTGTCCGAGTTTGCAGGCTCTCGAATCCCCATACCCTGGGTACCAGATCCACAAGCCAGAACAGCAACAAAAATGAATAAAAATAAAAATGGAAAAGGAGGAAAAGGAAAAAGAGAGTGAAGTTTCTTCTTTCCTTCCCTCTCTTTGTTTTTTCTTTCTTTTCTTCTTTATTTTTTGCTATTTTAATTTTTTGGCTTTGTTACCTAGGATAGGATCCCCAAAGCCTCCCTTCTTTATGAATGTTACTCCGAGATCCAAAGATAATGTCTTATAGATAAGTATTAAAAGTAAAACGAACAAGTGAGGAAATTCTTATGATCTGGCATTTTTCAGACGATTTGAACCGGATTAAGTTATTGGCTGGCTATCTTACCCTTCCCTATTTGGATGGTTCCAAAGTTTAGCTTCTCTGAATGAAAAGCATCTTTGGCCACATGCGGTTTTTAGAAATGGTATACATAAAGTCAGTGCCGGTATCACGAAGCTGCTCTGTGCTGGTTTAAAATAACCTTTGGAGCAGCCCGGTAAGATGCTCCGGTGCTTCATGGTCTATGGAATATTGGACTTATGGACGAAATTCAATGTTCCTGCTTCTATGAGATCGTTGACCCTTTGCCGCCCTAACTGCCTGATGATAGATGTTGCAGACATTTTGTAAGGGCTGTTACTCACCATCCTTATTGCGCGATTTTGGAGCTTATGAACCTTTTTGAGTGCTGTGATGCCACGAACACTGCAGCCAGGTGAGAAAATTGAAAATAAGCCTCAGCCATGCTTCTGTTCATGGTCTACAATGTGCTTAAAGGGAGATACTGTTTGGTTTTACATAGCATATCATGCCTATACCCCTAATATACGTTTTATCATAGTGTGCACCATCATCGAATTATCTTCATCGTGAATAACAATTGATGGTTTCATAGTTTTTTTTAATGTTCCGTGAGTGACAACGTTAAGTGAAAACTCATTTCCTGCAAGCTAGCCTTTCAAGGTACTCATTAATCTTTTCATTTATTTTGGAAATTCCACTTGAGTAGAAGGATAAACTGGCGTCACTGGTGTACACATTTACTTGTGAGTACTTAATAGATAGAGGGAGATCATTCACATAGACGATGAAAAGTAGATGAACTAAACTTGATCCCTTCAGAACTTCACAAGTTACTTCTCTCAGGTTGCAAAGCTTCCTGTTTACCTTACAGGACTGCTTCATTTTAGAAATGTATGATTGAAACCAGCATAGCTTAACAAACGATATTAATTTAACCCTATCAATCCTAGGGGGGGCTGAATCAGCCCCTTTAGCGGTTTTTTCTCTGTAGATTTTTACCAAGTGCACCTACAAAGCAGAAACTTTCTGACTTTTAGTTGTTATCCTTCTCACGATCAAAAATCAATTTTCGAAAAAATCAATTCTATTCCAGTGGGTAAACGCGATCAGTTTTCGATAGATGTATGTGTAAAATTTTGAATAATTCCTAATAAAATCTACAGCTAATGTGATAAAATGATGAAAAAAAGGGAACGCATACTACTTTTGATGCTCTATCAAAAAAATTGACTTGGTTTCAATTTGAGCTTATAGTTTTGCGGATTTTGTCACTACGCATGCGCACATTCTTTGCATTCCTGTGTGATGACGTCAAAACTTTTTATTAATTTCTCTTCACGGAGCGAGTACTATTTAGACATAGAATACAATCAAATTAAACTGATGTCCATGCTTTTCGCTTTCTCACAATCAACGATTGAAAATTTTTAGTACTGAGCCCTACTGACTTTTAAAATTGCACAATGTGACGTCATGGGAAGGTCACGTGATATCTCTAAAATAGATTTCATTTTTGGGTTTCCCATATGATGTTCTATACACATGCAAAGTTTCAAAGATCTAGGTTGTCCAGAGCAGAAATAAATTAGGTTCCTAGAACATCAAGTACCCTAGGCCTGATTAGCTTAATTAAGATGATGAGGTTAAATCGCTCACTTCACTCGCATTTCGAAATTTCTCGCTGCCTCGGAGGGCTTACCAAGCAATAAAGGTAAGATGATTTATATGTGATATTAAACTAAGGAAAGGGATGTTACATTTGCTTCATACATACCATCATTGTTTCTCATCTTATGATTTTCTGCTGTAAAATTTGTCATTTGTTCCCTCATTTGAAAGACATCAATGAACGTCTCAAAATCATCGACATTGCCAAGCATATCAATAATTTTCTTTGGTATTGTCTGAAAGTAACATAGAAATTGTTAGAAATTTTGAAAACCAATATGATTGAAAAATAAAGTGGGTCGCACTATTGAACTTTGAAGGCGCTAACACTAAGGTACTCTGACTGATAAACAATTTACACAGGAAGGTATTGGATACGGTAAATCCCCGCGTATATGAATCTACTTTTTGAGAGCCAGGCTGAAATTGGTTCTTACTTCAGAGGTACTAAGACTAATTTCAAGGTATAGAGGTTCTTATTTGAAGGGTGCCTCATGTAGTCCTCTTGAGAGTCTCACAAAGATGTTCAGCCCCATTATTTGTTTTGGAAGCGTTCTTATGGACATAACAAGCAATTGGTCAGGAGAATAAAACTCTCAAAGCCAACTGGGACCTCAATAACCTTAATAACAGCAATCAAAGATCAATTTTGCAACCCCTGCAATAAGAACCTGTCATCAAACTGAAACAGGTTCTTAATTGCAAGGTACTTAATTTACGAAAAACAGCCTCTACGTTCTTATTTTGGTAGGTTCTTATATGCGGGGATTTACTGTAATTCTTTTATATATCCAGTTAAATTTTTACTGTACAAGTTACTATCTACTCTACAAATTGCTACTATACAACTGCAAAACACTACAGGGAAACGAGGCCACGAGGAGCAAAATAGAATGACTACCCCATGGTCATCAACATTTAACAATAAAAGACAAGACGCTACCAGGACTACACACAAACCGTAACAGTAACCGTAACCCTAATTTGATAAATTCTTCAAAAGCTGAAGACATTGTTCTTTGTGGCTGTACCTTTGAGCTTGCAGCAAAGACAGGTTTGCAACAAAAGAATTAATTTATTTTTATTGAATGCAGTGTATCACACATCTGATTGGATGATAAGAACAATGCAAAGTACACAATCCATAATAGTCACTCATCTCAATCATTTTCGAAGGCCATGGAAAGCAACTAAGATCTGCATTCCTTTATTATAAATGCATAGACTGGCAAAGACATCCATTGCTTTAAGTCTAGAGTGTGTTACAGAAAATCGAGTGAGTGACTGACTGCATTTAACACATGAACGCACAGTAATTAGCGACTGCAATTAAAGGAATCTTTCTGCTTGATCAGCCACGTTTCAAGCATAAGAAAAGCAATTTGCAATCGTTGTCCTTGATAACTATTTCACTAATTCTGCATGCGAAAAAACTGAAAGGTAGACCTAAAATCACCTCCGCGTATTATATTAATTTGAGTCAGAAAGTGACCTTTAAGTTTCTAATTACAGATGAAAGTATACGAAAGTTGATTCAGGTTCTGAACTGGATAGATAAATGCCCACAAGGTGGAACTCTGGAAGGAAGAGGGATCAATTTTACATCAATTTTAAATTTCAAATCATGTAAGATTTCATACAAAGTATTTTTTAGAGAATGCCTTGATTTGATTACAATATCTTCTGTGCTTAGCACAATTTTCAGAATGAGATGAAAATTTATTTACTCATTTCTGGTAGGAAAACGAAGATGCATAGTGGTTTTATGAAAGGCATAAAGGCATCCTTATTCCTTAGTATCAAAACCACGATGACTATCTTGAGCGTTCTTCAAAAAAGACAATAATTCAGCATAAGATCGATATGCCAATTGTCAAGGCAAAACAAGATAATGAATTAAATTTAAAGCTGATTGAGCTAGGCCATGATTATATAGGGACGTTTCGATACGGCTTGTTTCATCCTCAGCTGAATACAAATTTTACACATATTTACAAATTTTGAGGACCCATATGAAAAGCACCTCTTGGTGGTTGGGACATCTACTATAAAGATGTGTTTTCAACCGATAAACACGTGCGAGATTTTATGCTGCCAACTACGAAATGTTCAAGAGTAATACATAATTAAATATGAATAAGTAATGCGCTTCTTTTTCATAGGAAGACGTTACAGGCCCCCAATTCTTGTTTCGTTCATGCTTTCGATGTAAGAAGCTCTCCTATCTTTTCTACACAGAGATGGAGTCTCTAAAGTCTCAAGAAATCATTTAGTCATTGAAAATGAACACACATGGTATGTTCTATTTTTAGGATCAGTATTTCGAATCAAGAAAGCAAATTCAAAACTTGATCAATTTTAGATGACCTTCCCTCTGCAAACAATAGTCAACACAGCACAACATTGTACGAATTAACATTCTTCTTCAAAAAATGCTTCTAGGATATGATGCTCTGCTTCTTGCTTTACAAATAGTCTTCACTTCATTTCATGGAAGGAAAAATCAGAAGCTAGAATGTCTTAGTGCACTTCTGACAGCGTCTTGGTTTGCTTCGCAGTATGACAACATTCTTTGAAATCAAAACCATAGCGCACATGCATTGGTTAAGTGAGAACAGAGCAAAGACCATTCATATGCATTTAGGAATGTTAAGCTATGGTAAATAGCGCAGAACTATATACAGAATTAGTCTTCAGATGTTATTGAATTCTAGAAGCTATGAACACGATTATATATCTCTTGCTTCTCATAATGACAATGTCTCGAGGTAAGTTGGTCAACTGTTAGATTTTTGATTACCCATTTGGACGGCAACAAAACAGAGCCTGTTTTTACATGCCTTGGAAGAATTTTTCTTCCATTTCTTAAGAATACAGACTGGCAGTGAGATTGATTAGATCTATTAGTGCCATGCATATGCCATAGTGCCATCCATATCACTTCGATAAAGGGGCTTTTCTCACACGTATTGGTTATCATTGTCTGAAAATCTTATTTTCTCGCTCTGGCTTTTAGCCATTGCTCATTTCAAATAGTCTTCTCGCTGCAAATTGATTCATAAATAAATTCATACACAAGGGTCATAGGAAGTTTCACCAGCTTCAAATTTAACGTTTGTTCCAATGCACGAAGATCAATATGATAGCCCAATTCAGAATTCAGACCACTGCCTCAAGCCCTGATCGTCTTTACTAACAGATTCAGCAGCATAACTTGACCGCAAACCTTGGCTAAGGTAGCTTTCAAAGATTCTCATGCTATCTTAATTTCTCCAGGAGCAGCAAATGCAGCGTCATTCACATCCTATCCACCAAGCGTTGTATACTTCGCTCCTCCTGAAAAAGTGTCGGAGGCATGGACTATCAACAATCAGGTTGTAATAAGGCCAACAATATTTTGGCTCACATATCTATTATCATTACGTACATCAATAGGGGCTGCAAACCACGATGTGATTACATCAACGACAACAGTGAGTAGATTTAATAGAGATTTCAGCAGGCTAGAATTGTTTTTTGCCCATAGCCAGGCTGTTGTAAGGTTCAATCACACAAGTGGAGATGATGGTGGGATGTACTGGTTTGCTTTGAATTCAGATAGTGGAATTCATAGTGGTGGAGGAATGCAGTTGATTGCAATAGGTATGTCAATGCAATAGACCTTTTAGCTATTCTGAAAAAGAATCAGAAACAAACGATATTCTGCTACACTTTGTAGAATCGTCAAATGCGCACAATTGTGATAGAAGCTCTAACGCCACTCGATCGAATCTCTAGTATAAAAATGTATAAAACATAACGCTCGATCTAGGCACTTTTTCTGAATAGCTAAATGGTCTATTGTGGTATGATTTACAGCAAGTGAAACTCGACAGTTATAAACTCTATTGGGGTTGGAATATCTAATACGTTATATCTTGATGGGTGGAGAGGAAGAAGAATATCCCTTCCTAATCCTTGACTGGTAGTAGGCATCTGGTAGTATGTAATGCCACCAGATATCATATGCTAGTTGCTCCAGGCATTTACTTTATGAAATATAGAAAACTTCATAAGATTAGGAATGTTTATTCCTTATATCATTATTGTTCATCGTATGGTAACACTTTTGGAGCACATCTTCCTTCCGAACTTTGGAAATGTGACAGAATACAGCAAATACAATCTGCCTGTAAATTCTAGGGTACGAAAATAGTGCTTGTGACAAAACACTTATGGATCGTAAAGTAATCGAATTTTAACTTTCTCTAGGATTCTTAGATAATTTCGGTCCAGTTCTTTCACTTGTCTCTAAGAGAATATGTCAACCAAGCTTTTGCCTTCACTTTCCTTGCCATAGCCTGTCATCTGGGCACACAAGGTAGGGACGACGCGGGGCTATCTTCCCCTTCCATCTTCTTCTCTGCACCATTGCTTCAATAGAGACATCATAGATAGTTCAGGCTATTCAACATAGTAGGGTTGTTCTCTAACTTTCAATACGAGGAGCCCATGCTACTGCTTCTTTGCTGGACCTAAAACATTGAGTCTATTGTTTTGGTGACCCCAAATATAGTTATTCATCTCTGGGGCCCCTTTAAAAATGACATCTATTGAAAGGCCACTAAACGAACCACACAAAATTGCACGAATTACGAGCTTTCCTTTCTTCAGATTTATGGATCCCAAATATTGAATTTTCGTCTAGTTGTTATTCACATAGCCCCACATATTGATCCAACGCAAGATTTTGGACCTCAAATATTGGCATACACTCAGTTGTATTGAAAATTGAAAATTGACAAGTACCAACCCCTCCCCTGGGAATGTGCAAAACTAAATATCTAAAGCATTGCTTCTGAAGCTTATTATCAATCAGACAAACATTTTTACTTGGCTAGGTAACGAAGATGAGAGGACATCTGGACCTTTCATATCAACTCCACCAAGCAAAATTTTCCTCTTGACATCACAAAACACCACACTCCAAAACATCTCACTCGTATGGTCATACAACTTCACTGGGATAAATATCATGCAAGTCAAGATAGTCTACAAAGGGTCAAATGCATGGGAGGAACTAGCGACGTACTCTAAGTCACGCTTTACTACGGAGAGGCCATCGACTATACACCGAGCAACAATCCAAAGAAGACTGCATTTTCAGCATTCATTTAATCAAACAATTTTGGAATTTGATAATGTTACTGCTGCTGATGCTGGGATGTATGGTTTTGTTGCCTTCGATGAAAATGGATGGGCTTTCAAATTTATAAGATCACGAGTAGAATTGATTATGACAGGTAAGAGCCTGGATGTTTAGCCACCGAGCTGTGCTCCATTGCCACGGCTTTGTACTTTTGCGGAGGAAAATTATTTACTACTACGGAGTGATACAGTAAAACCCCGCAAAAAAGAACAGTACAAAATAAGAACCTGCCGACTGATTTTATGGGAAAAACAGCCAAGGGCAAGAACCAAAAACAGACTGATTTACTTCAATTTTCTCATGAGACGATACACTTACTTAAGAAATTTCATCACGTCAGTGCAGACAAACTTCCAACCATTAATAAGTGAACACCTCTAACAGTTTTCAGGGCTATACAAATTATTTTATCAAGCCGTATGATATAAGCTGATTGTTAAAAACAAAAATACCATGCTCTCTAACATTTAAATGCCGTCATTATACCCTCAAGTTTATTTAACACATAGTGTATACTGTAACAATATATTCATCATGGTCAGAAGTGTCCTTGTATTAAAGCCACACCCTGAAAATGTCATAAGTATCTCATTTATAAGAACCTAGCGAGTCTGTTTTTTAGAAAAGTAAGTTTTTGTTTGTGGGGTTTTACTGTGCCTCCTCCGCAGAAAGATATACAATTTCATCAGAAGTAACAAGCAGATATACTGAAACATAGCTGCAGTGTCTAACTACCCATGACAAGAGACTAATCTTGAAGGCAATAACACATTAAGGGATTGGGGCGAACGTGGTCAGTTCCAACAGCGCTAGCAGCAATCGAAAATCCGGGGAATCTTCTTGGGTGTTCACGGTTAGGCGTACTGTGCGGTCTAGTCTTTATGCAAACTTGCACCATGGGCGATGATGCACCGATTTTTTGGGAAAGGAAGGCAAAAGTTGCAAAATTTCTTACCCATTAGCTGCCTAATTATCAAGTCTGCATAGCTGTTAGTCACTTTGAGTAGAAACGATCAGCGTACAACGATTTGCCCTTAATTTTTTGCCCTTCGTTTCGATGTGTCTGCCTCTGTTTTACTTAGGCCCACATGTGAATTGAAGTGCAATGGTTGTACGCTGATCGTTTCTACTCAAAGTGACCAACAGCTATGCAGATTTGATAACTAGGCAGCTAATGGGTAAGAAATTTTGCAGCTTTTGCTTTCCTTTCCCAAAAAATCGGTGCATCATCGCCGATGCGTATACGTGTCTCTATCTATTCACCCCTTCCCAGAGTTATTTGGTACTCTTCTAGTATGGAAAGTGTTTTTCCTCAATCTTAAAGCCATTTTTCATCTTTTCACTCACTTTGGAGCGCACTTTTAGGCAAATTAACTCGCCGTACTTCCCACGATCAAAGGGCGGCTCGATATTAGGCCAAGCCAGCCGGGAACTTCTCACTCTCTAAGGGCTTTCAACGGGTTCTGCTCCGATTGCTGTTACTTGTAAATGGGCTCAAGTGGTATGAAGCTTAATAATGGAGCCTGGAGGGTTTCAAAGATTGCCCTTAGTTCACTTACCTGCCAGACCTACAATAGACGATTGCGCTAAAGATGGCGGCGAGGAATTTTTTACCGACATGCACTGCGTTCTTTAATCGAATTCCTATAGAATCGTTAAATGTTTGTAATTCGAACGCAGTGCATCTCGGTAAAAAATTCTTCGCCGCCATCTTTAGCGCAATCCTCTATTGATGCTGTGTGAACTGTTGAAAATATGACCAATGAATCAAAATAACAAGATCTGCTCATGGTACTCGTATTTCACTCTTTCTCCTTCCTCAAGCAAATCAACGTTTATGTAAGAATATCATTTTCGCTTGATAAAGTGAATGATAAAGTGAATATCATTTTAAATGTCATTTATGATAAAGTGAATGATAAAAAGAATATCATTTTCGCTTGATAAAGTGAATGAGAATGATAAAGTGAATGAACATGTTTTCATTTCAGTTCCTCCAAGCACGTCCGTAGTTCCGATGACTTCAACGGCTATGCTGTCATCGACATATCATTTGGCTCACATATCTTCGTCTATGGCAACTATGCAGCACCCATACCACACATTCCCTCATGAAACAGTCACCCCTGCCGTAACTCACTCTGATAGCTCAAAGAACCTTGCAACGAGTCCTACCACATCATTCGTTCATGTGCCACACTATAGACAAACAACAACTATAACGCAAGCAGCAAGTAGGTCGAAACTAGCAACCTCGCTATCAGAAATCAGTTGGAGTTCGAGGCAACAAAGAATTCAAACGTCAGCCGCAACAATAACAACAACAACAATGACAGCAAAAATAACGACGACAACAACAATACCGACAATGCCAAAGACCGATAAGAAAAGAACAGCAGACACTTCAAGCTTGGTTGCTTCAATACTTGGGCTTACGCTTGGTCTCTCTATCGGAATACCAGTGGGAGCCTTGTTTCTCTTTATGGGAGGAACTTACATCTATTTTGTCAAAGTTAAGATGAAAACGACGCAAGTTCATCCGATTTTTAAAAACTAGCAGAGGGATCTTAACAGAAATTCTGTCATGTTAAACCGTGAAGATTTCAAGGTAATTTTTGTTGGACAGAAAGGGTTACCCTTAATGAAACAATCCGAAAGAATGGCGTTATAAAAGGCTCCATGGATTCGATTTGTTGAGATTTTCAAAATTTGCAAAATTAGCGTTTACATTAAGGGAACAAAATCTTTCGTTATGTTGAGCTCCATAACGAAGACTGACTGAGATTTTGTAGCAACTCTCAACAAGTTGTGTTAAAAGATAGCAAAAAGCATTTCTTATTAGTATTATTATTAGTATGGCAAAAAACTGATCTTAGTATTAAAAACAAGCATGTAAATATGTTTTTGTATCTAGCCATAGTTGCATTAGCTCTTTAGTAATTAGCGCATATCAAAAGATGCTCTATTGTAGAATTAGTTCATTTGTACAGTAGTGTCCCGCATATAAGAAACAACATTTTCAATTTCAGGTCTGACGTGTTTCTTATAAAATGAGATATAAACTTCCAATCAGGGTAAAGTTTCTTAAGTTACTTATTAGAAAAATTATCTACTATCAATGAACTAAAAAGACACAAGCTGCATGGTTGTCATATAAAATTTGCATTTGTAAATTTTCACTACCAAGATATGCTACAATTATTCAAGAAAGATGCTTTTTGCTTCATTTGCATGCAAAATTATTGCTTTCATTTGATAAGTCACAGTTTGATTCAGATGCAAATCTGAATTTATCATATTTTTCAAATTTCTAATATAAGCATAGTTTTTGAATAAGAAACACTCACTTTTCAGACCTGGACCAGTTTCTTATAAGAGAGGTATAAGTTTAGAAATTAAGGTCTGGTGTTTCTTAAATTCATGTTTCTTATATGCGGGACACTACTGTATATATGCATGAAATTCTATTCAGCATTCTGAGCTGTAATTTCTGTTTGTCTGCAATAGTGCTATGATATGCCGAATGCGTCAAAGAATCTTATCACCTGTTCAGCAAAATCTTGGCTTGTGGTGTATTGCACCGATCAAGTACCCAAAGAAGATTCTGAGATTGAGAATTTTCACTTTAATTTTCATTATTTTCTTCCTAAGAGATTTCAACTGTGATTGTTCATCACTGCCATACTTTGTATCGTTTTACAAGTGCGATAAACCTTCAAAACCTTGCAAAATAATCTTGATAGGGAAATTTTGATTCATTTGTAGAATTTTGTGCTTTTTTCGAACTTTCGAGCCACCAAAGCCACCAGAGCCACCAAAAGCGTTGCGTTTCAGGTAGGTAAACTTCCGCATAGGGGACACTTTTCCATACTACACCGGCAATAATGATAAAAGGTTCCTGTCATGCTCTCACACCTGATGAAGAGTGAGACCCTGCTTACTCGTTCCATACCAACTTCGTTCCAGTTTCTGGAATGCAAAAATAGATTGTTCACACGGGAATGGAACTAACTATTGGGTACTGGTTTTTGTTTCTGTTCACACGGGAACACAATCGTTCCGTTCCACAGTTTCCGTTCCATGCCATTTTTTCCAGCAACAACTACAGCCGCTTAGGCGCTTGGGGCAAAACTGTTATCGTTCCGTTTTTGGACCGGTTTTCCACCTTATTGCCTTTTCTTATGGAAACGAAACGGAACGATTAGGTATCGTTCCACTTTTCGCATCACTTTTTCGTTCGTTCCACTGTTTGAACGGAATGATGTTATTTCAAGCGCTCCCGTGTGAACACAACCCTGAGTGCTTCACTTTTCGGAACGGATCGATATGAAAAAGAACGTTGCGTTCCCGTTTGAACGAGGCCTAAGGTTCGAAATATTGTACAACATCATTCCTAAAATACAAAGTCGCATTTTCTGAAGAATTAATTGCTAATGTTTCATAATATGCTTTTAAAAGCAAAATAACTCACTTTGTAGTTTGAGATGAATGGTAAATCTAATTAAAGTTTCATGATCTAGGCTCTGCAAAAGTAACTGCAAAATTTATTTGTAAAATCTAGATGTTCATGTAGAGCAATATTGCAAAGAACCAAGGCAATTTACTGCCATAAAGTCTTTCAGTTGAATCGAAGTTCCCACCCTACTTCAAGAAGCAAAATCAAATACAACAGATTTTTCTGTCTTCGTGGTGTGGGCTATTGTGCAATTTTCAATTGGCAGTTTTGTTTTGGAAAGAAAGTCATTTTTTTCACAAAATGGATTGCTTGTTGGAAGACCAAAGACGTATTGAATGGTAAGCATTTACGTACAACTGTTTTCCTCAAGATCTATTTGCATTCTGGTTATCTCCTTTTGCTGCTTGTTGAAGGAATATTGGCAAGGATATTGCTTGAAACCAGAAACCTCATCGTTTTCTCCAGATGAAAAAGAATTTGGGCAAGTATGTCGCAGCTACTTGCAAGAATTATGCTAGCCAACTTAAGGAATAATGTTGGTAAGTTGGTTCCATGCTCACACAACATTAAACTAGGCTTGCCGTGGGTCGCTTACGTTGAGTTGGCCCACCTTCGTACTTCCCAATGGCTACGAAAGGAAAAAGGAGCCCTTCTTAGCCTCTCTCCGCCACGTCCTTTTCCTAATCAACCCTTCCTTTCGTGCAGAAATTCTAGATATGTCCCCTCTATATCAACCCCTTATTTATCTGAAACCCAAAAGGCAGCTAATAGTTTTCTCGAATATTCTTTATTCAGTGAATGAACAAAGATGATTTAGATCAGAATTGGATTAGGTATTACACAATGCCATTTGCACAAAATTGCTCTCACCCAGATGCATTGTACACAATCCTAGTTTACATAAACCCATGATCTATGTGGACAAAAGTAGTCATAAACTAGGTGTACATGCGACTGGGGAAGGTTCACTGCAAAATATCTTTAAATTTCCGATAGTGTTGGAAGAAAAAACTAAGCAGAAATCAGGCATTTTCTCTGAAGAAACTAAGAGGAAACAGAAGTTTTCATTTCTTACATCAGAAATCATAGGAAATCGTGCCTTTCCTCTAAGCGTCCACGGAGAATATTCTCATGAAATTTTGATATTTTTTGATGTGGCTCTAGTTACATAAACTAGGTTTATGGTAACAGAAGCCTACTTGTTTTAATTTTTTTAAGTTGTGAATATTTTCACGTTCTGTCAGCATCAGGTACATTCATGATGTATCGGAGTCAGTTTGCTATAAAACATAACTTTTCATTATTTACTTAATATTTAACTGTTTTTTCAGCTGAGATACCATCATTACCTACAATCTATACGGCTCCAGGTCATGCTTATTATGCTCCTCAACAAAGTGTCGCATTGACATGGACAGTAAATAATCAGTTTGGTGCAACAGTGAAAGAGATACGCCTTGGATTGTACCACTTGATGTCATCAATTTACGTAGCCAAATATGATGTACAGTCATTTAGCAAGACTCTTTACCGACCTAAAGATCAAGGAAGATTGCATTTCACTTTTGGAAATAACCAACTGATATTGCAATACAATGACTTGAAGGCAAATGATAGTGGAATGTACAGCGTAGTGGCATCCAATGGAGCTTCACATTATGCCTTACTGCAGATCATCTCGATAGGTAAAGAGTTTTACCTGATTGAATAGATAATACATTGAATTATTTTTAGAAATTTTCCTGGGTAAAATCAATCACTCCGTAAAGATTCTGTGAGCTATTTTCTAAAAATGAATCCCTTTGAGAAAACTTAAAACATGCCAAAATTACAAGCAATAAGCCCTAATGTGTTAACCTCACAGGGATGACTTTCAGCAGGCTTTAGCAAGTGCCTTTCTTCTGATGGGTTGAAAAGTCTTCCTCCTAATGCGAATAACTTATTCAAGGGGATTCCATTCTCCAATGAGGATGAAATACATGAACACATCTAAGAGTCATTATTGCTAGGAAGGAGAACAAAGGGAAATCTTGCTTGATTTTTCACTCGCTTTTGAATGTTTTCGAAAAGGGCTTTCTGCAGAAAATCTCCTTCGATTGGATGGAATGGTCAATTAAAACCGGCTAAATTACTGAGCCTAATACGATATATCGGGGATAAAAAAGACAGTTTCCAATCTCATTGCTTTGATCTTCAGGGAGCAGGATTTTTTTAAACGCCAGGCATTTTATTTTGACTCACCCAGTAACTACAGACAATTTTGATAATCCTTATCAGTAACGGGTAACCAAATAGCATCCCCTAATAGACGATTGCGCTAGAGATGGCTGCGAGGAATTTCTTACCGAGAAGTAGTACTGCGTTCGTTAATCGAATTCCTATAGAATCTTTAAAGATTTGTAATTCAAACGCAATGCATCTTGGAAAAAATTCTTTGCCGCCATCGTTAGCGCAATCCTCTATTGTGATCAAATATAATATGTTGACGGCATTGAGTCCACATGCATACAAGAGCGTCAGCGCTATCCTGCATTTTTGCTCATGACAAACCGATGATCTGGTGGCCTTTGGTTATGGCACAACAGTTTTAACCCTGGGAAAGCAATTTCGATATTTTTAGCGAAAACCCTCATCAGAAAGCTCATCAATGTCTCTGAATTAGACCTTACACACAATTCTTCATCGGATCGGAAATTGGGTCAGAACAGAGCCCCTGCACCACGGGCGGCGAGAGCTTTGAGAAAGTGGGGTGGATAAGAGGTAAAATTTATTGCCAGAAGGTATACCGAATGTTTTTTATATCGTTTTTGCTTTGGAATAAATACTGGCCTGAGGAAAATGGGGTGGACATGTCCACACCAGTCCACCCCGTGGCGTCACCCTTACCCTGCCCAGCAAAAAGATCAAAATTTTCCTTTAACTCTTGGATGGAAATTTAAGGGAAAAGGACAAGATTCTCTGGGAAGTTCGAGAAAAACGGAAATTTCCATTTCCCCTTTGAGAAGTTATGTGCAGTGAGTCCGCTTCCCCCATAATTTCCCCAACAAAATACTTGGTGAAGTTCCGTCATTTTTTGCAGTGCCATATAATCCTATAGTGATGCTGCCCCTTCCATCCTCCGGGAAGCAGACTCACCGACACAATATCGAATCTCTCTTCATCTTTTGATTTTAGGGAACGAAAGGGAACGACCGCTTGGACCATTTATATCTACTCCTCCAAGCAAGCTCTATTTGATGCCACAGCAAAACATCTCATTGGTTTGGACTTACGATTTCTCTGGTATGGAAGTCGCAGAACTAAGGCTTATTTACCAAGGGTCAGCATCATGGGAAGAGGTACTTAGGTACAACATATTGCAATCACGTGTGACATTACGACGAGCAAATGATCAGGGAAGATTAGAGTTTAACTACACATCGAACAAGACCATATTGCAATATAACAACATTATTAGTAATGATGCAGGCGTGTATGGCTTGGTAGCATTTGCTGATGATGGCTATGCGTTTACATCTACAACGCCAAGCGTTCAATTGATCGTTGGTAAGTTAAGTGTCCGTTTATAAGAGGAGAATATCTCTCCTGCCAGTATTAGTGCTGACAAGCAAGATGATATAGACAGAAGAAACACCACCGATAAAGTGAGATGCTATCTCACAGGAGGTGGAATCTCCTCAAGGTGAGGTGCACTCCGTCCCCATATTCCTGCGTGGTGAAGTAAATTGGAATACGGTAGTCATAGCCTTCTGTGTGCACGCCTCTCTGCCCAGGGTTCAAAGAAGGGGTGCACAAAATCTAACCTAAGGCTACCTGGTTTACTTATGAAAAGCTAAAAGACTGGGTTTGGTTCGTTCGATCATTCAATTCCTTTGATATTAAAGATGATGCATAATGGTAAATCCTCTGCTTTTGAAGAAACCAGTAATTTTCATAAATCTTCATAAATCAGTAACTTCTTATCAGATATACTCAGACTTAGTGCCAAACGCCTTAAAGTCTCTTCTATTCATGAATTTGAAAAGCAGGCAACTTTAATTCATGGCTTCCTCATAGTAGCCTCTTAAATGCCGCGCATGCGTTTTGTGACACACTGTATAAAATTCTGCCAATGATCTTCAAAATAAACTCATGCACGATGTCTGGTTAACTGATATTCTTACAGTCTAACGTCAGCATTTAATTTTCTTGATATTTTCGAATCTTATATTGCAGGTCCATTTAGTACATCAAGCATGCAACTCAAATCCATTACTTCCTCTGCTTCCCCCACATTAATCAATAAACCCAGCTCTGCTCGAGGAAGCACAGCTTCAACTGACATAAGAGCAGTCTCTTCAGCAAATATATTCACGTCCATTGGGTTAGTTGCGACGCATACAGTTCATTCAAGAGAAAATTATCTGTCTACAACTGCTCCTACCACCGCAGTTGCAGAAATTCTGTCAATCAAATCCACCCTCAACGTCACATCCATAGTAAAGATTGAACATCCAACTGCTAATCTAAGAACTACGAGCAGTCTTCCTAATCACAACCCAGAGAGCAGTCACCTTTCATCTGCAATGCCATCCTCGCCTGTTCCAGAAGTTTCAACAACAAGTGCCAGAACCATAAAATCCACTACAGGCACACATGACCCGACGGATAACTCATCAAAAAGAGCTTCAACATTAGGCCTAACTATTGGTCTCTCAATTGGCATACCCGTAGCAGCCTTCGTTATTTTTGTAGCAGGGGGCTACCTTTATTTCTTTAAGTTAAAACTGATAAACAACAAAGTTAGCGTGCAGTAGTGAGTAGTTTAAGCCTCTGAATTGCTAGTTTGGTTTGGTCAAACGTGAGGCTCAGTGTTTGGAAAGTTTTAGGGTCTACCCGCGTGATTTCGATTCCCGTCACTGGCACTATAAAAACTACAATACAGCAGCCAATTCAGCTGTCCGCCTCTCAGAGGTCGGTAAGTGAGAACTCGGGGGCAGCACAAGCCATAGTGTTGCAAGCTCATATCAACTGCATAGGTGCAAGGAGCTTAGCCTATTTTATCAAAATAAATGTTGCTTGCTTGCTTGCTTGCTTGCTCGCTTATCATTTATGCATCATTTCATAATCAAGCAAGGATCTTTACTCATTTTGTGAGGATTTATTTTAAAAAAGGTTTTAATATCGCACTAATGCACAGACATGACGACCATGCTTACAGAAATGGGGGCCTAGCTTTTTGCTGAGTAGCGGCATGATTAATCTTGCTCAAAAGCTTTTTTTTTCATCCATCATAAAACCTAACACAAATTTTTTTTAATACAACTAATGTACCATCCATAGCCAAAAAAAAACAAGGTCACCGAGTTCTGGCTATGAATAGTAGAGCTTCAAAAGCTTTGCAATGGGTTCTGTCTGTTTCTGTCTTTCAGTCTCTTTTCAAAAATGCTGTTGGCGATATCACAGCGGTAGTTCCGCATCATCATCGTGATCATCGTCATCATCATCATCATCATCATCTTCATCATCATCACCACTACCATCATCATCATCATCAGCATCATCATCATCATCATCATCATCATCATCATCATCATCATCATCATCATCATCATCATCATCATCATCATCATCATCATCATCATCATCATCATCATCATCATCATCATCATCATCATCATCATCATCATCATCATCATCATCATCATTTCTTTAATCACCAGTAGGCGGAAAACAAAACAATACCTAAAATTACAGCTAGTTAAAGCCTACCAATTCCCATATGAAATTAAAAATCTATGCTGTTCAGAACCCAACCTGTGGTATTGCTGCAACTCCTATTTTAGCACATTCGCAGTATGGGCAATATAATATTCAATCTCACTCTAACATCGCAAAACAACAACACATGCATGGTCCATTGACTTCGTTGGGACTTCATTAAAAGGCAATACAATATAGGATCAAATGAATTAACCGCGCTTCAAGGACTAATTTTTCGAACTTCGTGATTTTGGATTTGACAACCTCGTCCCCAGGGCCGTTTATCATATTGGAATATGACAAATGCGAGGACGATGCTGGTGCTTTAGAGGATTGTTACAGGACTTCCTTGCCCGCAGACAGAAGCTGCTACTGACCACAATCGTAAACATTTTGAAAAAAAATGTTTGTGAACAAGCCTAATACACAACACTCCCGAACAGTCGTAATTGCTAGTTATGATATTTTGAGGAAAATCTTTCAAAGGCTGAAGCGGCACCAGATACGACTGAAGTTGAATCCCGGGCCACCTTCAAACTGCTGAAATAAGATTTTAAATCTAGGCTTTCCTTTCCATAGTAATATTTCACAGTTAAAATTCAACGTTTAGACTCGTAGACAATGTGGAGAAGTTTAACCAGTTTAAATTGTAGCTATTTCATGTTCGTCAAACAGAGGAGTATCTACGCTTTTTCAAATCTCTGCACGTGTGGAAACCTGTATATATATTTTTTAATACCTGTATTTATGTATTCACTTGATAGCTATAAATACTTATTCAACAAATACCTTTCATTCAAGCTGAAATTATTTTGTAATATTCAAGCTACAGAGAGAAATGGCACAGTATCAACGAGAAGATGATCCCCAAGTTTTAGCGCTGTTTCGCCTTATCGATATAGTCTATTTACATTTGAAATTGATTTCGGTACTTTGTAGCTGTATGTTATAGAAAGTATACCCATCGAAAGAAATATATAAAATCAAGAAGAAATATAGGAAACAAATGTATATAATGAATCGTTCTATTAATAGGTCTGAATAAATATATCGGTCTGAAATGTCTTAACGACTACCAAATATGTTAAATTAGATTTTGAATTTTTTTTCAGAAACCATAAGAGACTTCTCTAGAAAATCCCCTTCAAAATACCTTTAAAGAGGGCTGAAACTGATTATCAAAGTTCATCATGTTGCTGTCTTTCAGCTGTTAGCCCACGTTATCCTCTTGGGGGCAGGAACTCTCCTCCAACTCCAACTTTTCGAAAGCTTATAACATGTACTCAAATGTAGTTAGGTCACTAGTAGAAGGCAGAAATGCAGGCTCATTACAAAAGTCTCCCTAACTCTCACTCGTTGTTGTTGTTGTTTTTCTTGTTGTTGTTGTTATCGCTTCTATTATAGTGGCAAAGAGGGGGAGGGATGTAGAATACGTTTAGAAAAAGTTCTAGAAAACGTTACTCGTATAAGTCGTGATTTTCGGCCAGTCTCCCAACTTCCCTTCTACGGGTACCTGTTTTTGTCAATAAGAGACCAGACTTAAGCAGATACCCTCCATTCGAATGTTCTTTATTCAAACTGAAGGCCAGCTTTTATTGCTTAGCCAAACAAGCCCTAGGGTCAATGTAGACTGCGTTCACACGATGCCGGTAGATTTTGAAAACGGTGAAAAATGTGACGTATAGGCCTCACGTTCACAAGAAAACAGCACATTTTTTGCCGGCAGATATTGAAAATGATAGGTTTTTAAACGGAACTCTAACTGGCACATTTTGGAAAAGGCATCGTGTGAATACTCGAAAATGATGTAAACAGAACAGTTTTCGACACTTTTGGAATTTAGAATGGTTGATTTTTAGAATGAAGATACATTTCTTTGGCAGCAAAGTCTGGCAAAGATTTTTTTACCCTCAACCGTTTTCAAATTGTTCCGGCATCGTGTGACCGCTAGCTCAAATTTTTCTACCGTCACATTTTTCATTGTTTTCAAAATGTTCCGGCATCGTGTGAACGCAGTCATAGGAGTTGCAGTTTACGGAAAAACTAAATGTCACTGAATACGAGGCTGTCAAGTCTGTATGGCTTTGTAGTTGACTTTGTTTTTAGCGGCTGTGGAGGAGCTACAGGTTCAATAGTGCAATTTTGAAACAAAGCATGGGACGAGCTCGAATTTGCAGTTGAAGACATCCCTTGAGTCATTCTAAAAAGCGATTACTGATGTATAAGACATATCGGTTTTTCAAAAGCAGGAATTCCTCCGTTCTCTAACAATCTCAAAAATTCAAGTAAGCCTCGAACGGGTTCTAGCAAGGGATTTCTAATATTTCCAAACCTAGATGAAGTTTGATATAAACGATTACGCTGAATAAAAAGTTCCTCGCCACCATCTTGAGGGTAATCAACTTTTGTAGGTAGGTAGGTATTTATATTTAACGTGGCTAGCCCGCGAAAGTCTGAGCGACTTATTTCCAGCAGGGGCCACGGATGTTTTACCATCAGTCCGCCGCAGCTACCAGTCACGGCTACCAGATTTCCCTCACATGGCTCTGGTCGACCCGGGCTAGTGTTACGGACAGCGACCAAACTGTCCAGCGTGGGATTTGAACCTACGGCCGTTCTGACCTTTGGCTTACGAGTCAGACGCCTTAACCACTCGGCCACACGCTCACTTTTTTTTTTTTTTTTTTTTTTTTTTAGTAGTTAGTTTGTATTTAATTAACTATTGACCCTGTTCGAATTAGTTAATTTGTAGTTAATTAACTATTGACCCTGTTCGAATTCTGAAAAATGACAAATACCTAGCTGGAGCCATTTTACTTCTATTTTACTTGATATTGAGATTATTTGGAGCAAAAACAGCATGATATTCTATTTTTGTGTGGAAAAACGGAAAATGACAAAAATAAGCATAGAGGAGCAATATGGCAGAACATAAGCATGGGCTCAAGGCATCAATGCAGTCAGTTTAGACCACACAATAATGGCTCAATCAATACAATATGGTTTTTGAACTATCAAACGTCATTTGAGACCTCAAACAATTTACCCTAACCTTGCGTGTTTCCACTTTAAAGATCTCAGATAAGTCACGAAAGGTGCCATTACCGTTGCATTGTAGCACGAAGTTTTTTGAAGATTCGTCTGTGTATCAATAAACTCTTGCTCTGAAGTACACGTTTTTATAAGAAACCGGTTCATAAGAAACTAGTGCTAAGATCGGCAAAATTTTAAGAAACTCTAGTACCATATGTCTAAGAAGTATTAAGAAACTTTGAAAAGTTAAAAGCGTGGATATTATAGCAAATATATCTTTGAACCTTTGAATCTTTTTCTTGAGCAATATTAACTAACCATTTGTATTTTCTACAGCAGTGGTAGCGACCATATTGGTAATTCTACATTCAAAAACATAAGAAACCAATAAGGAAGCTTTTAGTACTAGAACAGACAAAATTTCATGTCATATCAAGAAACTTTTAGTACTATGGCCTGATTCTAGTTTCCTATAGAAAAAACCTGCAGCCAGATGGCAATCAAAATGTCTTGCATTCTCCCTGACCATATCTGCTTACGACAATACGGGAGGATGTCAAAGAGCTCCGACAAAAATCTCCATGCACCATTATTTAGGCACGTGTCCATTGGCTTCTGCAGTTAGTTAGGAGGCTTCACGTCGGCCACCTAAAAGTAACTATTAAAAATCCAGTAATTTCTTAGCGATCGTAAAAGCTATGGCTGTTTGGTTTGCTCCTCTTTGAAGTGTAAGGATTTATCCCCGAGCTTGGAGACGGTGCTCCATTTAGCATTTTTTATGAAGGAGTCTGGGTGATCAGACAATCGGCATAGACCTTCTAGGCTATTCTGAAAGAGACTTTCAATCGAACAATATTTTGCTACATTATGTAGAATTTTCGAATTAGCACAATAGTGATAGAAGCTCTCACACCATTCGATCGAGCCTTGTGCATAAGGGAGCTGTCATTTTTAAAGCTGGGTACAGGGGCGGAAGAATTTTTGTTGGGGTATCAAATTTCTTGGCCTCGTTTTATCGGGATATGAAGATATTTTGGATAAAATGCAAAATATCTGATGGGCTGTGAGAGTTTTTGAATATATTTTAGACTGAAGCAAAAATTACATTTTCCTTTACAATGAGAGCTTAATCCGTTACTGCTATGTTCTTCAGGCAAGGAAGGAGTTACTTGGAAGAGTTGATGAGTCTTTGTTTTGGTGAGTCTTTCAATTGTTTCAATTTGACTTATTTTATGTCCAAGTTGTGTTTCTTAGTGTTCTAGGTAAATCTAAGATCTATAACTCAACAATGGGGCCAAGAAATATTTAGCTTTCTTGAAATGGGGTATCAAATGTCATTGAAGCTCATGAATGGGGTAAGAAAATTTTCCGACTTGAATAAAAAGTTCTTCGACCCCTGTCCCCAGCATCAAAAATGACAGCTCCCTAAAAAATGCTTCAAAATAACGCTCGATCCAGACTCTTGTGTGGAATAGCTTAGAGGTCTATTATCTTATATGTTGGCATACTCAAAGCTAACTATAGTAAGCATGCATAATGCATGATTGTTCTGAGGAACTACTGAACCCAGTTGCATCGGACTGCCGCATGCAAGCTGACACTCTTAGAGCAGCTTTGACCCGGCTGTTGACCAGTCGGAAGGACAAATTCGATAGCCTGCATCAGTTTAAGCTGATCTAACTAGGGTATAAATATGGGTAAACCATGTGCTGAAGGAAGGATTCCGGCAAGAAGCCTCAAACGCAACAAGATAGAAATGCTCAAGCTTTCATGTAGGTCCGTAAAATTTCTTTGGCACAGATATCCAATGAAACATATCAAAACCGATGACGCAGTTTTTATATTTAGGGGCAGCAGGAAATAGTCATCAACATACGGTCGAACTAAGCTACTTTGAGATATCAGTTTCTTTCACAACTTCAGGTTTTAAGTGAACCTTAGCTCACTGCAATAGGCGTCTCCATATAATTCAAAATAATAGCGAGGTATGAAACCACAAAAAATGTCCCTAAAGATGAAATTAGGAGAACTTCGTCAGCAAGTTGTCACAGAACACTTAGAATCAGAGATCATTGTAGTTTTGTTGAACTCATGATGATAGCTGTGGCGTTATCAGCATGTGGCAGAAACACGCTCCTATCATGTAATTTCTTTGGCTTATCAGAGCATTGTTTTGGGAGACAGTCATCCCACTGTAAAGGGACTTTGGCACACATATTCTTTTGGAAAGCCAGGCTAACTAACAGTTTTCTGCCCTGCGACAAGAGTGTCACAGGTTGATTAACTCACTAACAAATGATATTCCATCAAATATTTAGAAATTTTGAATCAATGTGCCATTTTCTGGCAACATATTTGCTTGAAAGTTTGTAGGAAGGTCCGTAAACAATAGTTTTTGTTCCGAGCAGATTCATTTGTTATATTGGAATATTTAGTCATTTTCTTTTCTGGTAGGCTTGTAGGTCTAAAGGCAAAATTTCCTCAACTGCCTTTCATGTCCAAAGATTTTCTTCAGTTAGTATCCATTGTATTTTGCAAACATTCCTGATCGAGCCACTGTCCAAAGAAGCAGAAATCCCTCCCCTCCAATAAATCACGAGCCAGGTTTCACGACGCATAAATCATTAGCCCAACTTGAAAATCCTGAGAGTAGAAGAGTTGATTGATGAGCAACTTATATCTGAGATCTCATTTGTCAGTATTGGTTGTAATAAAATCCACGAGGATAAAGAATGGTTATGAAGATATCAAACAATTGTCAAAGGCCTTTTTCTAACCAAGGAGAGCAACAAACATTTGTCTGAATATAATAAAGCTCTGTAACACATTTTATGAGAGGAAAGGTGACCACTTGGTTAATAGTGTCTTCCCGAGGGGTACTTGACCAGATTTTGGACGGGGACGTGCCATCGAAGCTTCAAAAACATACTCGTTCCTTATACCAATTCTTCCTAAATGTATACCCGACTTTTTACCAATTTTCCGCAAATGCATCAATACCGTTCCTTATGCCAAAATCTTTTAAAAAATCAGTACCGTTCCTTACACGCCAAAATTGCAAAAATTGATACCGTTCCTTATACCAAAATTGCGAAAATTTATATCGTTCCTTATACCAAAATCGTGAAAAGCAATACCCTTCCCGATGGCATGTCCCCGTACCCAAAATATGTTTAATACACCCCCCGGGAGTGTTTTCGCCATTCTAATAGAAACGTTACAAAAAAGTCGTATGGTTTACGCGTAAAAAAGTCTTAGTAGAGATATTCCATGTTGCTGTAATAGCACCCATGTCGTTATTGTGGAATTTTCTCCATAGGGACTATGGCATCTCTCAAGTCGACAAACGTTTCAAATTAGACTTTACGTGAACATATCCACGAATAAGAATAACTGAAGAGCTTTGGATGAGGAATTTTGCGTTATCGCAAATTTTGAAAGACACCCAATTCGAAGCAGAAATTATGCAATCCTCCCGGAACTTGGGTCTGGTTACCAGGCTACTCGATACATGCTGTTATTTTTGTTGGTGGTGTTGCTGTTTTTGATGCTATTGTTATTGCTGCTGTCGTTGTTGTTGTTGTTGTTGTTGTTGTTGTTTTTGCTCTTGTTTGTAAGCGACCCGATTTTTGGAACTGCATCTTACTGCATCAAGGTAAAATGGTTACCAAGCGTAAAGTACTTTCGTATAGTTATTGGTTTCGAAAGTACTTGACCACCCCAGGGAGAAAAAGCATTGAAATTCCTGCGATGAAGAACTCCTACTTTGAATCATTAAGTGCATGCATTTGTTTATAAGAAAGCTAATGTCTGTGGCTGGTGAGCAGTTTCTTAAATATTTTGGTAATTTTCCTAAGAAAAGTTTCCTTCGTGTTTCCTAACTTTTGATACCCCAAGTATAGAGCTGATCTATATTTGTTAGAAGGGCGTCCAAATTACTTAGTAAGATTTCAAAACAAGAAATCACATCATTGGCACTCAAAGCATGTTCAAAAGATCTGCTATCAGTGTAAAGGGTCAAAACATCTTTAAATGCAAATTACAAAAGCTTCTTAGCTTTTTAGAATTTAAGTAGGATTGTTTCCTAACGCTCGAAAAGTTTAGCCTACCATTTCTCATAAGTAGTTTCTCATAACAAAATACGTGTACATGCCCCGGAAAGGGAGACAGCATTTGTCTGGAAACCTTGTCTTTTCCTAACAGCCTGAGGAGAATTCAATTCATTAGTTAGATGACGTTTTCAAGGTAAACGCTTTAATTGAATTCATCATGAATTGGCGGTTACAAACACATTTAATGAAACTCAAAAAGATAAGTTTTCGTTCTTAAGATTTGATAGCATAAATTGAATTTCAAAATCTAGACATAACAGAGAGACCTTTGAGTGTACAGAAAAAATAATTAAACAAATTCAATAGTTGGATGTGATTCATGTTGGGATCGTAGAAGTTATCATCGTACAGTGGCTAGAGGCTGCAACATGAATGAGAAAAAATTTACTGTATAGCCTTCCAGAAATAGATTGGGTAAAAAAATCCTCACAAAATTTGAAAAACTGCTGTCAATGATATTGCTTTGTGAAAGGAATTTTTAAAAAGACGTATTTTGGATGCAGTTCCAACTATGCTTTGCTCTTTAAGGTTCTAACAACTTAACAACGAAGCAACGATCGATTTGATGCGGTTGAGAAAAGACAAAACTACCGTTTAACGGGAAAAGTCTCCAGTCTAGCAAGAAGAAAGCTTGCTGTTATGTAAAAAAGAGCATCTAAAGGTTGCAACTAGACATTTTTACTTATTTGAACATCTTGATAAGAATTCGCTCTGAATTTCCGCAAACCTTCAAGAATTTACTCCTGGATTAGTACCAACTAAAATAACAACGCAAGAAAAATTGGAAGTGCTATTAAAGAATTTCTTGATCTGAAATCGTTGCAAAAGACAAATATCTGTGTATCTCAGAGAGCATAAACCTAACTCCATGAAAGAAGATAGCATTGGGAAAGCATTAGAAAACTGAAAAACGGCTAAAACTGAGAATAAGCTAACAAGGAGGAAAATGAATTACAAAGATTACAAGACAATAAGGTCAACAATCAATTAACATGTCTTTCAGTCATGGTAATTTTTTATTTGCCGGTCTATTCATTGAGACTTTACATGAATGGCTGTCACATCAAGAAAACATATTTAATCTGCTTCAAATCTAACCATGTCTTATGAAATGAACTTTGTTTTCACAACGGAAATCAGAATTTGAACAAGTTTAGAAATAATAAGATAATGAAAACTTTGCAGGCTACATCAAAGTTATTGTTGCTTGTTTGCTTTGATACGCTGTCCATACAGGCAAACATTGATTGACAAACCATTTATATCAGCTTGCCAAGCAAATTGCTTGTCGGTTAGCCGTGTCACAGACGCATTGCTCGAAAGATAAAACTTGCTTGTGACAAGCATCAACTTTTACTGAACTCTTCAAGGATGCTCATGGTCAGATAACGTCAGCCTGCAACTTAAATAACAACTGCTTTTCGTTTTTAAGAATTTTTAGGAAATCATAAGACCTCGGGAAAATATCCTATGAACTTCTAAGGATTCTATGAAATTTCGCAAAGCTGAAATTCAACTGTTCTGTTCTGTGAGCAGTTACATACTGGAGAAGATTATAATTTGTGTCTAAAGCCTAGATATACGAGATACAGAAGATACACGATAACTGAGGTACCAGAGTGCAGAATGCTGAAAGCTTAATGCTGCGTAGCTAGGAAGCATTGATAAGCAACGAAACCTCGCATGTTGCCAAATTACGTTGCTCGCTTGGCCGTTGATGATAGAGTTTGCTCATTCCATAGATAAAAGTATTAAGGGATCTGAATCATTGGTATCATCTGTGAGATAGAATTTAGCATTATGGACTTATGTGGCATGGCAAACAAAAAAGAACAGGCTTTGTAAATTTTTCTGAATCTCAAAAGTTCTAACTTTTAGTTGCAACTTTATTCCTTATTATGATTAAATCCTAAATCCATGAGTATGGCATTACGCAAATAAGCAATCATCAAAAAAGAGCATTATATTTGCTCAGGTTAAATTAGCCGAAAGATAGCTTCTCCAAACTTCAAGGTCTGTACATGCATAACCAGAATGATGTCTCCTGATTAATCATGCAAATATGCCAGGAGACGTGTTGACTCCACAGTTACAAGTCTCTAATAGCTTCAAGACTGACAATAGCTTCTGTCCTTGATAGAAACGAAATGCCATGAAGGATCACCCCATCGAACTGGCATAAAATTATTCATTTTTCTAAAGAATCGACGTCTTATCAAGTCAAGATACAGATGAGACTTTAGTAGTTCTGCAAACTTTAACATAAAATTGGCCATGGAAGGGCGATCTTCTCTGGGTTGCTGTCTGTTTAATCTAACTCAGTGGCTGTGAATCAAATTTAGTAAATTAGTGAAAGTCGGCCGAGAGCTACCGCCGAAAGCATGAGACTTAGTGCGAGTAGAAATTTTAGTCAAGTTTCTATACAGTCACAAGAATCGTCAAAAAGAGAGCCAAATTATCAAAATTCTATCTGAAGGATTGCCACTGATTCATGAAGCGTAGTTTCGTGAAAACTCTTCAACACTAGTCAACTATCTCTAGAAAAGAACTGATCTGAAAGGTTCTAGTTTGGTTTGATGACATGTAAATCAGCTGTAACGATTTAAAAAGGGAAAAATCCAGCTTTTTCTGAAGCCCATGCGAGATACTGTTAGCAGAATGTATAAATGAAGGTCTGCATCTTTGAGGAAACCTTGACTATTTAAGTAAAAGCCATTACGGTGACATGCAGAATATTGAGCATAAATCTTTACCGATTCATAAACGTCTAAGAATAAAGTTCAGTGAGCAGTAATGAAGAATCAACAAGAGTTACTATTTCCTGTAGTGCCACTTGAGCTGAGCATTGAGTTATGGGCTATTGTCATCGATCAACTTGAAATAGACTTTAAATCAAACTACACTTTAGTGCAATTCGCAGATTTTTCGAATGAGCAAAAAGTGATTAGAGCTCTGATGCAACTCAAAACCTTTCGCATAAAAATGCATGAAACTATCTGCCAATTCGGATTCATTCGTAGAGTACCTAAAATGTGTATTGTCGAATGGGATGGTGATATGCCGAGAGTCCCAAAATAATGAATCGGTGTTTGCCACAGTGAGCTATCTTAAATCATCGACCAATTTGAATGAAACACCAATCATTTTGTGGTAGAATGTGCAACGTAGATGCAGAAGTTCATTTCACTAAATTCAGCCATGTCAAGCTAAAGCCATGGGCTATTTTCTTGGAGTTTGTTTTGGAAGATAGATCAAAGAGAATTAGAAATCTGTACAATGCTTCTTCCAAGTTTCAGCTTCAAAAGCTGAATGCGAGTATGCTGATTTTTCAAGTGGTAAAACGTGACGGCAAATATATATTTGCTGCACTTCATTGTTCAAGGGTTACTCGGTTACGTTTCTTAAAGATGATCGAAGCGATTTCTATCTTATCAAAGATAAAAGTTAAGTGAAATTTGATCAAAATATTCTAGTTTTTCTCACGACTTATGAACCCAAATTACCGGGTGTCCCAAAATGTAATCCCATTGAAAAATCGCCAAAATTCGGCTATCAAGCCTTTTCTAAAATTTTCTTTTTCTGATCCCTTTTATCAATGAACCAAATATAATTGGAGATGATGAAACTTTTTGTTTTTGGTACTTAATGGTATTAAATAGCGCATTGAATAGCCTCATCCTGAGATATACTCTTTACGCGATATTGCTACTCTTGTTCAAGACCATTAAATTGAGATTTTTCATTGTCTTTAAAGTCTGCAATGGTATTTGACGTTTCTTTCTGACATTTATGGCCAAACTAGAAGCTTAACAGACAAAATAAATTGATCTTTACTAATCATTAGTGCATCTTCCAGCATGTTTCAAAATCAGTCGGCCCTAAAATGAGCAAAATTTGCTATATTCAAAACCAGTCGCGAAATCAGCTTTACGTGGAAAAACAACTTGGTCTATGGTCTGCTTGCTAGAAAAAGAAATTTGAAGATCGGTCAGCTAATGAGAATTTGGTGATAATTTGAAAAAGAGTACTTTTTTGGGAGCACCTGGTTGCTGCCAAGTGCAATTGCCCAGGACTGAAGAACTATAAGATCGATGATATTAAAATAGATTTCTAGTCATTGAAACTGGAGCATAATTTATGATTTTACAGCTCTGAGAACGGTGATACCATCATTTCAGGACACCCGGTATAACCATTTCAGTTTTCCAATATTTGTATCATACAAACCATCAGCAGAGGTGGAATGCAACTTTACATATCAACAAAGCGATAAGCATCCACGCGAGGCACGAGCCGAAATGCCCGAGTAATCTTCTGCGTAATCCTCTAAAGGTTCAAAAGGAAATTTGAAAATGACTATCAAGTAGCTTACCTTTGATTCAAGACGCATTGGTGAGGCAACCAATATCACAAAAAAGATACAGCTGTATTCAGGCAGCATCTTATTTATCTTGTCAATAAGGATCGAATTGATCTGAGAAGCTCTTATTGAGTAATCTCCCAAGCTTGAAGTAAAACGGACATACAAAGCAGTGAAGAACTACACAAATCGGCAAGTTGTCAGCAATCTGCAAGTAGTGTTCATAACGGCGATGATTGATTGATATTTGTAATGCTGATGAAGAGCTGACACAATTCCTGTCTGTTTGTGCATCACTAGGTCAGATCAGTGTTCATTGCGAACATCCTATGACCGACTTGAATGATGTGGCTTTGTGGAACATAAGTGGACAGTTCCTATTGGAGATCGTTGAAGATAAGGGCACAACTGCGGTGAAGCAACTTCTCCTCTCTGGTTATGAGTAAATGAAATTGTAAGACTTCACTCCAAACTGAATTAACTCAATCTGTACAATCAACAACTTCATTGTTGCTCTTTAATTTCATCACACAAATGTAACGTAGACTCATTGTGTTTTGAACATGCAATGGAGCCTATTTAGCTTATCACGCCATGCCCAAATGAAATCTGTACGAATGAAGATACAGTACAATTTATTAATGTGAAATTCAGTTATCTGTTAGTCAAGGATAATGAAGTGGTCTTTTGGTCAAAATCGCAGAGTAGCAAGTCTCCGTAAGGATTAAAACATTTTATGTTGAGACGAAAAAAAGTTCGTTTATGCTAGGAAATCAAAGGCGGAAGATTTCAATCAATTGGCGGTACTTACTTCTCGCCAATGAAATTGATTCACATTAGGATTTTGTCTCAGTTTTTGAAAGGGGTAGAACATCAGCATGTCTGCATGTCATATCATTTCATCAGCTGTATATGAAGTTACAGCTTGGCAGCATTTGTGGTATGGAGTGTCCTTTAGTAATCAGTTTCGAGTGCAATGAAGATACAATGCAAGGGTTAATGTGACATTCAGTAATCTCTTGATCAAGGCTAACAAAGTGGTCTTTGATTGAAACTCGCAAAGCTTAGAGGTCTGAATCAACTCGATGATGAGACACAAAAGGGTCATTTATTCTAGGAAATCAATGGCAAAAGTTTTCGGTCAATTTGTCTCAGTTTTTGAAAGGAGAGGAAATTTAGTCTGTCTGCATTTCATACGATTTTACAAATTCATATACGAAATTACTGCTTGGTGATACTCGCTTTAGAGAGCGCCGTTTAGCAGCATCATGTTTCAAGTGCAGTGAAGATACAATACAATTGTTACATTTTGTTGGCTCTTGATGGAGAACAATGAAGTGGTCTTTAGATTTAGCTGACATAAATTTGATACAGAGGGCCTCATCAACTGGCAAATGGCTCGTTTCTTCTAGGAAATCAGCGGCAGAAGATTTCAGTCAATTGGCGGTAATCATCTTTTGCCAATGAAATGGATCGGCATCGGAACTTTGTCTCAGTTCGAAATTCGTTCAGTCTGCATTCATATGACTTCATGAGCTTTTACGAAGCTTGGAAACTTTAGAGTGATGGATGGCCCTTTAGTATCACCCTGTGGGCCCAATGCAGTTGTGACAGATACACCAAGCCCACCCATGCTATTTGATAGAGTGGCCTTTTCTCTGACTTTTCAGTTGGCAAAAGACCCCTTATCATGGGAAATTTCGGAAGGTAGCGCCCTGTTTTAAGGAGTATTGCTAAACCTTGGAGTGATTGTTACCGTAAGCAGAATCTCATAAACATAAGATTATCAAACTTTGGCCAGGTGAAATTGACTATATTCTGGGATCTCAAACCCAGTAGCATATAACTGCTTTGGGATGATTTTTAAAGAAAAGTACCCCCTTTTTCAAGATACTAGGTCCTACGTTTCTGCTTCATATATACCCCTTGCTGAGCAAAATCATGGATGAGCGTGGTGTCATATTTACATTAGCAAGGCACCCACCGGTAAGACGATCAGTTTTCTGATGCAATGGAGATACAGTACAATTTGTTAATGTGACAACAAGTTATCTCTTGCTCAAGACAACAAAGCAGTCTTTTGATTAAAATCTCACAGAGTTTAGAGGTTTGTATAAACTTGGTGTTGAGACGAAAAAGAGTTGGCTTAATCCAAGAAATCAATGGTCGAGGATTCCAGTCAATAGACCTTTACACAAAATAAAGTCCCAAAAGGAAGTAAACTTCATTGCTGCAAACAAGCCATTTTGTTTCCAAATCTAAACATTGCTAACAAATTATATGGGTTACCGTTAGAGACGCACCCCGTTGGGTGACTCCAAAGCGAGGCGAAACCGGCAAGTCAGTATCAGTATTTCAATGGATTGTCGCCATTTTGTGTAAAGTTCTATCATCGGTGCTCACCTCTTGCAAATGAAATTGACTGATATCAATTTGTCTCAGTGATTGACAAAGATCGAATTCTTTCAGTCTGAGTGTCATATGATTTCATCAGCTTTCTAGAAAGTTACAGTCCGGTTCATTTGAGTTATGGATTGCCCTTTAGTACCATCAGTCTTCTGGTGTAATGAAGACCCGGGAATGAAGATAAAGTACCATTTGCTGACGTCAAATCTAGTTGTCTTTTGGGCAAGGATGATGAAATTGTTTTTTTTAATTTCAACTTACAGAGCTTAGAGGTCCTTTTATATATTCATTACAAAACAACTACAATACATTAATCTGAGCCAATCATAGCGGGAAAAGACCCCAGGTCATCTAGTCCCCACTATGAATGGCTCTTACAATGGTTCGTTTCAACTTGATGTTGAGACGAACATGGCTCCTTTATTCTAAGAAGTCAATGACGGAAGAGGCTAGAGTGCAGCTTAGCGGCCGGCATTCGAACGTTATGTTGTTGAATGTCATAAGGTAAGGGTTAGGGTTAGTTTCAGGAGAGGATTTTTTGAGTAAGTTACGATTAGTTAGAGTAAATCAAGGTTAGCGTATGTTAGGGTAAGATAAAGTTAGAGTTTGTTTAGGCTTTGGGTTAGGGTTAGGCTTCAATTCAATGTTTGGGTAAGGAATATGACATTTAGCGCCACTCGTTGAACTGCACTCGTCCTGCAGAAGATCTCAGTTTATTGTCGGTACTCATCTGCCAATGAAATTGACTGATATCAGATTTTGTCTCAATTTTCGATAGGAATCGAATTCGTTCAATCTGCATGCCGTATTTCATCAGCTTGACAAAAAGCTATAGCTGGTGCCAACAGTTTTTTGGGCGCCATTCCCGGTGGGTGCAATGCAATAGTAAAAGTTACACCACGCTCGTCCATACCATTTGATAGGATACCCTTTTCTCTGAATTTTCTGTTGGCGGAAAGATCCCTTATCACGGGAAATTCTCGAAGGTAACCCCGTTTTGAAGGAGTATTACTGAACCTCAAAGTGATGGCTACTGTACAAATTCCAGTTCTTCGAGAAGTTTTGGGATTTTACACATTAGGAACATTCACTTCACTGATACCTCTTTTACTGGAAAACAGCAGAATCTCATAAAACTAAGGAAAGGTGAAATCGACTAAATTGTAGGGTCTCCATGTTGCATTTAACTGAAAGAAAATACCCCTTTTTTCTAAATTCTAGCTCCTAGGATTCTACTCAAATGTACCCCTTACTCAGCGAAATCATGGATGAGCGCGGTGTCATATTTTCATTAACATTGCACCCACCGGGGCGCCATTAAAGTTTTTTAAGAACGTAAATTATGAATTTGTCCATTTACGAAAGAAGAAAAATTTTCTTAGTGTTGAAGGGTGTCCCAAAATAGTTGTGCTCGCCTTGTGTAACTGCTGTGGAAATGCTACTAGTTCAGTCGTCTCAATTTTCACACAGATGTATAGAAAATGCTTCAAAATTAGAGCTAGAGATCGCATTTGAATCAGCAAGTAGTTGCTGATTTTATGACACAACATAGATAGTTGCTTAAGCAGCACTGCTTGTGTTCTCCAGCAATCTCCAGCAATGTGAAATCTAGCAAATTTTGAAACAAATTACTTCAGCACTGCATCATACACTCCATCTAGTATTTTCCTACATAGTTGGAATATTTTGATGATGATAGTAATTGTAAGACAACACTACTAAAGATGTAGGAAGCTGTGAGTATAACGCAAGAAACCTTTCTTTTTATAAATTTACTTGATTTTCACATTGCATTAGGAGCAAGCACAGATTTCATTTTTCTTGTGCCACGAATTACCAAGTTAGTTAGATTAACACGAACGAAGTCTGAAAATCCAAGTTGAGGCCTATTCCAGGCTACCGCGTAAAAATGGGAGACTCGAAGTAAATTTTCTCAATAACAGTCACACAAGGAGACACAACTTTTTTAGGATCGTAATGCGTTATGAAGAGCAGCAAAAGTTCATGAAGCTAGATCTTGTGAATTAGATGCGCTTACATAACATGTCTCTTCAATCTCTGCAGCTATGCATTAGCACTGCAATGTGAAGTCACATGGTAGCAGCTTTCTCAACCACTGGCAACTCTAAGTAACAGTGATTTTGCATCAAATATGCTAGCATAACGAATCTTTGCTAGTGATATTTACGTCATCAGTTTAAAGCGTCCTTTTATTATGTCTATTTACACCTCTCTTCAACCTGCATAGCTCGCAAAAAAAACGCTGAAATCAGAATTGGCAAGGTAGCAGCTTGGCTAACGACTGTGATCCTGTATCAAATTTGCAAGCTCAAATTGTTTCAGTTAGTAACGTTTGCGTCATCATTGTAAGTGAGCTTCTGTTGCTCATATCAACGGATTTTGTCGATACTTACATTTTTTGGAAAACATTGAAATTAGAATTGGCAAAGAAACAGATTTAATGCTGACTGGACAAAAGAATCGGAAACCTTAGGATCGCACTTAGGGCAAAGTTTTGTCTGAAAGTTTAATCCTCCGAAAATTTTATCCAGGAAGGTACCCTCGATACAGGTGATGGGGGTGATGGGGGTGATGGCGGTGATGGGGGGCTTCAGACACTTCTTAGGTCTGCCAAGGGCGGGCATGTGACACTGAAGACGATGGTCTTACCTTTGTCTGAAAACCGGTAGCTCACGAAAAACTTTTCACCATCTTCGTTCCAAACAACTGGTCGCAAACAACTGGTCGTTCTTAATGGCAAATTCATATTGTTATCTTTGTTCGATTTTGGTTGACAATTCAATCACTGGTGATGTTTGTCCCGAAAACCAGTAGTTTCGGCGGATTACCGTTCTTCCAAAGCAAGTGGTACCCGTAGCCATGAAGGCACAAGTGTTCCAAACCGGTTTTCTTGCGCAACAAAATTCCATATCATTCGCAGCGAATCCAACCGTCGTAATTATTTCGATGAAGCAGTGTCTCAAAACTGGTAGTCCTAAAGTAAATGGTCCCTAGTTTCTGAAAAAATTCGTTAATTTTCCTCCTCCTTTGTCCCAAAACCGGTCTTTTTATCTTCATTGAGGACAAAGGTAGAACCACTTTATTGCAAAGAATGGAATTCCTGGTCTTTGTTCCGCTTTGTTCGTAAATTTTGGCGGACAAAGATAGAACCGCTTATGTGGAGATTTGAAATACTGGTCTTTTGAGCTTAAAGAGCATGTGTCGTGAACCTGATTGGCTAATGCAATACAATTATCTCTTTTGTTCAGTACAAAGCACAGGATCGAGGCTGAATTTTTACGGCAGTAAAGATTCAGATTCACGAAGCATGAATAAAGCGTCACGAAACAATGGAATTTCACTCCAAACTTCTGTGTTGTATTTACCAACTGCTATCGCGACATATGCACTTTGAATTTGGAGGACAAACGTAGAACCAGCTTACATGTAAGCATTAGGACTATGACCAGATAGGAGGTGAGAAAACTTTGTTTGAGAGAAATTAATGGTGAAAGGTGACTGTTTTAAAATTTGACCGTTGTCCCAAAAGGTGGCTGTTTTGGGCAGGAAAGTCATACTGTGTCATAAAAAGCGGTTATTTTTTCCAGTTCCTACGGACAAACAGATGTTTTACAGTACTTGCCCGCCCCTGATCTCCGAAGCTTTGTCAAGTACACCTTTGGATACGTTGTTTGGTGTATAATCAGTTTGGGGTTGCTAATGAGAAATACTTCACATGGTGATTGTTGGGATGAGTTTTTCACGAAAATTTAGCAGCATAGTTGTCGAAAGTGCTCTGAAACACCTAGTTTTATGTACCTTGAAGCAACGAATATACTTCCTATTTAACCTTATCTTAGTTGGGGTGGCAAATTTGCTCCCCCCCCCCTAGTAGATTTTTTTTAAACCCTGTTAGGAAGATATTTATAGCCATGAAACTTCTTGACCTTTTGCAACTACTTATTGTGCAACTTCTCAAAGAGTTTCATTGAAATATGTTGAAAAATGAGCGTGTGGGAGACAATTTTTTGGGACTAACCATTGAAAAATCGCAATTTCTCAAATCTCAATTATCGCGAAAAAGGAATATAAGTGGAATATTTTGCAAATTTCTTTTGTAGTGTAACGTTATTTGATGCATTCTATCACAATTATTATGTTTGGGTTGAAAATGTGCTCCAAATTTAATTTTATTGCCATTTTCCTGATTTTGGTCAATTTTGCCGCTTTTCTTGACCACACAAAGGGAAATGCTGACGTGAGCAAAAATTATGGCCAATCTTAGGTTAATTTTTATATTTACAGAAAGTAAATGCCCAAGGCTATTAGCACGCAGAATTTGGGCACTCTGCCTATTACCAGTCAAGAGTTAGGTCTTTTTTGCCCCCCAACCAAACTAGGACTATCAAATAGCCCAACCACTATAGGGTTAAAGATTTGGAGCCCATGATGTATGTGGCATGTGAGAGGGAGTGATAGGGTAGTGGTACCATGGTACCAAATTGGTGGTATCTGGTACAACGTCTTGCAAAGGTGGCAGAACCTGGTACCGAAACTATAGGGGTACCGGCACCAAGCCTTTGTGAGTCGGTACTATTAACGATTTCGTCCATTGAAGCATTTGGAATTCGAAGGACAAATCTTAGCTTTTACCAGGGGAGACAGTGACGCAGATGCAGCTGTGAGGTGTTCGGGAGTAGTTTGGTCTTCCCCATTGGTCTCACAAGAAACTGATGTAGACCTATTTTCAGAATTTCTCATATTGACGATAAACTGTAGAATATTAATTATCAGTTATTAGCTCCTTCCCCAAAAATTGGAGGTACCAATTTCTTCAATTTGTATGGAACCTCGTACCTTATGAGTTGGTACCAGGGACGCACATTAGGGGGGTGTGGGGGGTGAGACATCCCCCCAATATTTTCAGAGTCGGTCCAAAATTAAACGAAAAGTCGGTCCATGATAAAGCTTGGATAGTGTGAGTCCAAGTTGGTCCGAGTTCTGAATAGGGCAAAGGTCGGTCCATAACGACAGTTAGCACTTTCACAAGAAATGATTGACACAGTCATCGGGAGAGTCGTTCTAAGCCAAAGAGGAGGACGGAATTTAAAAATTTTTCCCAGACATGTTCTTTTCCCAGCTGTTGCAAATACTCAAAGTTTCCAGACTATTATTGGGGTGTCGGTAATGGCTGAGAGGGGAGCAGTGTGCAATTTGCCCATGGGGCCTCAGGTTCTACTGGGCCTCGTATTTGAAGACTTGTTATCATTTTGACTGCAGGAAATGTTCTATAATGCATTTTAGGCCATTTTAAGCTAATCTAAGTTGCATGATGGCAACAATTTTCTTCTCGCTTCGCTCGCAGGGGGCCTCCTTTTCACAGGTTTGTTCCTGGGCCTCCAAAACTTATCGGCGGCTCTTGTGTCGGTGGTGGCATAGGATATCGGGCACATCTGAATGAAGAAAGATAGAATGAATCCCAAAAGTTTAAGGAAAGGTCGGCTATGAATTTTATCCATCAAACGTTGTTTCTGTTTCAACTAAACACTAGCATTGTAGATACTAAAAATCACGAGAGAATCTTAAAGGAAAAGAAACATGCTAAAACCAGCGCTTTTGCTGTGCTTTGCAGCAAAGAAGTCGTTTTCTTGAAGATCACGCCGTTAGTTGAACCTCCAAATCCATAATCAAATGAGGCAAAAATCTCAACCAAAGAAATTTGATGTTTGACAAAAGATTGTGCTTAATACATACAATTTAAGTGCAATCTCCAAAACATCATAACAAGAACTGCTATGCGGCACGAAATAGTCAGAAGATGGAGCAAAAGGGTCTGTAGAGGGAACACATTACACATCGCAAGTATACATACGGTCCGAAAAGCACCATCTTGCCTGACAGGAAAAGCATCTACTGCAAAAGCAAAACAGGCAAAGTCGAATAGAAAACTTTGAGAAAATATGTAAGAGGCTCCTCTTTCACCCTGAAAGCGATCTTAGCATTGTTTGCGATTAACCTTTTTGCGAAAAAATCTGCTTATCTAAGCCAAAGAGAGTGGTGTTTACTTGAAATTTATCCGGAAGATGCCAATTTATGAAAAAAAACCTGTTACAAAACGAAAAAAATTCTCTCTTAGAACGGCGAGTATCTGATCATTAAAGGTGTTCTAAGCCAAAGTAGAGGGCGTGTCCTCAACAAATTTCTTGGGGGCTTTGCCCCCAGACCCCCTTCTTTTGGATCCGTCGTTAATTTCCATTGCTTGTATCAAAGTTCTCAATGAGTACGAACAACCAATATACGTTCAGTCGGTCCAAAAAATTTAGTTGGTCCAAACCATGGTGACACCCCCCAAATAAAATTTGAATGTGCGCCCCTGGTTGGTTTTGGTACCAAAGATTTCCCCTGCCCCCCTCATGTAACCGATTGGCAAATTATCGAAAACGCTGTCTAAAATTGATAACTTGATTAAAAAAAGATAAGATCTCCTATTTCAAGAAGGTTTCATTTGTTCACCTGGTCACGAGATAGCTTTGGCTGCCCACACACGCGTGCCAAAATTCCAATCTTTCAGCGCGAAACCAAAAATAATTCTCGCGATGAACCATGCTGGCCGATAAAATATCTCACGGCATTTACCACTAATTACATGACGAATAGCTAATCTTCTAAGTTTAGATTGTGTTTAATTGGTGGGCAAAATTGTCTCTTCAATTTCATATGGATGGTTCACAAACAAAGCAGTGTGAAAATTTACAAAATATTGAATTCCACTCTTGATCGAAATTTTGGCTATTGTTGAGTCATTTCAAGCCACAAATGAAAAAAGAATAAAAGATTTTTGTTGGGAATTAGATACTCAAGCAGTTAAAGACAAATATCTATAAACGTGTTATATATAGAAGGTTCAACGTATCTTAGTTTTATCAAACGATACTTAATTTAGGTGATGACTTAAGAAAACGAATAACCGTAAAAAGCAAGTAATTGTCATGTGATTCTTTGCATTTTAGGACAGGTGACATGATCCTGCAATTCCGGGATATCTCGCCAGGTCGAAATATCTCGCCTACGCCTAGCCTGGAAATCTCCGCTGCCTATAGAAACACAAAAAATTTTCACTTTGCGTTTACATCAGATTTTCGTCCCTACTCGGCATGGCGGGATATCCCGTTTCGCAAGGATGACTTCCTCCATGTAAACAGTCATTTTCAATTTCAATTTCATTTCATTTTCAATTTCTTAGGCATGGTAGCCCCTCAGTTAAAGAAAAACTGCTTTACAGGGGGCCATGCATTCAAATACTCTAGAGAATTAAATTACATGAATTACAATTAATGAATACGATTTAAAAAAAATGAATTAAGATAAAGAAAAGAGTTCATGGTTCATGTAAAATCATAAATTTTACACCTTGCATGATTTCATCAGCCCTTCCTGGAATTTCTTTAGTGTAGGCGCTCCTTTTAATTCCTTCTGCAACCCATTCCAGAGACTGGCCCCTCTGAATGAAAAACATCCTTGACAGAAACAGGCTGGATGCCTTGCCGGGATGAAATTGAAGCCAAGACCCATGCGACAATGACCTGTCTTTTGTTGGGGCCTTGTTATGGTTATAGATGACACCTAATAAGCGTAGATGATTTTTATCTGGTCCCTCATCTGTCTCTCATTTTCATTTCATTTTTTTCATTTAATCTTTTTTATACATGATACTCCTTCAGCTAAAAATATATATAAAATAAAATAAAGATAAAGATTAATGTATATCTAATCACACTGTTCTTCCAGTAGGTCATGTTTCAAGGGGTCTTCGATGTCTTATTGGCCCAAAAATAGTTTCTAACCTCCTTTTTGAAAAGTGCAGCAGATTCCACATTTCTAATATTGTTTAGGATATCATTCCACACCTTGGCACCTTTGTACGAAAGCTCTTTTTAGTTATCTCTTGCCTAGGTCGTGGTATCTGCAGGTCATTCGCTCTCCTTGTTTCATATTTTGAAACATGAGATCTCTTTGTGAACTTTTGCTTAAGGATTTCTGGACATTGCTCATTTAGAATTTTATGCACCATCATCGCTTGGTCAAGCTTAATTAGTTCATTTGCACTTAGCGTTGCAGATGGTATTCTGTCTTTAATAGGCGCAGATTGGATCAGAGTCATGCAAACGCAAACAGAAAAAACCCTGGAAAGAACGTCCTGGCCTTCTCGTCTTTGTTTCTCGGCGTTCTTTGATTTGCTGATATCACTTTTTCAACCGAGACTCGTGATGTTACACTTCAAAAATGGGCCCAATTTAGGCCCGCGTGTAGGGTGGTTCCGTGTTCACCAATAAATCGTTAGGATTTAGCTTTTATTCAATCAGAAGGCACTAATAAAGTTCAGACAAGGGCAATTGTGATTTTTTATAATTGCAACTTTAAACTGTGTGGAATCCCATAGCAATGATATCTTTACCTTTGGGAAGTATAATCGAATTGAAGAAAAAAATTAAGAACAAAAGGTTGTATGCTGATCTTTTTTACTCAAAGTGACCAACAGCTATGCAGACTGGATAACTAGGCAGCAAATGGGTAAGAAATTCTGCAATTGTTGCCTTGCTTTCCCAAAAATCGGTGGATCATCGCCCATGCTCTCACAGGGCTTAGGAAGCAAGAACGCGGCCTCTTGCGCCAGTCTAGAAAACTGGGCGAATGTCTCGCTTTCATATCTAGCTTCTAGTTGCTTCGAGTTAAAGACCCTGTGCTTAAGAACGCTCTCTACCTGTCTATTAACGTGATCACTTGGCCTAGTCCTGACATGGCAATTTCCGATGTCATCATTTTGGGTGAGTGTATTCTTCAATTTTAACCACAATTTCATTTTCAGTACGGCGAAGAAGGTGCTTTGAAAGCTAGTGAATGTACTTGTAGCAGCCAGTGAATGTTCAAAGTCGTTAGGAATTGCAATATTTTGTGCAGACCTCCAATGTTTTCGTTACTGCAATTCTTGTACGTCTTCTCACGTCTTCTCACTCCAAGCCAGTCCACACAACTCACTGCTGCGACAGGTCTGTCCGTGCCAAAGTTAGGAATAGTGTGCACATACATTCTTTTCTACACAAGCTGACTAGCCACAACAATAAGCTACTCATTTTCTCCAGGTTTTGCTTTGATATTGTTAAAAAAAGTTGTCGTTTCTAACTTTCTTGACTTTACTGTCAGTGAGTGCACACAGGCTCATCAATTCTGTAAATTACTGAAGGGGAACACGGGCGTTGGTGCTTATATACCGTTGTGGAACCATTGTTATTTGTTTCTTTAAATAGCGGTTGGATCATATGATCGGAAGCGATCTCCTATCAGAAAGCAATTAACTGTGCAAGCACAGTGATCTCGATGCTACGAGGAGGCTCGAAGAACTCCAATCGGAGTTCGCCGAGGCTCCTCCAATCTTTATTTCTCTCGCAGCTTTATGCCATGACTCGTCCCAAGTCACGCCCCTGCTGGTTCCAGGCTCTTGCTTGTGCGGTTTATTTGAAAGATTTTAATGAGAAATGGAATTCGACAAGCGATTTTGATAAGTTCCGGAGCTCATATCGAAATTTCGTTTGAAATTTTGAAATCTCCAGGCTGTAAATGGTAGAAATCAATAAAAATGTCTTTTGCCTTTATCTGAACTTTAAGACAGTTGCTGTCGTTGCATACAAAGACACTGTTGATGACGCCTGGAGTTCTATCATCTTCGATCGATCAATTTTTCTTATACAGAGGAAGATTACTGCTTTAAAGGTAGGCGTTTTCCAATTTGTAGATCAAGACAATACCATTCTTGTACTAAAGTTTTGCTTTTTAGTGTTCAAGCTCTTCAAAGCAGATTTTGAAGCGACTTTGCTGACTGTGAGAGAACTCCCTCTTGTTTCGGCCATCTTTGAAACATCGGGCCCATTTTTTAAGCGTTATATCTTAAGTCCCTGTTGACCACAGAGAGAAAGCAGGGAAGCAAAGGACGAAAAGGCCTGCGGCTAAGGGCCCACTACGACTTTCAATGAGATGAAATACTTCTTTAGATCTGGCGAAAAACTTTTTGATTTGCACTGAGTACTTTAGGGCCCATCTCAACGGGGCCTTCAATTTTTAGTGAATTTACCACCCTTGTGAATCAAATTAAACGCAAGAACTGCATACTTGAAAAAAGATTCTTAGTTGTCATCTGCCAGACAACATGAACTTCTTATTAGTTATCTTCCGAATAACTGATCAAGATATCTCAACCTGTTTTCATCGATTTTTCTTCCATAGCATCAACATAACGCTGCATTTCCTACCAGGAAATCTCCTGAAGTAGCCAGTCTCCCGAATGAGGTTTTTGAAGGAAGCCTACGCTACACCTTTCCGACGCAGAACAGAAAGTAGGAAATGATATAGAATAAAATCCTGCAAACTGTCCAAGCGGCAAGAAGAAAATATCAGCAGATCAAAAAATATATAGAAGTTGACTTACTTTATGGTTCCTCCCAACTCTTCCAAACTTAATGTTTTTCTCTAACCGTTATGCTTCTTCTGTACAACGCGCTTGAGGACAAGATTCCTTGCAATCAAGTCCAGGTCATTACGGTGCGGAAATGTAGCCGCAGATTTTCGGAAGTCCCTATTTTGTTAAATCTTCAACAGTTTTCAAACAATTTTTAAGCATTTGCACAGTTGTTTCCAAAACAACGTTCAGTTAGTCATACGATATAATTTTGCGATACAGTGCTCAGCTTTAACTTAATTTTCAAAATAATATACCAGCTTTATCACCCAGTTAATTAGGAGAAAATGCGCCTGAAATAGCGGAAGTTTTTAATCATCCCAGCGCAAAAAATAATTCAAAGTTTTACGTATTCAATCATGAAAATGTAAGCAAGAGGTATAACCAAGCGCTTCACTCGCAGCCGCATTCGAAACACTTTTTCGACACATTTCTAGTCTTCTACGAAGATATAACAAGGATACATCACTTCAATTAACTGCATCGTTTGGAAATTATTCAAAATCTTTCCGTATGAATTATAGAGGGCAAATTAAGACTGCGTTCACATGATGCCGGCAGATTTTGAAAACGAAGAAAAATGTGACGGATAGGCCTCCCGTTCACACGAAAACGGCACATTTTTTGCCGGCAGATTTTGAAAACGGTAGATTTGAAAATGGAACCCTAACCTGCATAAATTTGAAACAGCATCATGTGAGCACTCGACAATGATGTAAACAGAGCATTTTTTGACGCTTTTGGATCGAGACTGGTCGATTCTTCGGGTTTAGGTACTTTTCTTTGGCATCAAAGTCCTGCAACGACTGTTTACTACCAAATTTGCTACCGTTTTAAAATTGTGCCGGTATCGTATGAACGCTGGCTCAAATTTTGCTACCGTCACTTTTTAACGTTTTCAAAATGCGCCGGCATCGTGTGAACGCAGTCTAAGATTTAGCATCCAAGCTTCAGTTTAACTACATGTATGTTTGCATTTACGTTTCTAACATTAGACTAAAGTTTGGGTGCTACATCCGAAGCTGGGCTCAAAATGTTCATATGAACAATAAGAAATCTCAACAAATTTCCTAAACGAGGCCACTTAACTGAAGTGGTGTGTTTTGAATAGAGGCCCGTTAAATTTGTCCAAGGATTTGATAATAGATATTCAGACGTAACATACCGTTCTCTGACCAAATATCACTAGGAAACAGTTTCAGTTCAAGTTCAGTTTCATTTTATTTAAATTAACCATACAATTTATGACCCTAACATTACTAACAAATAACAAAAGACTATGATACAAAGAACAAACCGTTGCAAAATTCAGAGCACAGTTTCTTATAAAAAGTGTGTACGAGCAGCTATTCTGATGTTATTTGCTTCTCTTCGCTGGTTTGCTACATTCTCTTTAAGTTTTATTCACTTCATTTTCTGACGAACTAGAGACTGGTTTAAGAAACTTTTCCTGGGCCAGGCCCCCAAACCCCTCCTATCTTCTTTACGTCATTGATAGAGCAAACATTGGAAACTAGATTTCTGCCTGTTTTGAAAAATACTGACATCGCTGACAATATCACTGTTGTGACATGATTTAGAGTGTGCCCTCTTTCTGGTTAAGACCCTTGCCCAGTAAATTATGCCCAGCTATAAATAACAGCACGGTATTATATCTTGATGCCAGGTGAGTCAGAGAAAACGTGGGTAGTACTGGGTGCCCTAAAAACAGTTTCCCCCTTTGAACACTTCCACGAAAACAGCCACAGCCTCATTTGGAACGCGGTAAATGGTAATATCAGAAAGGCTAACTTCTGACCTCCAAAATAAGGATTTCCTACAAATTGTTTGCTGGAGAAGTCCTCGAAAAGGTGGAAATCTAGCGATGGGGATATATTCCATTCCTTCCAGGTTTTACATCACAGGTGTGAAGGCATACAACCGCTTTTTAAAGCTACACTCCCATAGTCAAGCAGATTTGGGCTCACATTTATCAAATTTGTGGGTTTTGGCATAAAAGCATGGGAATTGGCACAAGTATAGAACAGAATATGCTGATCATTTTCAGATATAGGGCCACTTCGAAATAACTTGCTATGACGTCATAATGACGTCATCAATGAAATGCCTTTATTGATACCTAACTAAGATGTTGAATCACATTAATGATCCATCTCAAGGCAATAGATTATTTTAAGTGTCATGGTGTTGTTTCTGAATTGACATAAACTTGGTTTTAATCACTAACAGTTATGTATTGGTGACGTCATAATGACGTCATTTTGATTTAATGTCCATCAGCAACAGTAATTTTAGTAAGCAGAACATGAGTTTGCTGTCACTTGTTTGAAGAATTTCTGTCAATATCACAATATGTCCAAAGTTATGAACTGCAATTTCCACTGCACTTGCACAGAGCGGTGCATTCTAGTTGTGCCATCATGCAGGTACATCTGCCTCGGCAGGCTTTGGTGCATCCGCACTTAATGAGCTCCCGAGAAGATTTGGATGCATCTGGAAGTAATGTCCACAATGGTGTCCATCTCCCATCGTTATCTTTTCTCCATCCCCAGTCTTTTGGAGAAGGCAGGTCAAGTGAAGTTTGGTGAAGCTGTCCCTAACAATGCCCACCTTGCAGTACTGCTCTTTTAATATGCTGGATCAGGGCACCTTTGGTTGGCGGGATATTTTCGATAATCCGACCTTTCTTTGTAAATAGCTCTTTCCTTGCCTTGTCGATATTAGTTTGCTGACTTGTTCGATCGTAAAACAGAATAACTATTCGCTCCAAAAGTGTTATGGACTCCTCTTCTATCTCCGTTGGTACCTCTGAGATAGAGTGAAAAGCTTTCGTGACATCATCAAATTGGTTCCAGGTTTCCCACGCGCATTTCTTTCCAACATTTGCAAACGAAGAAACAGTGTCACAGCCTGTAAATGCGTGAAACATAGGTAGGGCCATGGCTTTCTCAGGGCCTAGTGTTGATGCGATTTCATGAACAGGAATATATCGAAGGTTTTTACCTGCCCCAAAGGCAATCCAAAATTTCAGGTGTTCCATCTTTTGAAACGCAGCAATTGCAACTGCCACCACATCTGTATCGACAGTACGGATAGTAATTTCGTTGAAACCATTTTCAAATGCATCTAATGAATGCAATATCACCCTGGTGTCTGCTTCTTCATGGTTGCAAGGGCACAATCTTGATAAATCTCTTGGCTTATTGCAAATGACACTTTGCCCCTTGGTCGTTATAAGTTCTTTGCTCGTTGCAAGCTCGGATATACAATCTGCAAGGTATGCAAATAGCTCCACTTTATTCTCATCAATTCTTAAGAAGGCTTGCCAATTACTTGGGAGTGGACTAGTGCTTTCTACTCTCCTTCGGATACCTTTCCCCCGTTTACTCCTTGTCTGAAATTTTAAACTGTTGTCGATATATTCGTCCCACACAATGTCAACCCTGTCTGCTGCTCTTAGCTGGCTTTCAATGAAAGGGGTAAATACTTTCATGGCACAATCTTTGAAGGTCTTGATACCCACCGGCCGAAGTATGTTGACAATAGCTGCTCCATCCAGAATGATGACCTGTTGTGTAGGAGCATCTGTTTGACTTTCTGCATATTTCTCCAGACATTCAAGCAGCTGTGATTTTTGGCATTGCCTTAGTTTTCCCTGAAGTGACAAAGATGGAGGGCATGCTTGGTTTTCATGCTCAAAGAATTTATCAATATTGCCATCTCGCACCTGGCAAGCGATATACAATCTGGAAAACAAGTGGCAATTGCTTTTCAAAGAGGCAACTTGTAGCTTTGACTTGGACACTTCCTTTACTGGTGGACGACTAAAAAGGGCAAGCTTATTTCGTTTAATCGGGTCTTGGTGATGCTTTTGATCTCCTACTAATCTCTCTTTTATGAAAGTGGCATACTGGTCTTCTCCAAGTTTTTCAGCCTGTTTGATGCATTGAACTGTAACCTCGTCTGCAATATCCCTGGTGTCAATTCTCATGAGGTCATTGCTTTCTTCAACAAATGGGTTACCCAAGTTTTCAAGGACGCCAGTTAATGCCTTAACATGCTTTGCAAACGTAGCTTGAACTCCTTTAGTTTGCTCATGATGCATTGTTTGAGCAACATTGTCCGATGATGATTCTTCCATGGCACTTTCGAACTCTTTAATCAGCCTAGCAATTTCAGGACCACCACACATCCATTTTCTTAGTGCCGCTGGATTTTGTGTCAGACCAACTGCACCTCCACCTCCCTTGACCAAAGCATTATTTTGTTCATGGGCCTGATCGATTGACATCGCAGAAAACTTTCGATGCGTCTTGCAGACAGCAAAGTTTCCCTTTTCGAATTCAACTGCTATATCAGGATGCTTCATCTTTAGACTGGCCATATCTCGAACGTGTATAGGTAACCACCTTGAATAGTGAGTATGATCTAATGCGAAAAACCAAGGGAGTAGTTTGGTTAGGCTGTCTATGTAGAGCCTGAAATTTCCTTCACGAAGCGATCTCACAAAAACCAACATAAGGAGCTCCAGGTGAAAAGTTGTGTACCAAAAGTGAAACATAGGACTTTGCTTTCTCATGAGCATGCACCATGATTCAAAACTGACAGGCACCTCCCCTTGCGTATGAATGCTTTCTGTATACTCAATGTAGCCTTGCTGCATCAGTAAATACAAGGTGGCTGCTGTGACTTGGTGTGCATGTCTAGTCTTTGTCACATGGCTGGCCTTTAAAAAGGAGTCTGCAGTTCCCGAAGATGCAATCTTTGCTTGGCAAAGAGAATTTGTCCATCCACTATCTTCCAGCCAGTTGCCAAGAACTTTCAGAATTGCCATCTCAATGTGCAGTCCACCGAGCATGATGACAAACTTATCTTCGCCAAAATCAGCCGGCCAGCACCACTGAATCTGCTTGGCAATCGCATAGAGTGGCTGATCTAGAGTTACCACTGGAATCTGACCAGGATTCAGCTCATTGACTACTTTCTTAACGACAGTCATAGAATGGCGAATCATTGCTGCTGACGTCGAATCGTCGGGAAACAATGGCAGCAATGCTGTCACAGCAGGTACAATGGACGATCTTTCCTGTCTTGATGCGTGATATGCAGCCCATGATATGTCTTGGTATTCGATTGCTTGCTCTGAATTAATCATTGCTCTCACCCTTTCAAGCCATCTGCAAGAAAAAAATTGAATAACTTCCTTGAAGAATTCAATTCTGACAAGGAATGCTATGCGTACAGTGATCATAGATATGTATCATGTGAGTTGTATGCTGTAAAAAAGAAGTAAATCAAGGACTCTTGAATTAAGATTTGATTTTGAAGTATCAACAACTCATTTTGATCTCACTTACGTCAAAAATCCCCCCTGTAAATTTGCAAGAAATTGCGGTGCACAGTTCTTACCTCATCTCCTCCTTGAAACTTGCCTTGATTACTTCGCTATTAGAATTTCCCCTTGAAGGTCCATCAGATTTTGGAACTTCAGTGTTCTTCTTCAAAACAACAATTGGCACATTTGCGTAAGAAGGAGGTAGCTCAATCAACTCATCTTTCTTTGACGGACGTAATGCATTTGTGTCAACGTTGGTGATACGTGCGTTGCCATCTTCGTAGCTGGATCGATTTTGGAAAATGGAAATGCCTGTTCCATGGAATGATTCAGTTGCTGTGCTGGAGCTCGGGTTATGGTCGATGTTGTCAACTGCGGCAGTCACGAACAGTCCCTCTAGGAGGTTTTCAGGACAACTAAATCTGTTTCGTTGTATTGTTGACAGACTTTATTGGTTAAGGCTGCAGTAATTGAAAGCACTCTATCATAAGAAACCGATAGTCCCAATTGAAACATTTTATCAACTAATTGTCTTTTGCGAGTTTTGGCATGGATGAGAAGACCAGTGTAAATTGCAAGTGGGGTTTCTCGGTCTTTGTTGTGATACATTTGTGTTGCTGCCAAATTTTTCTGTGCTGTATTGAATAGTAGCAACTGTGACAGAGTTGAGACTGCTTCAGGAGCTCTTAAACTTTCAGCTTGAGCCTTGATATTTGTACCTAATATGATCATTGAGACAATGGCTGTAAGGGATTTTGGCACGGCCTGCTCAAGACAGCCTTTTTCAAAAGATCCAGTAAATGAATTCTTGTGACGAAGAATGTCCCTTCGAACTATGTTTGCTGCTTTTGAAAGATACACTGCCTCTTCATCCTGCTTCTCCAGACATGCTCTCTTAAGTGCATGACCAACATCATCATCGAAGGCAAGAAGAACCTCTCTTCCTGATTTGTACGCAGTAAGACTGGGCGAATACGCAAGGAGTCTGTTCTTTAGATCAGTGCTGTGGACCTTACTTGCTCTTGCTACACCAAGCTGATCTAACCTTTCGTCATACAGTTTGCACATATCTGCTAGCTTGAAAATTGGAGCTATTTCCTCGTCACACCTGGAATCTTACATATACGCTATCAATTCAGCTAGTGCTAATCCTTTACTGATGTTAGCAACATCACCATTGTCTTCATCATTGCCATTCTTTTCACTGGATTGAACTTTATTGTACAGACTTGCCAAGCATTTGCCGTGATATTTCGCCTCTAGTGCAACTAGATCACCTGCACTAAGCTTTGCAATCAGATGTTCATCTTGAAGTTTAAGGGCACAAGTGCGGACGCGAGAATCCACCTGAAATGTTGATACCTCGTGTAGCCTGTTCTTTTCTGACCCTGGCTTTTCACAAAAGAAACAACTGTCCTTTGAAGAACGACCTTCATCGTTATTTAAGCGCGTAAATCTCTTGCTTGGGAGCTCATCATTGTCCGTTAGTAGAGAAGACGATGCCCTCTTTTCAGCTCGCTTAAGATTTGTGGCATTGAACTTAACTTTGCAAGATAGATGCCATTTCGCTGCTCTTTCCAATAAAGTAGCCCCAATTCCATTTCCTTCGTCAAGCCTGGAGATGTCTAACGCTATTGGCAATGATCCAAGATCTTCAAATTTTTTTACATTGTCAGCAACTGTGAAATATCCAGCCCCGACATCTTTCCTTTTTGATTCTGCTGGGCATGCTAGGTTTTCGTTTGTTGTTTCTTGGCAAAAAATGCATTGCGACCAATCAGTTGATTGTCCAGCGCTAACTTTGTTGGAGGAGCCAACTCCATTGGCCGTGACAAACTGGCATTGCTTTGTTGACATGTTTTAATATTGCCAATTTGTCTAATTCCTGTAAGAAAACAAAGTGTTTATGAAAAAGAATAAACTAATAGATTGGACAAAATGAGCAAGAGACCCGACGCTTGCTTCATTTAAGAAGAGCATGCTCACTGAAGTAACGAATTTCACTGAAGAATGTAGAATAGTTACCATCATATTTTGCCCATCTCCTTTTTGAGATCACGATGAAAGCCAAATGAGAACTTAGGCCATTTCCAACATTGCTATAGATACGTTGTTGTTGCTGTTTCACTGTTGTTGCTGTTGCTTACTATGTTGTTGCTGCTTCGATGCACTTTGCTTTGAAAATTTAGTTAAACAAGAACAAGTAGACTATGCCGCATTTGCTGAAACTGCAAATTCGTACATTGAACGATATGATGACGTCATGATGACGTCAATGTTACAGCAATCGTATTGTTACAGTAAAGCTTCATCAAGTTTTTTCCAATTTTGATATCTCTTATTCATGTTTTAGATAGACAAAATTGTAAACTCTTGCAGTGGTAATCAAACTTTTGTAAAAAACGACCTAAAATATCACAAATGTTAATTTGCAGAGATGACGTCACAATGACGTCATCAATTCAATTTTTTGGATGGCCCTACATCTCAAAATTTTCAGCACGTTTGACTCTATCCTTCTGCCAATTTTGATTCTTTTATGACAAAAGCCACTTTATTTTCAAGAATCTGCCCCACTACCATAAATAGGTCCAAGGTTGCTGGGGTTTGGCTGCCCTTCAGATATTTTTCAACCTTTTTCGTAAATCATTCCTCATAAGCACCAGACAAACATAAGGTTGCATTTTCCCATCATTAGGGCAATATGAGCTTTGAGGGAACTAGCCCATTTCCCGAAAAAGCAATAACCCTCCCGAAGGTGGGGTTGGAAGGAAAACCTGCAATTTTTTTCGCCACAGAACACGAAGCGAGGAATGAAATGAAACGAAGCGAAGTGTTCCCCCCCCCCACCCCAAACCAACAGGCGAGAAACAGCGCAAGACCCGAAGCCAAATAGGGTCAAAGCGTAAACAAAATGAGAAAATGCAACCCCTGTGAGCGTTAGCTAAACTGATACCTCGAAATACTTGCATTGCTAACCAGAGGTGGAAGTACACATGATATAAATGAAAAAGAAATTTCTCACCAAATCTGAGGCTCCATGCCTCGTGCTAAACCAATGTAGAATTGCATTACAACTGGCCAAGAAAATGGCCTGCTCGAAAGTAGCTGGAAAGGAAAACATGGCTCGAAGGCGACAGACACGTAGCAAACAAACACAAGCAAAGCCCGAAGCTCAGTTCACTGTGATCCAGAGCATCGAATTTAACCAAAATTTGAAGTTTTCGATTCATTTTTGATTTTGCGCTTGAGACATGCACTATAACCTAGGGGTTCATGTGCTTCAAAAATTTTCGAGATCAGTCAACTGAAAGCGAAGATATTGATTTTTGAAGTTGGGCCTAAACCAGATCTTTGTTTACATGACCGGAAGAGGCATGGCGCTGCTTTAACAGCAAATTACAAGTCCTTGTATCTAGGCTCAGACTTAACCGATCCTTTCCATTTTAGTCTCATTCTGATCCTCTAAATGTGTGCTTTGAGGTATTGTAAAGCAAGCTAAAATATTTTGCCTTTTAGGACTATGTTTAGCTCATTTCACAATGGTACTTTTCTAAAAATTTCTTGTCTTCAAAAATCAATTGTAAAATTAAACGCTGAAGACAAAAAAAGTATGTTTCGCTATGCTCTTCAAAATAATTTCAGCAATTAGAAACACCTTTCTAACAAGTTTCTATCAAAGGGCTGGTGCCAGTTCGAACCCAAAAATTTTTTATGACTATTTTCATTTCATAAGTCTTGAATTTGAGTTCTAAGATTTTTGCATGTAATAACCACTAAACTTTAACAAACATCCAGTGAAGGGTATAAAGTTTACCAGGCCTTGCCTAAATGTTAAAATAATATAATTACTAACATTTGAAACACTTTGCAGGGCTTTATTTGTTAAAATTTTTGCAAAATTTAAAATTTGTGAATTATTGTAGGGACAAATGGCTGCAAAATACCATTTTGGCCTTTAAACTGTTTGACTTGAGGGTTTAGCAGGCTTAAAGGACAAATAAATGGCCTTCCCTGTGACTCTGCATCTGTTTCAAACAATTGGAAAGCTTTCCGCTTGACTTTATCTAAGTTTGCACTGCGAAATGTGCAAAAATGTTCAAATTACGTACAAAACTTGTAAAATTAAGATTGTTGTTAAAATTTTTCGGAGGCGAATTGGCACCAGCCGTTTGGTAGAAACTTGTTAGAAAGGTATATCTAATTTTTGAAATTATTTTGAAGAGTATAGCAAAAACATACTTTTTTGTTTTTAGCTCTTAATTTTACAATTGATTTTTGAAGACAAAAATTTTATTGAAAAATACCTTTGTGAAATCGTCTAAAAATGGTCATAAAAAGGCAAAATATTTCAGCATGCTTTACATTGCCTCAAAGCACACATTTAGAGGATCAGAATGAGACTAAAATGAAAGAGATCGGTGAAGTCTGAGCGTAGATACAATGAATAGTAATTTGCTGTCAAAGCAGTGCCATGCCTCCTCTGGTCATGTAAACAAAGATCTGATTTAGGCCCAACTTAAAAAATCAATATCTTCGCCTTCGGTTGATTGATCTCGAAAATTTTTGCAGCGCATGAACACCTACGTTATGGTTCATGTCTCAAGTCTAAAATTTGATGAGGATTAGGAACTTTATTTTTCGGCATTAATTTGATAAAACGGGCCTAATGGGTCACAGTGGCAGTTCAACGAACATTGCTCAACTCGTGGACTCTTAGCATTTTGATTTGCAACCACTCAGCACGAGTGTGCAAAATTTACTAAAATTTCAAATCAAACTCTGTTCTCTACTGCATGGAAGAAACCATGCCGCATGCACGACTTTCAATGAACACGCAGATGATGAAAAACATTACATCTCCAGAGAGTTACAAACGATGGTACTTCGTTTTCTTAAAGTAAAAACGATGGCACTTTAAATTGCTAGTTTTGTAAATCTGTAAAAAACAAAACACAGCATATCCGTTGCTTTAACTCCGATTAGAATTTCATTCTAATCGTCATTAAATTTGTGCTCAAAATTGGAAATGCGCCAATGTTGGGACCATGGGACCTTGTCTTGTGTAGTCTGCTTTTCCTTCGAAAACCAAGCAAAATCGTGCTTTTTATGGACAAAACAGACAAATATGATACAAATATGATTTGTCTTGGGTCCCTTTATGGAGTTCAAGCCCTGTACAGTTGGAATTTAGTTAAAAAACAGAATTTCCGTGGATTTTGAGGTGACGTTTAAAGATTTCATTGATCAACCGTTTATAGCTCTTTCTTGAGCATTTCAGGTATTCTGTTTTTCAGGAAAGTATTTATACAAAATCAATGCTCCCAGATACGGAAATGAAACAAATGCTCAAATCGAAGTCGAGCATTGTATAACAGATTTCTTGTATAATCTAAACGCACTTTAACTAAAATAATATCTCAAATTGCGAAACTTTTTTGCGACTCCCGGTATGAAAGACACATTTTGGAGAAAAACAATTCAGATTGCTTTTGTTGAAGTTTCACCATGCAGAGCAAAGATTAAAGTTAGTAGACGGAGATAAGGCAACGGTTTTTTAAAAATAGATTCAATTCAACTCAATTGAGACTCAGAGCACCCTGGGAGCGAGGTTGAAAACTTAGTGAATTGAATTGACCAATTGAATTGACCAATCACCGCATCCCTTCCAATCACGCCACTGAGTTAACGAAAAGGGGAAATCCCTGAAAAACGAACAGACAAAAGCTGTTCATGGAGATCACCCCATACACCGCAAGAGTTCCTGATTTTCATTGGCTAAGACACCAGATCTATTTTTAACTTCTACATGTGTAAAGGGACTGGGCAAGCTTGGGTGGCTACTGATCTCCGTCTACTAACTTTAAATGGAAGTCGATCTCAAACATCATGTCACGTGAGATTGCGATGATGAAACATTACTCATGCAAAACATTGGACTTACGCCTTGCGTCCGTTGTTCCCCTGCGGTTCTTTATGATTTGCTGATATTACTTGTCACTTGGTCAAATAGGAACACATAACATCACGCCTAAAAACTGGGTCCAATCTAGGCCCGCGTAGAGTGATTCCATATTCACAAATCAAATTGCTAGAATTAAGTTTTCAACCAACCTGGAGGCGCTATTCCAATAGGTTTCGTTGTCACATACAAAACGTGAATAAAGAGGCCTAGACTTCTCGCAGCTGCAATGGATCTATTTTGTTTCTACAGAAGAAGATTACTGCCTGAACTGTATGCATTTTACGACTTGTAGGCCAGGAAACATCATTCTTTGTATTGAAAATTTCCTTTTTTAAGTTTAAGTTCTTTACACCAGACTTTAAAGCGATGTTGTTGAGTGTCCAGAATTCGCGCTAGTTTAGGCCATTTTGAAAAAGTGGGCCCTCTTCTCTTTTTAAGAATAATTCTACCAAGTAATATTTTTACCACACTGACCAAGTGATATTAGCAAATCGGAGAACACAGGGAAGCAAGGGACGAAAAAAACATAAGTGTAGCAAAAAACTTCAACTGATTTTGGGTCCCGGACAGTTTTTACATGATAACTGATTTAAGGCACACTTAAGCATAAAAGTTTAATTTGGTGAAATCGGTTCTCGCCTTCTATGCTTATTATTAATAATGTTGTGATACAGCTATTTTGGCGTACCCAGAATAAAGTGACCCAAGAAAATCTGTTATAGAAAGACAAGTATGTGGCCGAATGAAATGCTTCAAGTGCTTTTTGTCCTTAAAAGGCTGGCCTACGTTATGAGTATTTTTGTAATGTTTTTTGCTACAGTAAATTTCCTTGAATAAAGGATTTTGTGGAAAAGCTTGCTTGCTTTCTTCAAAAAGTCGTCAAAAACAAGGGATCGATTTACAGCCTTTCAGGTGTTGAAAACAACAAGGAGCGTGTTTAATTTCGCCCTGGCAATGGAAAACTATTTCGAAAGTTTCCAATACAAAGATTATTGTCGCTAGGTACCTAAAATATCCCCAAAGGTAAATGAAAACGCTCCTCATTGGTTTGAAGATTTGAAAGGGCCTTAAATTTATCCCCCGTTTTTGACGATTTGTTGACGAAATAAAGAAAGTCCTTTTCCACAAAATGCTTAAGGTAGCTCTGCTTTCCGCTCCAGTGAGCAGCGAGTTGCCATCCAAGTTTATACTTCTGTTTACTTTGTGACTACGAATGGTAGAAACTTTGGTCAACTGATTAGGACATGAGAAAGAGTTGGACCCTTCCTTTTGTAAAAAGCTTAGTTTCAGATCTCTGTTCATTGTGGACTCTTAAAGAAATTGATATTTTGTGAATGCTCATGAAAGTCTCAAAGGACATGAAACGGAAGGCTGTAAAAATGGTAGCATTCAAGAAATGATACTTTCACAAGCGCTCCAATGATGTCTATTGAGATTTGAATACACCATTCCCAACAGATCACGTTCATTCTTTTGCCAATGGAAACATTTCAGAGAGTTATTATGAGGCTGCATTCACATTGCACAATCCTTTGTAAATGCGTAAACGCTCGTGCAGAAATCTGCCACACTAATCCCTTGCAGTGTTCAGATTCCAAAATATTAGTATGGGGATTCCTGCACGAGCGTCTACGCGCTTACAAAAGATTGTGCAATGTGAATGCAGCCAATAGCTGAGTGTTTGAAAGCGTGATGCATAACATGGTAATCTGTTGACCAAGGTTTTTACTCTTCAGTGTCGAAAGGTAAACAGAAATATAAAATTCGATTGCGACAGATCTAGCCTAGCATTTTCAATCAGACGTAGCAAAGTTGTAGATCAACAATCTAGCTAAGGATCTATCGAAAGAAAACCAAAAATTTTTCGAGTAGTTTTGGAGATAAATCCAATTTTCTGAAATCAACAGAAAGTTTTGAAAAATAATTTACAAAGCCAGCCTTAGCGGAAACATTGCGATTTGCATATCTTTCGATTGCCAAGACCATGTAGAACAACCTCCTTTTTACAGATTTTCGATCGACCAAATTTTATTGGAGAAATTAACTGTTTTTTGAGGAGAGTGGTTTTGCAAAACGGCAACTCGTTGCTCACTGGAGCGGAAAGCAGAGTTACCTTAATTGTGGAAATTGAACGTACTGAAAAAATGGAGAAATATACTCATAACGTATCCTAGTCTTTTAGGGTATAATAGATTTCCATGGGTCACTTTTTTCTGGGTTATCCGGTATGCTTTTCTATTCCATTCTATCGTAATCGAATATTGCTCCCGTTTGGCGGAGCATATGAAGGAAAACGACAGGGGTCCTTTCCAAAGCTGGAAGCACCATATGCATAAGAACGTTAAGGGATTCCTTCATGCAAAAGAAAACAAATCCAACGAAGATACGATTCTATCTTATATATCGAAAACATATATGGTACGCTTGTTCCGCTTTGGCTGTAATAAGTCCTAGCTGTACTTACATAGCTTCCAAGTCATATGGAATCTAAGGCTGCGTTCACACGATGGTGAAAAATGTGACGGTAGCAAAATTTGAGCTAGCGTTTACACGATGCCGGAAAAATTTGAAAATGATAGGAAATTTGACGGTAAAAAACTCTTTGCTAGAAATTGCTGCCACAGAAATGTACCATCACTCTAAGAATCGATCAGTCGCGTTCCAAAAGTGTCGAAAAATGTTCCATTTTGTCATTTTCAAGAGTTCGCACGATGCTGGTTCCAAATTGTACTGCCTATGGTTCCGTTTTCAAAATCTACCGCTTTCAAAATCTGCCAGCAAAAATGTGCCGTTTTCGTATGAACAGGAAGCCTATCCGTCGCATTTTTCACCCTTTCAAAATGTGACGGCATCGCGTGAACGCTGTCTAAGAATACATTGCCACAAATCCTTTAATCACACAACAAATGCTATAAATACAACAAGGCAGTACTATAATGTGATGCTCCTTTCCGTTAATGCACTGAATGCAGCTGGTATATGATTCGCTCACCTCCTCAGGCTATGATGATGCTAGTTATAACAACCAATGCAGCAAACCTGACATGGAAGGAAGAATATGCCTTTGTGAGCACAAGAGAAACCATTTCCAGGAAAAATTTTAATTGATTGTAAAGAGCAATAAAAATTTAACACGACATGACTTGTCAGCTGCATGGCAAGGAATGATCTATGGACTTACTCTTTGCTACTACTACCATTACTATCACAACTTCCACTACTACCACAACTACCACAACTACCACTACTACTTCAACTACCACTACTAACACAACTACCACTACTACCACAACTACCACTACTACCACTACTACCACAACTACCACAACTACCACAACTACCATAAATACCATAACTACCACTACTATCACAACTACCAAAACTACCACTACTAACACAACCACCATTACCACCACAACTACCACAACCACCACAACTACCACAACCACCACAACTACTACTACTAACACAACCACCACTACTACCACAACTACCAAAACTACCACTACTAACACAACTACCACAACTACCACAACTACCATAACCACCACTACTACCACAACTACCACTACTAACACAACTACCACTACTACCACATCTACCACAACTACAACCACTACCACAACTACCACAACTACCACAACTACCAATACTACTTCAACTACCACTACTAACACAACTACCACTACTACCACAACTACCACTACTACCACTACTACCACAACTACCACAACTACCACAACCACCATAAATACCATAAATACCACTACTATCACAACTACCAAAACTACCACTACTAACACAACCACCATTACCACCACAACTACCACAACCACCACAACTACCACAACCACCACAACTACTACTACTAACACAACCACCACTACTACCACAACTACCAAAACTACCACTACTAACACAACTACCACAACTACCACAACTACCATAACCACCACTACTACCACAACTACCACTACTACCACAACTACCACTACTAACACAACTACCACTACTACCACATCTACCACAACTACAACCACTACCACAACTACCACAACTACCACAACTACCAATACTACCACAACCACCAATACTACCACTACTAATACTACTGCTACTACTACTACTACTACTACTACTACTACTACTACTACTACTCCTACTACTACTCCTACTACTACCACTACTACTACTACTACTACTACTACTACTTCTACTACTACCACTACTAGTATTACTACTACTACTACTACTACTACTACTACTACTACTACTACTACTACTACTACTACTACTACTACTACCACTACTACTACTACTACTACTACTACTACTACTACCACTACTAGTATTACTACTACTACTACTACTACTACTACTACTACTACTACTATTACCACTACTAGTATTACTACTACTACTACTACTACTACTACTACTACTACTACTACTACTACTACTACTACTACTACTACTACTACTACTACTACTACTACTACTAGTACTACTACTACCACTTCTACTACTACTACTACTACTACTACTACTACTACTACCACTACTAGTATTACTACTACTACTACTACTACTACTACTACTACTACTACTACTACTACTACTACTACTACTACTACTACTACTACTACTACTACTACTGCTACTGCCACAACTACTACTACTACTTCTACTACTACTACTTCTACTACTACTACTACTACTACTGCTACTACTACTACTTCTACTACTACTACTACTACTACTACTACTACTACTACTACTACTACTACTACTACTACTACTACTACTACTACTGCTACTACTACTAATACTACTACTTATAAATCTACAGATAGATACAAACGTCCGTTTCACGTTTGATACCAGACCGTTATTGATGCACAAGGCTCATAATAGCTGCGGTCACACTAGGCGGTTTATCCCGTTGTTTCCTTTCGAAACAACGGGCTTATAACATTGTTGTATGTGACCGCTCTTGCTGTTCACATATAACGCTGTTACAACGTTTCGTTCTTGGGGCAAGGGTCTTTAAAAAACCACAGTGTAGAAAACAACGGAATAAACAGGGCTCTGGCCTAAAATACAGCGTTGCTTAAGAAAAATTAACCAATCATGATTTACCAAGGTAATCACGTGACAAATACATTCGCACCAAAATAGTTAGCAACAACAACGGCAGCTTTGCAAAAGACGTGACGGGCACAGTGTGATCGTATTGTCTTCGTATCGTTATAACCCCGTACTTTCTGACGTTAAAGATGAATTTCAAGAAAGTGAAACAATTCAGATTATAACGGGATGAGATTTTAGTTCAACCACAGCCAATGTAAGATTAAGGTGCCTTCACCAGAATGTGCATATTTGAATATCTATCTAGAATATCTTAAACAGATATTCAAATTGACGCAATATATGTCTTGCATCAAAAGTGAAACAAACGTAGCACAACATGGCAAAGAGAAAGAACGAAAGGACTTAGTGACATGGTGGTACAAGCAAAATTAAAATTTTCTTACGCAAACCGACCAGTTTTGTGAATTAAATCCATAGTCAGTCAGAGGATAATTTTAGCAGCGTCGTTTGGGAAATCTTTATCACCATACAGTAAAAGTTGAAGCAGAGCGTTTCTCGAGAGACTATTGATTTGAGCAAGGGGTCGTCGAAATAGTTCTGAAACTCCAGCGAGATCTCGTAGCTTAATGTCAAATGAAGGGCAAAGCAAAACAAGTGCTCCGTATCTTCAATGCCATCATTCGTAGAATCACATTGGATTCATGGTATCTGTAAAGTTACGCTTGAATTTGTGAAAGCTTAACTTGCTGAGCCAACCCTTATTTGGGAGAGAGACGATACCGAAGACAGATTTTGGAGGTGGGCGAATTTTCGATACACAATGCATCCCATTCCGCCGTTTCAACAGTTGCAGTACTCTCTTCGCAATCAGGACGTCGTTGGGCGGATAGGGGAAAGGACAGAAAAATTTCAGAACTTCAGTCTGCCTTCCATCCTCACTGCTTATCCAAATGGAATAAACTTGATCGAGAAATATGAACTGCACCATCTGTCGCTATGTTTAAGTTAAAGTTGCTATCCAAATTACGTCCTCCTACAAAATCGGTTTTTGGTATTCATGACCCTAAAGGACTATCCTATATTACTCAACTAAGGGTTGGGCTTAGCGCACTGAACTTTCAAAAATTAAAGCAAAATTTTAGGGATACAATGAATCCAATGTGCCCCACAAATGATGGTGTTGAGGATACTGAACACCTTTTGTTGCATTGCCCTTCTTTTGACGAAGAACGACGAGATCTTCTCGCTGCAATTTTTTCGCTATTGCAGCCATATAGATATATCGATCCTTCAAGCAAGTTTCTAACCGAGCTTTTATTGTATGGCGATGAAGATCTCTCCAATAACGTTAATAGAGACATATTACAATTAACCTAGCAGTATATCCATAAAACTGGTCGATTTCATTGAGATAATTACAAACTTCGTTACATACAACCACCTTCCCCCGTTTACTAGAATGAGTAGATTGTATGTAGTCCTAATTGTTCTCTTTGCTTACGTAATTCTCTTGTCTTTTACTTTAACATTTTCTTTTCTTTTTTATATATCTATATGTTTAATGGCCTTGGGGTAGACATTGTCTTTTTGATCCTCGGGGCATCGTTGTAGTAGTATAGTAGAATCATTTCTGTAAGTAGTGTAGTGTAGCTCATATTGTAGAGTAATTCGGTAAAAAAATTTTCGGTAGAAGTTTTATCTTAAACATGGCAGTAGAAGGTGCAAGCCTAATTTCTGGATCAAGTTTATTCCACTCAGATTACAATTTGGGTAGAATCTAGATTAAATCTTTCTATCTTTGCCCTTATTATTGGCCCAATCGCATTGTGGTTGCAAAGACAGTAGTTCGACTGATGAAGTAAAAGGATCGGCTCCTACCTGTAAGAAGGAGTGAGATTATTCATCATCTTTTAGAACAAGGAAAGGCGTCTACTCCACCTTCAGGAACTCAAAGACACCAAGCCAAGCTCTGCGTACAATTTCTCGCGCCATGTTCCCCTCCATGTTCCTGATACCGCAATAGCTGCACAATATTGACCAGCCTCTACTCTTTTCATTAAATTTGGAAAAATGATATTGTGGCTAAATTCACAAACCTTTGCTGGAATACAGTAGTGTCCCGTATATAGAAACACAAATTTAAGAGACACCAGATCTTGATTTTTAAGATAATACCCCCTCTCATAAGAAACTGATGCAGGTCTGAAAAAAGGCTTGTTTCTTATTCAAAAACCATGCATATATTAGAAATTTGAAAAGCATAACAAATTCAGCTTTGCACTTGAATCAGACTGTACATAGTCAAATGAAAACAAGAATTTTACATGCAAATGAAGCAAAAAGCACCTTCCTGGAATAATTGCACCATTCTTGGTAGTGAAAATTTACAAATCCAAATTGAAATGATGTAGGTTATATGACAATGGAACTTTTGTCTCAGTACTTCATTGATAGTACATGACTTTTCTAATAAGAAACTTAAGAAACTTTACCCTGATTTGAACTTTGTATCTCATATTATAAGAAACAAATCAGACCTCAAATTGAAAACATAGTTTTTTATATGCGGGACACTACTGTATGATATATCATATTTTATAGTCCAGGTGCGGTCGCACGTAAAGCTTTATAATTCGTTCAGTGCATGCTTATTTGGAGAGATACTGTAACAGACCTACAGACCAACAGACCTTTTCTTGTTTTGGAGATAGCAGATTTATATGTGAGGAGAAAGAAAGCTCTGAATCAAGGGGATCATATTTAAATGTTTACGTTCGCTTACTTTTTTTACGGGGATCTTATTAAAGAGGATTGCTGGATGATCTATTTCATGCCTCTTCGTTAATAGCAGTAGTTCGAGAGCTTGCTTTTGTAGATCTGGATTAAATGACATCCTCTGATCATGGGCCCATTTACTTATCAATTCTAGGTCGTGGTTCATGTCCTCAGCAGCTGCGGGCCAAACTTTGGTCGATCAAACCACATGTAGCAGTGTACGGTTGTAGAATTGATAAAAAAATAAAAGAATTGGATCAAGCTTACCAGATTGAAGTCATGGCCTTCTCAGTTTCTCCGTTACTAGCTTTAAATTTAATGCCAGTGAAATTGTTAGCTTGATGGATAACTTCCTTCTTGCAGTTGTTCAGAATATTCTTCTCAACTTCTGTCTTGTTAGACATCTTACAGGTAGAGCCTGAGCAGAAGCGATCTGACATTGAAGCCAAATAGGTTCCTCTGAATTTGGACAAAAGGGAGTTGAATTTCCCACACTAAAAGAAGAGATGGGATGCAAGTAGCTATTGGGGCAGCAGGGTTGACGAAATCAATTAACTACTGTTTTTTGGGGAAGACAGCTAATTCTGTGTGCCTGGTGACCCAAATAAGAGACCCAAACGAAATCTATTACAGATAAAAACTAAGGTAGCAGATTAAAATACTTAAACATTGGTCTGTCACTTAAGGTAAATCACCGGGGTTAAAAGTAAATTTAGCTAGGGTGACTGGTAATCTAAATATAACCTATTGCATTTGATGTTTTCGATCTATGAAACAAAAGGAAGGTAAGTGGCGCCTGCGGTTCTTTTGTGCTATGTTTAGATTATGTCGCTGTATCTCCGTTCATTTACTTTAAAACTAGCCTACGTTATGAGCATTTTTCCCAAGTTTTTCCGCAAGGTGATTTCTCCTTTCCGTAAGAATTTCAAAGAGAAGAGCAAGCTTGAAATCCTCAAAGTCGTGAAGGAGAAGCATGTTTCAGTTCCACCCTCGAATAGGTAACTTAGTCCAGAGTTTCCATAGCAAGTATAGTTGCTAGATACCTGAGAACATTCTTGTCTCTAGGGAAAAAAGATATTCCTGCTTTTCTGTAGCAAAGATTTCGAATTGTATGGATAGCTGAATTCCTTTGAAGTGGTATGTAAGGTAAGTGGCTGGGACCCATGGATATTTTTAGGTACCTAGGGACTATAAACATGTTTTGAAAACTATCGACCTATCTGTGATCCAGGCATGAAATTGATACCAAAAAATGAAACTTAGATTTTAAGCTATTTAATGATTTCATCGTACGGAAGAAAAATGATACTGTTGAGCAAAACAAAAAATTTTCAAATCGGAGTCGCGAATACAGAGTTATGATTTTGACCGTTGACCTATGATGCCAAGTTTTACTTACATTACCAATTTCATCCTAATGCTTGTGGCATCGATGAAAACATACACATTACTATATACTCTCAACGAGAAGGCAGATTTTCAAAGAATTTATCAAGTTTCTTCATTTTACAGAATTCATGTCTACTGTTTTCGAAACATGCAAATGAAATCTTTAACATCTTAGAGTACCGCAGTTTTAAGCACAAAAACCGTAGATAACATCGAAATTCATCTATTTAGTTAAAGGCACAGAGTAGTGGCGAATTTCGGACTGCTACCTCAAGGCACCGAATAGTGGCACTGATTGGGTAAATAAGACAAATAGAAAGAATAGAATTATGCAAGCCTCAATCATTTTGCTGCATAGGGATGATGATGATGATGATGATAATGATGATGATGATGATGATGATGATGATGATGGTGATGATGATTACGATGATGATGATGATGATGATGATGGTGATATCTAATTTTATAAATCCTTGAAGCATGATCCAAGATAATAAAGATATCTTTATTGACATATGTCATCCAAACAACTAGCAATCACATCCCTGACAGTGTTCCATTAATAAATCAAGCCATCTCGGATGATTTCCACATATTTGGTGCTATAAACAAAGACAAGTTGGCATGGAATATTGTACCCTGGGTACCAGAGCCTCAAAATTTAAATGAAAGAAAATTCCTTCTTTATGTTTTCTTCTATTATTTTTGGCTCTGGTACCCAGGGTAGGAATATTGCTTAAAACATGTTGTTAAAAATCCATTTCTTACAATTAGAAAGCATTTGCATGTCATACCATGTCTACTTCTGTAATATTCATGTAAGCACAAGCCGTGTTGACTTTTCCATTGTTATTTTTGCTGCCAGTGACATCTGTCATATATGATGCAAAGAGAGTTCCTGTCACAAACTTGCAATTTGATCGGCATTGTGTTTCTACAGCAACTATTTCTTTTTGCTTTCCCCATTGGCTTGTTAGTTTACCTTCGCTATCAACCTTCACTTTGCACTGTGACAAATGAGAGTAGCCTTCGTTATTGTTCAATATCGAAGACGTGAATACAATTTTCATACGAGACTGGTACACCAAACCGAGACCACTCAGTTTGGAGCTTCCGGCGGTCTTTCTATAGCGATAACTACGGCCATATAATCAATCTAACTTCAATGGATTAGTACAAAAATTCCATCCCCCTAATTTCCTGCCACGGAAATCTTATGTCTCCTTCAATTCTATTGCGTCCTTGTGAACCAGTTGGCTTATCAGGGTCCCAAAAAATTCATGCCGAATGGCTTCCGAGCTACGCATGCATGCAAGCATATGAATAACAGCTTTCAATAAGGATGTGTTTGATTGATACCAATTCTGAAAACGGTACACTTAGCAGACTCAGAAGTCGTGCTTGAGTGACTCCGAAATTCCGAAAAAGTCAGGCTTGGCAGGCCTGCTGAAAATTCTGCTCCGAAAGACAGCAAGTTTGGCGACTTTGGGGAGATTCTTGTTTTCATTTGCGAAACTCTAAAAACGAGGCGAATCTGCTTGCATTGCCATAGTTATCGGTAACTTTAATCTCCGTTGCCAAGCACCAGACTCGTAATCATGATTTCAACTGAAAATCTCGCTTTCTTCGGGCTGAATCTGAGAAACCTTCTGTTTTGAAGAGTTTTGTGTTTGATTGGGAAATGTGTTTCAATCACTGCAAAGTCTACAGTTTTCAGAATTAGCGGGGTTTTGAATCACCAATCAAACACACCCTAAATGATTGAATTTCACAAAGCATAGCCAACAGCATCACCGTACTCTCATCACATGACCGAAATTAAGCTTTTGGTTCAACTTTGCTATTACCTTCACCAAAATTAAAATAGACTATCTTTAACACTAATCAATTCTAGAGGCCCAACTCCATATTCTTTTTACCACATGGTTTAAAGGACAAGTCCGGGGTTTATAAGACTTGTGTTAAAAAGCAAACTTACCAACTGCTGAACACCAATTGAGAATTCTTTCTGAGTTTTGGGATCTCTACCGGCTGCAACTTCGCACAATGTTAGCCGTAAGTTAGGCCAAACGTCGTTGCCATTTTGTATGATTGCGCGATAAAGAGGCTAGCCTCGTTTTAGAAGCTAAGCTGCGAGGTCAGAATATCTTCAAAGTTTTTTGCAGGAAAACATCTATGCGCAGGTGGAACGAAAAGATCATCTTGTCAGTTGTCTTCATCATCTTGGTCCTCTCCATGCATTTTTGAAGTGTTGTGAGCATCAACAAAATCGCAGCCTCGTTCAGGTCGAAAGTGAAGTGTGCGAAATGATGTCATGAATTATGACGTCATTTCGCACATTTCGAGATTGCAACACGCAATTTCGCAGAGAAAAGAGAAAACGATGGAAACATGTTTTAAACACCATTCACAAGAATGTAATCTTTCATTTTATCGACAATTATACCAACCCCGGACTTGTCCTTTAACCCTAATCCATATCGGCTTTTTTCGAGCTACCATTTATGGGGGGGGGGTCTTTCCACCCCCCTCTGAAAACAGCCTTATCCTCTTCAGAATTCAATACAACTTGGCACCGTTATAGATCAGGTAGTTCCTAGCATGTAGCGTAATTTGGATGCGGCTGCCACACCTTATGATGTCACAGTGACGTCATGAAGTTGAAAATCTGTGAAAATCAGGTTTCCAAGTTAAATTTGAATTTAAGGAAGGTTGTGCATAAACATCTAGCAGTTTTTGGTTCAACTTACCCACAAATTTGATATAAAAACATCATATCATTGAAATTATGATTTTGGAATGATATTTTGGCAGAAATTTAACCAATTTGAATGACGTCATTTATGCAATTAATTTGTTCTCGGTAGAAATAGACAAAGAGAAGCTGCAAAGTGGTAATACTCCATTACAAACGTATCATTGGAGTGTTTTCAATCGAAAAATTTTGAAGGTATTCAAAAAAGTTGCTAATTAGCCCAAACTGGTGGCCAAAATGACGTCATTATCAAAAAAATGCTGACGTCATCAAATTCCAGAAATTCCGGTATTAAATTAAAGGTCTTCATTTACTGATTCATTTGTTGTATAATTCTTCATAATTTGATCAAATTTTTCCATTGAAATCATCGAAAACAATGATTTGCTTGCTACCTGCCTCCAAATATGGGCATGCCACGTGACCTGCAAGCTCTATTGTTTGAAAATTTTTTGGTTAAAGTGTGGCGACTAGATAATTAGTAAAAGTCAGAGGGGTTTCGGGGACATAATTGATGTCTTTTAAAAACGCTACGAGAAAAACCTCGAGGGGGGGGGGGGTGGAAAACACCCCCCATGCGGATTAGGGTTAAGTCTTATCAAGGACATAGTTAACTATGATGAAAAATGGTATATCAGTGCATTGCTGTATCTCGTGTTCTTTCTGATTTGTAAAATGTAGGAATTATCAAATCCACCTTAAAACCTGTGCTGCACTGCCTGTTTGGATGTGTCAGCTTATGGAAAAACCGGCTGTTGCTAACCCTATAGTGGTTGGGCTATCTGGAACGTCTCTTTGGTTGGGGGAGGGGTGAGGCAAAAAAGCCCCCTACCTAACTCTTGACTGGTAACGGTATAGCAGCAAAATTCGATCTGCTAATAGACTCATGCATGTACTTGCCGAAAGTGTAAAACTCCTAAAGTTAGCCATCATTTTTTATCACGTCAGCATTTTCCTTTGCGTGGTCAAGAAAAGCGGCAAAATTAGCCAAAATCGGGGCAATAACGATAAAATTGAATCTGGAGCACGATTTCCGTCCAAACATGAAGACTATGATAGAATATATCAAAACACACTACACTGCAAGGGAAATATGCAAAATCATCAAAATTTTCAACTTTTTTCGTGAATACTAAGATCTGAGAATTTTAAATTCTTCCAGGGTCAGTCCCAGAAATTGTCTCCCTTCCCCTCAATTGCTTAAATATTTCAATGAAACTATCTTGGACGTTATACAATGGGTAGGTGGAAATTACCAAGAGGTTTCATAGCCATGAAATTTTTCTTGACAGATTGATCAAAAAAATCTACTAGGTGGCAAATTTGCCCCCCCCCAAACCAAAGTAGTGTTAGAATAAAATGAACCAGGTAATCAAATGTTACATTTTCATACGCCAATTCAACAAAAAAATGCATGACGGGTAATCAATAATGAAACCTTGCACGTGTTTAACTGTTTCTGCCCTGCAGTTCATGCCCATTATCTGTTCTTGGAAGTTGTTTCTCCAACGTTTCCTGAAGATTTTACTTAATTGAATAAGGAAAGTAGCCCTTCCATACACTTTTTTCATATCTTAAAGTACCTTTTCTATGAAATATGATACACGGGATTGTGGATTGCAGACGCAGTGGGCCTTAGGCCTACTGTCTCTGTACTTTCTAGAGGGAAACCACAAGTAGCAGTGTATGGTTGTAGTAATTGTAAAAGCAAACTTGCAAACCAGCCTTTGTTTTCTTCCTTATCGTTGTTCTGTTAGTTGTGATGTTCGTGTTGTCCTTTAACTCCCTCCCTCAAAACATTAGGTCCATTTACAGACCCAGTCCCCAAACGAGAATGCAATGTATTGGATTCTCGTTTAGGGACTGGGTCTGTTGATGGGCCTAGTGTTTTGATGGAGGGACTTACAAGACAAAACGAACATCACAACTAACAGAAAAACGATAAGGAAGAAAACAAAGGTTGGTTTGCAATTTTGCTTTTACAATCACTTCAACCATACACTGCTATTTCGGACTTTTTGGAATTCAGCAGTAAGCCACCTTAATTGCAGATCCACCTTAATCTTGGAGCTTTAAGATTAAGGTGGACCTGTGGCTCACTAATGAAAATTTCAAAAGTACGAAATAGTGAATGGTAACTGTGTACCAAGTAAAAGCAACTTCAAAACACAAAAACAATAAGTTAAGGTGGCTCGATACTAATATAAATTTCAAACTGCTACACACTACGGCTATCCTATCAATCATGAAAATACTGCAAAATCACCGGTGACGCAGCACCCTGAAGTGTGTACATGGGTGATGATGCGGCGATATTTTGGGAAAGGAAGACAAAAATTACAGAATTTCTTACCCATTAGCTGTCCAGTAATCCAATCCGCATATCTGTTGTCGCTTTGAGTAGGAAGGATAGGCATACAATCTTTTTTCAAAAATTTTGGCCCTTCCTAGCTATGCACTGCAACTCACTTGTGACTATGGCCTTAGCAAAACGAAGCCGGACAGAGTCAAATCAAAACGAAGGGGAAAATATGGAGGAAAAAACTTGGTATGCTGATCCTTTCTACTCCAAGTGACAGCTGATATGCAGATTGGATTACTGGGCAGCTAATGGGTAGAAATTCTGTAATCTTTGCTTTCCTTTCCAAAAAAGTCGGTGCATCATCACCCATGCTGTGTACTGAAAACATACCCAGGTATCTGCTGTAGTAAATTTGCCCTTGACCTTAGCTTTGAGTTTTGAAAACGATGGCATGAGAGAAGACATGAAAGCAAAAGCAAGCTGACGATCAATGGGAGAATTGTTGAGGTAGCAACCAATTCCAGATGCAGCAGAAGGACACTTTAGTAATTCTTCTGACACATCACCACCATTCATGATACGCTCCATTGAATCAATGGACGCTTTGACAGCATCTGGGATTCTTCCGCACTACAAAGATGCAATATTTCAAGTTATATAAAAAAGCAAGGCCAGGGCTGATATGATTAATAAAAGAAAACGAACTTACCAACGGTCACCGAAGATTATCAACTACTTTCTGCATAATCAGTTAAACATTCTGCAAATTTAGGGCACACATCGTTGCAATTGACGAATTTACTAAAGATGGTGGCAAGGAATTTTGTTCCAAGATGGATTGCACTCACAATGCCAATCTTTAACAAAATCGATAGGAATTCGATTTAAAAACGCATTGCATCTCGGTGAAAAACACCTCACCGCTATATTTAGCGCAATCGTCTATTTCGTAGTAAAGCGCCTGGATTGATCGAGCGATATTTTTATACATTTTTACGCACGATGTTCGATTAAGTGGCGTCAGAGCTTCTATCAGTATTGTGCACATTCGAAAATTCTGCTAAATGTAATGAAATATCGTTCGATCCACATTGTTTTTAGAATAGCTAAAAGGGACAAGAGAGCGCGGGACGGCCAGGGTTCTGTTCACAAATTTGCATATTTCTATAGGATTATCCTGGGAGTCTATTATACGGTGCCTCAAAACCACAAACCGCCAAAATTTGCGCTCTTACCCGTTAACTGCAACCAATTTTCAGTCATAAACCGCAACCGTCAGTCTTCTTCCAGTACAATAAATACTCTTTTCAAGATAGCTATTTAAAGTAAATGAAGCAGAAAGCCTAAGGTAATTTGTTTGAATCTACAATTTGCGATGACCGTACTGTTACAGCTATGCGAAGGCCTGATAGATAATAACGGTTATCTTATAGAAGGTTCTATGAAGTACGCGAAAAACCGTAAACAGTTCGTTTAAATTCCAATACTACGCAATCGCGTAGCAATAGAAAAACCGTATACAGTACTGATTTCTTGCAGCAACCCTATTCCGCATCCAAAATAAGGCCGAATCCGCCTAACCGCTACACTATAATAGACCCCCTATCCTGTGTCAACTGTAAGATATTTCAACAAAATAAAGACTGTTTCTGGACAAACAAGTATCAAAGAGTGCGCTTCCATCTTCAAAATTTTGATAGCTGCAGTGATGCCTGAGATAGATGCAGATTTGGGAGCATGGTTTATCAAGTTACTTGGGCTAAGCATCCAAAACTCTGTCGGGAAATCACAGCTTCCTTTGTTTTAGCCAGATTAGGCAAGGAAATTTTTCTTCAAATGATGACTTTGGCTTTTCTAGCACTATTTTTGTTTACCTTTTCATGCAAATTCCCTTTTAATCGCATCACTATACCCTGGCCACTTATCTGAATACCAATAGATTTGTAGAGTTCAATCTGTTGTTCATGAAAAACTTGTGGCAGCCATTAAATTCTTGACAGCAAAATATTGCTCTCCCCAGACCCTTCTCTAAATGTCAAAAAGGTATATTTCGCAGAGAGAAGACGAAGAATGATGGGAAAGAGTACAATACACCATTCGTAACAATGTTATCTTTAAAGGGAGTGTGCAACGGTAATTAGGCTCTGTATAAATAGAACGAAGAAAATGCGCAAACACAACGTAGTTTCTTTAGCTATCGATCATCAACAACACGTGTGGTCCATCATTTTCAATGGGTTATTTTCAGATTTTTCTGCTCTGTGCAAATGCAGGCTTATAGCCTTGCACAAACCCTCTAATTTTATCATCAATCTTACTATCCATCCGACTTTTTCTTCAATATCTTTTTTGTCTCAAACAGGATGTCTCGTGAAAATGCACTCGAATGAAAACAAAACCCTTTTTAGTAATTTTGCGCTATCACAAATCTCATGTCACATCTAATTTGAGAGAAACTTGAAGTGTAGTGAACGCGATTTTCTCCCAATGCCAAGGGCAAGTTTCAGGCAGTTTCAAATAAGGAAAAAAATTCTCTCTTTTAACAAATTGACGAAAAATTTCGGTTAAAAATAGGTCATATCAGTGCAGCACAGAATTTACATAATTTTGCCAAAGATACTCGCTCGCAGCCGCAACTGGAAGGATCACAAGAAAAAAATTTAGCCCAGAAAACTTTCGAACTAGCGTGAAAACCAACATAAAAGATCATGCGAATTCTGAAACCAACTGAGGACTGCTACAACTTAGAAACTGACTTAAAATGATTTACTTTTCGCACTTTACAGCCATGGATGTGTTTTAATGACTTAACATGTGCACCTACACTCCTGGACAAAATATTTAGAACAAAGCTGTGTTTCCGCGTACTATCTTCAGTTCTTCTTATGAAACCACCAAAATATCATAACTTTCTTTCCTTGCCTTTACACGCCCAATGACAGGGCGATTGGCACTATTGTGCGATAACAAAGGGCCGTCAGCTGTTTGTCAGCAAAAACCCAAGAAAGCGTTAACCCTCAACTATTTATATGGACTCAGTTCCGTTAAGCTGTTAAAGAATTCTAAGAATTTGAGTTTTGTCCAACTCTTCTTCCCTTGCATTACTCACCATGTTATTCTGTTTCGCTAATTTCTTGAAGATTTCAAGGCAACTAAAACTAAATGGCTTGAAGGTCTTGATAACATCTTTTGTATCAACAATGTCAGCTGTTTTGTTTTTCTTGCAAGCATCCAATCGTTTACAAATTTCATCAAAATTTGCACCCACTTGAAGGGCGATGACTACCTTCCATGTTTCTTTGACGAGAGCTGTACACTAAAGACAACAAAAACTTCAATTTACAGAATATCATTAACAGATATTAGGGGCCGATATTTGCTAATTAACAATTTCTGTTTCATCCAGCATTCATTGCACCTGTCGTATCTTGGTTGGCCTTTGTTTGTCGCCAATTTCATGAGCCATGAAAAAGGCAAACCAAGAGACGACACGTTAAAGACATTAGGGTGAAACAGACCCTTTAACGCTAATCCTAAAATCAGTTTTGCCTAGAAAAAGTAATTTCGTTCTTGAGCAATTGTCAAAAAAAAAGAAGATTTAATCTAAAAGTCCAGCGTTTGTTAGCCTGCGAGTAGAAAAATTATTCAAAGAAGAAAGGGTCTATGAAACGAAGAATGAAAGCTTGCTACGGCAACTCGAGTAATTATCTTTAATTATCCTAATCTGCTATTCAAATAATGTGCGGCGAAAGTGCGAAACGCGTCTAAAAGGAGGTCGCATAAATTAAGTTCTAGGACCTGTTCATATGGAGGCGAGCCAGCCTGCTTACCGGGCTGGAGCTCTTTGCCAAGATCTCAGCTCATCCTTAAAAAGAGAGTCAGGTAATGTCCTTTTAGTCAAGATAATGGTTAGTTATTTTATGCGGCTGATGTTTCACGATATACCAAGTGTAGCAGCTCTGTCACTAGCAGGGCCAAAGCCAGTGGGGGGGGGGCGGGGGGCGGAGCGCCCCACTAGGAGACCATTTGTCGGAAAATCTTGCTCTCTTGTCGGAATTTTTGTGATTTAAATGGCTAGTTTTAGAGGATTTTGAGGAAGAATGATACATAAAAACATGAATTAATTAGTGCTAAAATATATAAATTCCAACAGAAGTTATTGAATTTATGGCATCTTATTGATCGATATTCATTAATTGTGCTGATTTCAAGGTTGGATTGCGAAGTGTGGCCAAATTTCAGTACTAAGGAGCTAGATCGGTCATAGAATGCATAAATTTAACGTTTGTTTCTGCAAGTGTCGTTGTTGTTGTTGTCATTGATGGTTTTATCGTCGGAAATTTTGTTTTTTCGCCCCCCCCCTACACAGTCATGGCTGGTATCGGCCCTGGTCACTGGATACTGTTCCGTTGAAACTGGCTCCATGCTTTGGGCAATGAGTGTAGATTTGATGATTTCTTTTGCATTCATTGCGGCCCTGTTACACTGTAAGATGTCTTATTAGATATTACGTGGCCCAGCCGAAAATATTTGAATATCAATACAACTATATTGATATTGAATATTTGATAGTTAGCTTTGCTTAGATTAGCTTTGCTTGAGCATTAGGGGTTGACTGAATATAGAATATTGAATATCAATACAACTGCAACAACACAACACATTTTGTGGCCTAAATAAAACACAGAGATGTGGAGGCGAGAGTCTGTGTAACTAAACATGGGAATAAAGGATTCAAGAGAAATTTACATCCTAGTACCGGGTGTTCCAAAAAAAAGTATATGGATTTCGTCGACCCTAGCGATAAGAATATCGCCCGAATCAACCCGAATCAAATGATTTTCAAAACATACCTCGATAGCTAACTTGGACACAGATACCTCGTTTGTTGATATCAGTGCGTTGAGAGCGAAGATATTAATCTTCAACGAACAAATTTGCTCCCACCTCCAAACCAAAGCTTTGACGTTTTGGCCTAAGCAAATTCTTGACGTTCAGTGAATAAAATCAACAAAATTTCAAGACGGCACAACTAACTGATGCATTTAAAAAATTCAGCCCTTGTGAGACCTATCGTCAAGGGAGCTCCGAAATCAGCTTCATTCATCTCAATATCGTGTCGACAATTTAGTTTAAACGTACTATTCATCTGTAAAAGTACTCCCTTGAGGATCAACGCGAATCTTTATCAGATCGCTCGAGATCAAGTTGATCATGACGTATCTTCAAATTCCCTGCGGTTGGGTCATCAACAAAATAGGAGACATCTTTTGGCCCCCAAAAGATCTCCAGACCTTCCTGTCTTGACTCTCGAGCGATCTCATAACAAATTCTTTTCAATGAATGATTCGTCGGTTCCAAGAGTGTGTTGATGCTCAAGGGGGTACTTTCAGCGATGAACATTATGTGTAAAATAGATTGTCGATATTGAGTTGAGATGAATGAAGCTGATTTCGCAGCTCCCTTGACAATAAGTCTCAGATAAGCTGTATTTTGTAAAACACATCTGTTATGCCACCCTCAAATTTTGTTGATTTTATTCACTGTGCTTCAAGAGTTTGCTTAGGCCAAAACGTCAAAGCTTTGGTTTGGAGGTGGAGGCAAATTTGTCCTTTGAAGACTAGCATCTTCACTCTCAACGCACCGATATCAACAAATGAGGTATCCATGTTCAAGTTAGCTATCAAGGTATGTTCTGAAAATCATTTTGGATTGATTCACGCTATATTCTAGTTGCTAGGGTCGTCCAAATCTGTATACTTTTTTTGGCACACCCGGTATATTTGTATGTATTACTGAATAGCGCATGTATTGCTGAACCATTCTCCGCTACCTGTGCTCTCTTAGGCTCTTGAATTCCCCACAACTCTCCCTTCAAGGCGCCCTGGAAAAATTTTTCTTTCATTTCATTTATTTCAAATACATTCGCTCTCTACTTTTGTATCTCCTTTGGTTCTCTTTCAGTCTTATGGCAGTGTTGAAGGCAGTAAGATCTTCTCTTCTGGATCAGCCATTACTGCTTGCTGTAGCTGTCAGCTTCCTCTGCAAGCATGGTTTACTTCCTTCAGAAACGGTTTACTTTCTAATTGACACAGGTTTACTGATGTTTGAAAATTTCGTGCTGGTTCACTCCACAGGTTTACTCAACTTATTGGTTCTCAACTTATTACTCAACTTATCTTATTGGTTCATCAGATTAGAAAAGTGTTTATATCAAAACGATATGAAATGTCATGGCTATTCACTGCAAATCACAAGCGGAATTCATAACTCATGATTCAAATGACGTGTCCCACCGGCATGAAGCAGAATCAGTGCAGCCAGCCATCACTCATCATACCTTCCTTTTTGCTTTGGAGAGAATCATGAAGAACCACAGCACGCCTTGCCTTTAAAGACATCTCATCGTTGGACCTGAACTGGTTTGAAGATTGCAAATAGGGTGAATCTTTTCGATTTTGCTGGAAATTTTGGTACATAACGCCATTCGTTCTTTGGTTTGGAAACATGACTGTTGCACAAGAACCGGTGAAACCGTTTCAGCACCTTTCTGACAGCCATGCTACCCCCGGATGATCAACAGAAAATTACAGTAGCAAGCAATTGAGGATATTGTGTATGTGTGTTCCACTATGGGCCAGTGGTGCAGAGCTAGATTAATAACTAGGGGGCTCAGGTATAGAGCTGCTTAGGGGTGAAACCTATGAAGAATGCAGGGATACCGAGGTATGACCCATTAAAAACTTTTAGATTGCTGCTACCCTCCTGGAAATACTGTTTTCCATCATTAGCCCTTTGTAGTTATACACTTATTTGCCTGAAATTATTTTTTCTTTATTTCAGGCATCATTACTTCTCGCTTTTCTTGAGTAAAACCAAAACTTTGTAAAGTTAAATGGCTTTTGACAATATATACCTCATTCACACTGGCATGCTAAACCAGCTTTATCTACGCAAGGTCAGATTTCAACCAATCAAATGCCTTCCAATTGTTAGACTGACCAATGAGAGGGCTCCATTTAATAAACCGGTTTAGCTTAAGTTGGTTTAGCTGGCCAATGTGAATGGGGTAATACTTACTATTGTTTTCCGAAATAATGCAAGCCAGATATCATTCAGCAGAGTTAAGCGAGCGGAACTTGATCCCTGCAGGAGTTGTAAAACTTTAGGAAGCTTTTGTTTCTTAAACCTCCCTAGCTCTTATCATACATCATTCAAAAGTGAAGGTCTTTTTAAACAGCACTTTGTAGTAAGATTTTGCATGAAGTGTCTGGTTTGACCGTCGCCTGTCACAAGGTACACTGGGGTCAGTTTTCTGTCATCGTATACTTTCTTTAAAAAAATGTCAGAAACAACTTTGAGCAAGGGCTATCCCGGAGCTCACTGTTTCATAGGGACAGAATTTTTCCGTACTCAGCTGGTCGATTCCTAATCAGAAGCCATCGCAGTTTCAAAAGAAACCAAACTTGTTTTGCAAGAAAGATAAAAATTTCCCTAAAGTGTGCGACGTTTTACAACTCTTGCAAGAATCATGTTCCTCTTGCTAAACTCTTTCGAATGATGTTTAGATTGCATTATTTTGGAAAACAGTGGTGGTTCTATGGGCAAAAGCCATTTCACTCGAAAACAGTATAACTGTATCCCTTCATAGCTGCAAACAGACATCGAGCAGTAAGTTATAACCAGATTTCACCATCTTTTTTTCAACTAGCTTGAGATGGTGATATTTCAGCAGAAAAGTTGTTGAACTCTGTTGAAATCACCAAATGATGTTTGTTTGCAATTCCTTGTTTGTCATTTGCAGTCTTGTGATCCTTAATCCATTTTGATGTAGCATTTTTTGCATCATCAGCAGGTCCATTTATGCTGATAGACATCAAGACATCAATGAAGATAAATGTTTCAAAGATATCGAAGATCTCTCCATTTGTCATAATAAACAACTTTAAAGAATCAAAACTTCATTAGAATGACTAGGGGGGCTAAAGCCCCCCAACCAGCTCTATACCACTGCTATGGGCAGAGATCCTCCACCAAACATTCAAGCGCCCTACTTGCGGTAATGACATGTTAGTGACTGAGCACAATTTGGATCACTTAGAGGTTGACTGAGCACGATTGGTAACTTGAACTGAATTAACAACATAGAAAAAATGAATAGACGTTTCAATACACTAAACTAAAAGGCGATTTGAAAGGACAAACCGAATATACGTTCTGCCGTTCTGGTACAGCAAACGAGAGGAAGTTTCGATACATGAAACTAAAAGCCAATTCGAATGGACAAAACGAACAGACATTCTAGTATTCTGGTAAAGCAAAACGAAAGGACGTTTCGATACATTAAACTAAAAGGTGATTTGAAAGGACAAAAGTAGTAGACGTTCTGGTAAAGCAAAACGAAAGGACGTTTCGATACATTAAACTAAAAGGTAATTTGAAAGGACAAAGTAATAGACGTTCTGGTACAGCAAAACAAAAGGATGTTTCGTTACATTAAATTAAAAGGCAATTTGAAAGGAGAAAACGAATAGACATTCTTTTATTCTGGAACAGTAAAAGGAAAGGACGTTTCGATACATTAAAATAAAAGGTAATTTGAAAGGACAAAAAGCAAAACGAAAGGACGCTTCGATACATTAAACTAAAAGCCATTCATGTGAACAGCAAAGCTAACTATAAAATTGACATTTAAAAATGTCGTTTCATTTTTTTCTTTTAGCGTAGATACCTTAGTTAGAATCGACTCGAATGGCTCGTTTTGTAGATTAATTTTGACCTAAATCACGTTTCATAGGGAGGAGTATGGAAGCAACGCTTATGAGAAAAGTGAACATAAATACCTTGTCTATATCATCCACTCTTGATAAACAAAATTTTGTAGCTCTTTCATTAACCATATTTTGCAAAACGGACATCGCCATGGTCCCAGCAACGAAACTCTTCTTCTCAATAACAACTTGTATGAATGGAACGAATGTTTGGCACAAACTGTAACACCTTCTGTCATATCTGAAGCTACCTTCACATTTTACCGTGCAAACACTTGCAAAAGCAAAAAATAACACGAAAAATGATTTACAAAACATTTTACCACACTCATAAACAAATGTGACGAACTAGAGACGAGCGAACCAGAGAACAAGCAAACTAACGAACTAGAGCCAAAATAAATTTCGCACTCTTTAAGAACAAATGCCACCATGCTGTGCAAACACACGAAAGAATATCCATAACGTAAATGGCAAATCCATAACGTAAATAGCAATTGTGGGTCAAATCTGAACCATATATAAAGGAACGTCAATTTGAAAAAACCGCAACGTACAAAAAACAATGTATATTATGGTAACTGGAATTCTCTTCTTGTAGAAAGCTATGCCAATGCTGTTTTTCATCGAGGCTGACCACAAACATTGCCAAAATTGCTCATCAAAATGACCCAGTCACACAAATCTTCTCACATTATTAATAAGCATGGCTTTGAACCCTTTGAACAAGCATGGCTTGCAATGCGGGAGCTTCGCTGCTAATCTTATTGGTCCATCCTTCCAATGCATCAACGCCCCCAAAATTCATTAAAATGCTGGTTTCCGACACGGTGGCCTTTCATTTCAAATAACAACATAAAAGGCTTCGCAGTTGTCAAACTCATTGACATGCTTTTCGCGATTGTTTGCGACCTGACCAGTGACGTAGAAACCGAGGAGCAAGTCATTCCAACCGAGGGGCAAGTCAATCAAACAGCGTTTCGTAAAAGCCCGCATGGAGCTAGATTCTCACTGAAGCCTTTCTTCTATAGATTTTTGTCTGTAGACTTTTGATAGATTTATTGTAGATAGATTCCTATTCGTTGCCTGCTATCACCTGCAGATAATGTCTGCAGATGTTTGTCTGTTGGCTGATCAGAATTGCAGATCATAGGCGGGGGAATGAGTTTTGAACCACAAACGCTTAAGTTCTGTGCTTTCACCTGCCAATATATTGTTTATAAAAGGCTTCTAAATACTGGTACAGAGAATTAGAGGGAGACCACGCTGTTTGGGCGTAAATATTACATAGCTGTGCAGTTTAGTTTGAACTTGAAAGTTATCAGCAAGAATCGATATTGCGATCCTGTCAAAAGAAAGTCTCTATGCAACGGATACCTCTATGCAACGGACACTGTCAAAGGACAGATTTCGATTTTGCAATGTTGTTCAATATTTTTTCAGCTTCTCATTTTCCAAAATTTTTGCGGTATCGTTCTGTGTTTCATTTGTGATCGTAGCGAATATTTCAGCCGATGCGAAGGAATAGTCAAACATTTATACCACTGCTATGCAAGACTGAATCATACAAAAAACAGTTTCTTTTCGAGAACGCTAAAGGACTGGGATGCATACTCTAACAATGAAATTTTAGAACTGTAAACTTTTGAATTTGTTTTTATTGATTAGCTTGTAATTTTGTATTATAATTTTTTTGACTTTGTAATGTTTACTTTAATTTCTTTTTGGGTTTTAGACCCCTTTGCGTTAATGTCGTAAGGCTTTGCAAAGTAATTTCATAAAAGTACAAGTAGAAATAGTCTCGCGGAAAAACGTAACGATCTTTAAAGGAACCTTCTTGGGGGGAGGCTGGTAGGGTAGGGGTATTTCAAAAAATGTGCAATTGTTGTTTTGCACGAAAGAATCGATTTGTGTACTGCTTGCCAGAAGGTGTGGCATTTGGCCGACGGTGCTAAATGAATTTTGCTACGCTTTCATAATTTTACAATATTGTTCAATATTTTTTGAAGCTTCTTATTTTGCAATATTTTCGATATTGCTCCGTTTCTCGATTCTGACGTGCAGCGAATACTTTGGCCGGTGCGAAGGAATAGTCTCGCAATCGGACAATCGTATCGACTTTAAATAGAATGTTGTTCGGGGTGGTTCCAGCTAATATCCTTAACCCAATATGGAAGAACAACTCATCAAATAGAAGGCCCGGATTTTTCGGGGACCAGTCATTACTGACGCTTGGTACGTGGCTGGAAGATATTCAGAGGGGCTACAAAAAGTTTACAGCAGTGAAAGGGGGGCAACATCAGCTACATGATCTCAGCTACATAAAACAAAAGCGTCATCCATCTATGATCTTCGTTAAGCCTTGCGCTTTTCCTCACAGTATCATAGTTTTTCATAAAATCTCCAGGTGCCATGCCATTCTCTTCTCTTGAAAGCTTTTCTATATCCTTTTTGCGTCACTTGCCATCAGAAAATACAATTTGTTGCTTGGGAGTGTATCATCAAAGTTGATACAGAAAGGTGCCACCAAAAGATTACAGCTAGATAATCAGGGGTCCTTGAAAATTTTAATGAGGACGTGAATAGATTATGAAAAATTTTTATCATCAATAACAGCATCTTCCTGCTTGTACCCTGTATTAATAATGACTGGTCCTTAAAGTGTGGTGGGTAGATCCGGATTTTGCCGGGTAGATCCGGATAGCGTGCGGTGGGTAGATCCGGATTGGGCATTATAATCGATGCTGGTCTTAATTTGACCAACATGTCAAAACCCTGAGCCAAATAAAAATGTGAACGCATTTTCTAGGGTAGCTAAACTTCTAGATCTAAACATGGCAAAATTGCTATACAGGGTGTCTCAAAAAATTCTTCGACGTTTGATTACATACTAAAAAATAACGATACGCTGAATGCACCCTTGGTCAAATCACCCTTTTCCTGAGATTTTAGATTAATTTTTGACACAAGAATCTTGCAAATTCGCTAAAAATTCATGCAGTTACAAGCATTTGAAGTTCAAATTTGTGCGAATGCTGAAACCAGAAGCCTCGAAATGGCATTTTTGGTAAAAGCTCAACAGGCCGTCGTTTCTGTTATTTATCAATAATTATCAGGGCGAACCAAGTTGGATTCAAACAGGTTTTCGATAACCTAGCTGTCAAGCATACGAATGCTTTGAGGAAACAGATTCAGTCTCTCGCTGATTATATTCTGAACCACTGTTTTTGGACTTATGCAATGTGAGGAAATTTAGAGAATGATGGCAAGAAATGATTTACTTTAGAGGTCCTATTTGGTTTGCTCTGATATCAATGAGAGGTATGACATTGGATAAGTTTCTCTTACCTCCGTCTTCGAGCTTTTTGCAATACCACTAATCTGGGGGGTCTCTGGTTTCAACTATCGCATATTTTTGATCTTCGAGAGCTCGTAACTCAATGAATTTTCAACCGATTTGCACGATTTTAGTCTCCAAAATTATTTCATAATCTTAGGAACAGGGTTATCTTTCCATGAGCTTGCTCACGTTGTCCTTATTTTTCAGTATTTTATCAAACGTTAAACAATTTTTTTGAGACACCCTGTACAATTCCTTCCTGCTGTCAAATTTCAACTACTGTCCTCTAATTTGGATTTTCTATGGAAAGCAATGTAATAAGGAAATAAACCGAGTGCATAAACGTGCACTACGCGCACTGCTTGGTGATTATGAATCCATTTTTGAATGCCTTCTCACCAAGAACAATGAAATTGGAATCCACGCGTAAAACTTACAGAAATTAATGACAGAGATCTATAAATCATCAAATCATGAAAATCCATCATTTAAGGGAGAATTTTGACGTATGATCTATGAATCAAAAACACGCTACAACTTCCGCCTACCAAAACGATATCTGTCGGTATAAACTCTCTGGCCTTCCGAGGAAGCACTCTCTGCAATGCCATGCCTGATACGATAAAGAGTGCTGAAAACGTTTTCAGATTTAAGAAAGGCATAAAAGCCTGGAATGGAAACAAATATAGCTGTAATATATGCCAATAAGTAGATCTATATTGTAATTTTTCTTTCTTCTGTTATGTAAATAGTTGGTATTAATTAGTTTGTACATAATTATTTATGTATATTAACTATGTCCTACCAATTGTCTATAAAGAGATAATTATTATCATTATGATTATCATCATTATCATATGCCTCTAACAATACAGGAATCTCCGGATTTTTCAATTTTACATACAATGTACCCCTATATTGCCCCTATGGCAGAGTTTTCCAGCAACTTGAACGTCGGGATTTTCTAGATTTTTGTCACCCCCCAGGATTTCGTAGCTCGGTAGCTGCATGCCCTTGGATTTTGAGGGATTCTGCATACCTCCGGATTTTCTCTTCCATAGTCGGAGGGGGGGGGGTGAAGGATATTAAATGGAACCAAAGGATGTGTGTGGGTGGTAGGGGTAGATCTAGGAAAGCGTGTAGGATGCTTCGTGTGAAAGAATCGATTTGTCTACAGCCCGTAAGAAATTGTGGCATTGACGGCAGTGCAAAATACATTTAGGACACTACTTTCGGCTTTCTCAACATCCATAGTTGCTTTCATGTGAATCATGATCAGAGTAATGTTTGCAGTCACTGTCAAAAGATAACGGGGGGATTTTGCCGGAGGGGCATTTCACTCCTAAAATGTGGTGAAGTTTTGGCAAAATCCTTTGCTTTCTATAATAATCCATCAAAGTCAGCAGAAAACCTTTTGTTGGGGAAAATCTCGTAGGCTTCTCCGAATGAGAGAAGTGCCCCTCGATATCGCCGGTACAACATGTTTGCAATGAGTGAGGGGCTTGCATTTCATGAATTCTCCAATAAGCTTTCTTCAATTAAAGTTTATAGGCAGAAGAATTTATTGTTGTCACATATAGGAAAAAGTGCTCTAATGGAAACTCAACAGGCGGAATAACTTTAGAATTCATTGTCTTCAAATTGCATGGGCGCAAAAATTAATTGTTCTCACATATAGGAAGAAGTGCTCAATTGGAAATTCGATAGTTGGAAGAACATTAGAATTTATTGTTTTCACATTGTATGGGCAGAAAAATTTATTGTTCTCACATATAGGAAGAAGTGCTCCATTTGAAATTCAATAGGAGGAAAGACTGTAGAATGTATTGCTATCAAATTGTTTAGGCAGAAAAATCTATTGTTTTTGCATATTGAATAGGAGGAAGAACTTTAGAATTTATTGTTTTCAAATTGCATGGGCGGAAAAAATTATTGTTCTCACATATAGGAAGAAGTGCTCCATTTGAAATTCAACAGGAGGAAGAACTTTAGAATTATTGTTTTCACATAGCACAAATGGGCAGGATTGCAGATTTTGCACTGAGCACCCAAAGGCCACAGTCACCCCCACAGGGAAGTCTATTGAATTGATTTCCCAGTTATGCACACAATGGATTCATTGTTCAAATACAATCGCTTATTGTTTTTTACAAAGGAGGATTCTTCAATTCACAATGGTTAACAAAAGAAGAATGCTAATTGGATAATCGTTTACCTGCCTTTTACATAGATTATATCTGTCTCGTTTTGATAAAAGCCTAGGCAAAAAGCACTAACACAAACACTCGTATTATTCAAATGAAACACATTGATTTGAAAACCTCACAGTAAGTCAGTTATACTTAGCGAAAGCAACAACATAATACCTACGTACAAGGTATGACATTTTTTCATGGTATTCTTAATCGTAAGACTTTGTTCTGTCAAGCTAAGTCCCTTGAAACTCTGCTTTGAGCTTCGAGTTTCCGTTGGTCGACATCTATCAATCGAATTCGCAAGCAGCCTCATTCCAAGGGGCGTTCAAAAGTGCAACAAAGTCAGTGTAAAAAAAATGCCGTAATATTACGAGGCTCAGGATGAGCGGTCTCGGTTTGGTATACTAGCCTCGTTTTGAATTGTGATTCCTGGAACTCATCGTAATCAGTCAATGAAAACCCCTGCCAATGCAGCAAATCCCCGTATATAAGAACCTACTTGTTTGAGAGAGAGGCTGAAGTAGGTTCTTATTTCAAAGACACGAATATTAGTTTCAAGGCATAGAAGTTGTTATTTGAAGAATGCCTATTTCAGACCCTTTCAGAGTCTTACAAGGGATGTTCAGCCCCATTAAATGTTTTGGAGTGGTATCTATGGACCTAATAACTAATTGGGGAGGAGAATCAAACTTTAACAACCAATTTGGACCAAAATGAACTTCATAACAACGATCAAAAATCAACATTGCAACCCCTGCAATAAGAACCTATGTTTCATCAAACTGAAACAGGCTCTTAACTACAAGCTAAATAATTTAGGAAAAATTCCAAGGGCGACACTCATCCCATACCCTTACAGAAGGTCAGTCCAAGAAATTTTCAGGCAACCCAAAAATGTCACTTCAGCTTCATTTCCACCAAAAATATCAGCTGACTTTATATTTAGAAGCCCGTACATGAACATAAAGTAGCCCGAAACAGTGCAAATAGAAGTCAGGATTGCCTGTAGCGAACCCAGAAATATCAGTTGAACGATGTTTGGTGTCAAAAATATCACGAACATAATTTCAGTTCTATTTGGTCCAAAAATATCACTTTTGGTAGTATTCTGAACCAAAAATTTCAGCCTTTCCTCCTTGTACCGGGTGTCCCAAATAAAGTTTACAGATTTGGTCGACCTTAGGGACTAGAATATTGGATGAATAAATCCAAAATGATTTCCAAAACATACATCGATAGCTTACTTGAACATAGATAACTCGTTTGTTGATATCGGTGCGTTGAGAGTGAAGATATTGATCTTCAAGCATGGGCGGTATGAGACTACTGTATTGGCCTAAAAGTGCTTAAGTCGCCTCATAAAGAAATATATTCATTCAATCTTACGATGCTGTGGTTGTCTCTTTCTTCTTCATTGTCTTCTGCCAAATATTTCCACCTATTCAGTATGCACACCACAACGGTGGCCATGTGGGCACCAGCGCCATATAGAACCTCATATCGAGGCACAATATTGAATCAATGCAATATGGCGCTGGCGCCCACTAGGCCACAGTTGTGGTGTGCATACTGTATTGGTGGAAATATTTGGCAGAAGACAATAAAGAAGAAAGAGACAACCACAGCATCGTAAGTTTGAATGAATATATTTCTTTATGAGGCGACTTAAGCACTGTTAGGCTAATACAGTAGTCTCCTACCGCCCATGCTTCAAGGACAAATTTGCCTCCACCTCCAAACCAGAGCTTTGATGTTTTGGCCTAAGCAAATTCATGAAGTACGGTGAAAAGAATCAACAAAAGTTGAAGACGGCACGACAGATATGTTTACAAAATACAGTTTTGTGGCACCTATCGTAAAGGGAGCTCCGAAATCACGTTCATTCATCTCAACATCGACAATTCATTTTACACATACTATTCATCGGTGAAAGTAATATCTTGAGCGCCAACGCACTTTCGACATCGTCGAATCATTCCTTGAAAAGAATTTGTTATCATATCTCTCGGGATTCAAGACTGGAAGGTCTGAAGATATCTTGAAGGCCAAAAGATGTGGCCTTTCTTGTTGATGACCCAGCCGGGAAAACAGCTTCGAAGATATGTCATGATCAACCTGATATCGAGAGATCTGATCACAGGAATCCCAATCGCGTATATTGTGGGTCTAGCTTTAACTGAGGCAATTTATGCTGTGTTGTTTTCCTAACTGCAAAATAAGTAACACTACTTGTTCTTGGATTGAAGTTAAATAAAAATTCATACCATTAAATGGTTGAATGTTTATCTCTGTTTTTCTTCTTGCTTCACCACTATTGCAACATCCTGCCGCCATGGCAACATCGTTCCTGTAGCTGTTGTTGTACTGCAATGATGCAACATTATTGCCTGTGCTTGTTGCGTTGTATTGTAATTATACGTAATAAGAAACTCTTATGATACAACGCAACAAACACAGGCTATGAATGGTGCGTCATTGCAGTACAGCAACAGCAACGGGACCGATGTTGCCATGCCGGCAGGATGTAGCAATAATAGTGAGGCAAGAAGAAAGACACATAGATAAGCAGTCAATCTTTCAACAGAATGAATTTCACTTTCCTTCAATTCAAAGAACAAGTAGTGTTACTTATTTTGCAGTTAGGAAAACAACACAGCATGAATTGTCTCAGTTAAATCTAGGCCCCCCAATATACGCGATTGGGCTTCTTGTGATCTGATAACAAATTCTTTTCAAGGAATGATTCGACGATGTCGAAAGTGAGTTGATGCTCAAGGAAGTACTTTCACCAATGAATAGTATGTGTAAACTAAATCACCGATAATGAGATCAATGGAGCTGATTTCAGAGCTCCATTGACGACAGGTCTCGCATAAACTGTATCTTGTTAAAAACATATGTTGTGCCGTCTTCAAACTTTGTTGATTTTATTCACTGTGCTTCAAGAAATTGCTTAGGCCAAAACGTCAAATCTCTGGTTTGGAGGTGGAGGCAAATTTGTCCTTTGAAGATTAATAGCTTCACTCTCACCGCACCGATATTAACAAATGAGGCATCTATGTTCAAGTTAGCTATCGAGGTATGTTTTGAATATCATTTCGGACTGATTCATGCTATATTTTTATCGCTAGGATCGACGAAATCCGTATACTTTTTCGGGACACCCAGTATGTGCATGTGCTGAGTGCCCCCCTCCCTCCGTGGCGGAAAACAGAACACTATCTCGTTCGAGCACATTTTCTAAAAGCATAAATATCACCTGGCCAGAAGCAAATTCCTACAATTATATGAATGAATGTTCAACGATGTCTTCATTTAACAGGATGGCATGTGTCTATGAGAAATGAAAAATAGTCTTGAAACTGCAGGGTGTGAAAAAATGGATAGCTACGTATAGTTTTTCCAAACTGGATCTCTAGAGAATTCGCAAGGAAGAAGAAAGTAACTATATGTCAAAATGAGATGGCGTTTCTTTTCAAAATTGTGCGATAAGCTGAAATATTTAGCTTTAATTTCTTTCGAAAAATCGAGGTGCACCTAAAGCTATTGCAGAGAGTTTCATTGTTGAAAACGTTTTATCAATAACGGTATCGATCTTATCGCTAGGCTATTAAATCATTTACACGTGTTACAAGGCAAGCTTCTTGTGTTGATCACAGAATCAGACAAATTTAAAGACTTACAATGTTAGTTTCTTCTTCCAACAAAAACACAATTAAAACAATACAAAAAAGTGCTATCTCATTTTGGCGTATGGTTACTGTCTTCTTACATGTGTACAGTACCTGTTACATAACACAGAATTGAATATGGACCATTTTGTTTGTTTGTGATGCATCAAATTTTTGATCATTATTGATGATGCTGATCGACACAGACAGAAGTACACAATGGATAGAAACTGTGAGTCAATTGCACAGAAGCAGTGAAAGCGACATTGCTACTGATACACATGGCTTTTTACTTCAAAACGACTTCCTGGTGCTGACTTTTGACAAAGGAAGGGTGTCTCAAAAAAATTGTTCGATGTTTGATAAATATTGAAAAATAAGGACAACGTGAACAAGCTCATGGAAAGATAACCCTGTTCCGAAGATTATGAAATAATTTTAGAGACTAAAATCGTGCAAATCGGTTGAAAATTCATTGAGTTACGAGCTCTCGAAGATCAAAAATATGCGATAGTTGAAACCAGAGACCCCCCAGATTAGTGGTATTGCAAAAAGCTCGAAGACGGAGGTAAGAGAAACTTATCCAATGTCATACCTCTCATTGATATCAGAGCAAACCAAATAGGACCTCTAAAGTAAATCATTTCTTGCCATCATTCTCTAAATTTCCTCACATTGCATAAGTCCAAAAACAGTGGTTCAGAATATAATCAGCGAGAGACTGAATCTGTTTCCTCAAAGCATTCGTATGCTTGACAGCTAGGTTATCGAAAACCTGTTTGAATCCAACTTGGTTCGCCCTGATAATTATTGATAAATAACAGAAACGACGGCCTGTTGAGCTTTTACCAAAAATGTCATTTCGAGGTCTCTGGTTTCAGCATTCGCACAAATTTGAACTTCAAATGCTTGTAACTCCATGAATTTTTAGCGAATTTGCAAGGTTCTTGTGTCAAAGGGGGCTCCCTCCTCGATTAGTTTACCTATTGAGGGGGCTCCTCCTTTAAGTAATTCTCTGCATACAATTCTCTTTTTTTATTTCTTCCTTTAATGATAGTATTTGTAATTGTATTTGTAATTGTATCAATATTGTATTCAATTGTATTAAATTTCTTTAAGTCTTGTAATTTGTGTGCATAGTAACTTAGTAGAATTGTATGTATGGAATTTAAAATTTAAACTGAAACTGAAACTGAAACTGAATCTAAAATCTTTGGATAAGGGCGACTTAACCAAGGGTGCATTCGGCGTATCGTTATTTTCTAGTAGTTAATCGCACGTCGAACAATTTTTTTGAGACACCCTGTATTATGTGATGCACCACCAAGGAATGCACAAATCCATTCAGTTTAAGGAATACATAATGAAATGACATTAATTATCAACATCCTAAAATGAAATCGTGACTTGAATTGTATGGTATGGGGCTTAATCAGAATTGTAGGTCATGTTAAGCACCCTTGAAATTCACGAACAGATCTTGTGTTTTTCAATTATCTTTACATCAAAAAGCTGGAATTTTTCTCAGCAAAGCACATGTTCCAAAATCTTTGCCCCAACATTTTCTATTTTGAAAAATCTATATATTGCATTGGCTTTAAGCAGCATTTCCTTAACTTGGCTAACAACTAGTTTAAATGCATTAATCAAGGAATTTCTTATTCAAATGATGATACTAGCTTGCCTAGCGCTATGTTTACTTACAATTTGGTAGACTGCCAATTTAGGCCCCAGTTTCACTATACCGGATTACTATCGGAGCCAAGGGACTTTTGTATCGGATAGGGGTTTGAGAATACCACGTTGCATCAATCCGATACACAACGCTCCCATTAGCGGAGTGCAAATCACTTCGTTCTGGAGGTGATACGAAAATCACTCCAGCGTCACCTCGTCGCAAAGTGTTGCAGTGTAATTGCACGAATCCAATATAATCCGCTTCGAAATAATGAAATTTCAGATTAGAAAACAATAAATTTTGGCTCCAGACTGCAAATGCGCCCTTGCAGTGCAGACCAC